>JAMAMT010000089.1:0-90565 GCA_023630325.1 Syncephalastrum sp. PYS2702
GACTAGACAGGGAGCATCGACTAGACAGGGAGCATCGACTAGACAGGGAGCATCGACTAGACAGGGAGCATCGACTACTAGACAGGGAGCATCGACTAGACAGGGAGCATCGAAATAGACAGGGAAGCATCGACTACAGACAGGGAAGAATCGACTAGGCAGGGAGCATCGACTACTAGACAGGGAGCATCGACTACTAGTCAGGGAGCATCGACTAGACAGGGAGCATCGACTACTAGACAGGGAGCATCGACTAGACAGGGAAGCTTCGATGCTCCCTGTGTATGCTGGCTATGCTGGCCACGCTGGCTATGGTGGCTGTCGATGCTGGCTATGCCGGCTGTCTATGCTGTCTATGGTGGCTATGCTGGCGGTCTATGCTGTTTCTGCTGTCTAGGCGGTCTAGGCTGACTTTGGTCCCTGCCTAGGCTGTCGAGGCTGTCTAGGCTGGCTGTCTGAAACTTAAGATACTGGGACCTTTTTTTTTCTTCTTCTTCTTCTTTTTCGAATGAGGAATCTAGACACAAATGCCACAGCTCGTGAATCTTGTCCATGGCTGCTTTGTTCCTGACTGCGGCCATGACGATTTCTACTCTGCTCAAAATCTGCGCAAGCACTTGTTGAACATGCACGAATACAATATACCAATCTCTACGAAGAAGAAGCGACGCCGGTTCGACAATGATCAGTTTGTGTATGTTGTTGCAAAAGCCCAGCATGAGTCGATTCTGCAGCATTTTGCTTGTCCATTCTGCACCTTTCACATCACTGCCAAGTCGATGCTGCACGACCATACCTGTGAACATCACCACGACTTCATGCCAACTGAAGTACTGCGTGCTGATGCCTCCGAGGACGACAACATCGCCAATGACGAAATCGTCGTAAGTACGGAACACGACGACACGGACAAGGGAAATAACGACGTCTGCAAGCATCAAGATGGCAATGACGATGTTACCGATGACATCGACAAGGACTACGAATCCAGTCATGCGACAGGTGGCCGACGACGCGCGCTATCCTCCTCCTCCGACGAGTCGCTTTGCCTAGACGGCCTGGTTTTCGATCAACCCTCTCCAAACGTCCCGTGTTTTACTGTCGGAAACTGCAATGTCACTGATGCATTCTACAAGATGCGCTGTTCCTTGAGGGATCACAAGTGGAAGTTAACGCTTGAAGATCATCTCCATCTTGCGTTTGCTTCAAACTATATATTGCTTTTAATCCCGAATCATTACCCGAAGGACCTTGTGGGCTTTTTCACACCGGATGACATCAAGTCCCTTATCAGCCATTTGCACCAGTCTTACGGCATTGAACGACCAAGGATGCCCGTCGACGTCCATGCTGCCTTCACAACAATTCTGGATGATGTGCAGCGTGAAGAAATTACGCGCAAAGAGGCCAATGTACGGCTGGTGAGCATGTCTCTTGGCGTGCACGAATACAAAGTGGCTCTCGGGTTTGCCGAACTCGTGAAAACATTGCCACGACAAGCGCTCGAGGAATCCATAAACGAAACAGAGCTCTGTTCGCGTTACATATACCCGTTCCTACGGTGTATATTCGACGATCCCGACGAGGATCTGTTCCTGCGCTGGTCTAGCGACACCACCTTAGAGGCACTCAAGCACCCAATACTGACAAAGCGACATGTGCATCTCTCGTGCTTGTGGGGTGAACTGGCACACAAGCCATGGATTTGGAGAAGCGAAATCCTGCGAACAACGCGAAAATTCGCACAGCATTTGCCGAGATCTCTTCCGTATGGGGATTTTTGCCAAGAATGCACTTGACACGCAAGGAATGACATCTATCATCAGCTTCCAAATCGTTGGATTGACTGTCAGTTTTTATCTGCTGCTGAAGCCAGGCGAGGCTGTGTACACCATGGTCAAGGTTGCCGAACTGACGATACCACGCAGCCTGCATCATCTGGGTGCCTTCCTAGCGGACCTCCCAACCATGCTCATGTTGCTCGCTGCCTTTAACAATTTGTGTCTCAAAGTCGTCTCGTTGCCTTCGCCGACACCCGATACCACTCCAACCATCAGCTCGCCGACCTACAGAAGCATCATTTCTGAAACTAGGGATCGCAAGCGACGTTGCACTCTTGATCACAAGCATCATTGAAGTCTTATCTTGCACACCATCCCCATCCAAAACATCGCGAACGCTATACATACCTCTTCCGTTATTTCTTTGTATTTTTATCAATATATCTTTCCGCGACTAGCACATCCATTCGCACTGCTAATGCTATCAATGGGTAAACGCTTTAGTCATGAATCTTGCTGTAAGATTTTTGGTCTGATGGACATTCATCAAACTCGTCAGTTACATTTTCTTCTTCCTCTATCAGCCAGCAGACAACCAGCATAAACAACCCAGACAGCCTAGACAACATACTCATGTGATCTCCGTCTGATTCAATTTTCATAAAGAAGCCTCTGGATTTCGAGGGTTGTGCTGGTATCGGATGAAAATAATCACAAACCGTTCGAGACAGAGTCAAGGTGATCATAAGTATTCTTTGTCCGTGTGCCACGCGTTTCGAGAGAAGAGTGTCGGTGAGAGCATGATCGCAATAGTAAGCTGATCAGATGGATAGCACCGATAAGCGCTGACACTATTCGTACCGATCCGAACTTATCACCGTGCTGCACACATAAGCACGCTCTGCGTTTTTCTTTATCGATACAGGCAGCTGAAACATAGGCTGAAGGTTCTGGAATCATCAGAATAACGAATATTCAAATCTACAGCGCCTTTCCTCTGATCAAAATTGTTTTTAATTGTTTAATGCATATTGAGCGAGAATGCCTGGTGATGGACGAGCCCTTCATCGCAAGCGTCGCTCCAAATACGTTCCTGACATTTACAGCATGTGCCATGAAGTACTCTGAATATTCGCCAGTTCGTGTTCTCCGTTGTTAAATCTATAGACGGCAGCGCGATGTCAAGGTCATTCGAACAATCGCTGTAGCTTATTCCTGGTCGCTCACCACTGACGCCAGTGACACCACAGCCGTGACAGCATTGGCACCAGCAAAGATTGGCCTAACTAGCCTGTGTAATAGAGTGTTTACAGAGCGTTCCTGATGAAAGGAAACGGGTCATCGCGTAGCCAAACTCCAGTTACCGTAAGCATAAGACTTGACTACCCCGTCCTTACCCATACAGCAGCACCATGACAACGGCGTTGCAGTCGAACCACAGGTGCGACGCTGCTGTTTTGCCCCTGAACCTGCGCATCAACATTCTAATTCATAAAGTCTGCATGACCGCGTGCTTCACGCGTCACAAGCGCGCGCCAGAAAGCGCGCGTCTGACGCGCACGCGCGCGCGGTGAAATTTTTTTTTTTCTGTCACAAACGATGTGGCAGCGGGCAAAGCGGGTTTTTGTGCCTCTTGTTCAGCATTCTCTCTTTTGCCAGTTCATTTGAAAATAACGCATACTCGCCTCATATCTTATGCTACTCTTATCTTGACCTGGTATACTAACACATCGTAGGTCTGGGCCTACTGCAGTCTGCGTTTCTCCTCCCGCGCGCGCGCGGATGCACACCACCTTCCTGTCCAGCTCTAGAAAGTGAGAAACTGAGAAAAGGGTAGCAAGACAGAAACATGAATGACGATGGAATGCAACGATAATAAAGAAGGGACGCACTGGTATGAAGAAAATAGACGACTTGGGAACGAAGCAGGCACGAAAATCGCGTGAGCCAGTGGTGGAACACGTCCTGATGAATTTTTGACGCGATCTTTGACCAATTTCCTTTTTCGGAGGACCATTCCAGTCTGATTGGCTGATATGAAAGGGATTTCCAACCGGTTCCGGGGGCCCCGCTGAAGGACTCGACCGCTCTTTCGCTCTCGTTTTCTTTTTTCTCATTCCATCTCTCCTCATTTGCATTCTTTCTCGCTCCTCCTCGTACCATGGCGACGAAAAAAGCGCCAATCCGCACACCTCGAACTTCCGGCTCACGGCGTACGCATGCCCAAGCGGATCCGCCGAAACACAACGATCTTGAAAAACCAACACCGCAAAACAAAGCACCAGCTACGCCCCGCCGTGCGCCTTCACCGACTATGCACGATACATTCACACCATCCCATTATATGAACCGACTCACGCTTGCGAGCGACTACAGCCGCAAGAAGAAGGAGTTCCGCCTCGGCATGCCCTCCAACTTTGAAGAAAAAATGACCAAGGCGATCGCCTCAGACGAACAGAGCCGGGCCAAGCTCGACAAACACCCCAACCTTCACATGGCCATCCGCAAAGAGAAGAAGATCGAGTTCCGCGGCACCTCGCATGCCCACGATATGGTAAGCCAGCCTGCTTTCATTGTTATGATCCAATCCGCTCATCATTCCCTTTTATAGAATGATATGAACCTCTGTCGAGGAAGCTCTTACGGTTCGGATGAAGGCGCTTCGCTCCTCGGCGCCGCAAGCTCACCCGAGTCTTGGAAGACATCCTCACCCGAAGTCGAGTCTCTCGACGACATGCTGTTGTCACCTCTCTACAGCAAACACTCTTCCAAGGGCAAGGAACCGGCCCGCAGCAGCCTGCAACGGGGCTTTGACGACCTCGACATGCAAGAGCAGGACGACGACCACGGTGGCGTCCTCGATCATACCCTCCTCTGGACCCAGCAGATTTACGAGAATGAACTTCCCGTCGAGGATCGGAATGCGGAACACGACATCTTTGCCTATCCTTTCGGAGACGACGACTACGAAGAGAACCGAGCACCGAGCGACTACCGCGAATTCATTGCACGGAAAGGTGTATCCAAGCGACGCAGTCGAACCAGCGCCTCGGATGCATCTTCATCACCCCGGATTCCACTGCAAGAATTGAGTTTGGAGGATCTCGAGGACCCCTATGACAACATGAAGAAGAAGGGTAAAGATCCCGACGTGCTCTACTCGACTGTGGTGCCCCCGCCCGAGGACAACACAGTCTTCCCTACCAGCAGCAGTAGCAGCAGTACACATCACTACCATTCGCCTTGGGACAGCGCATCAGGACCCTCGCTCGCGCCCCCGTCTCCGATCCTTTCAACAACCTCCTCACGTCACGCTTCTCGACCCATCGCCATCAACCATGCTTCTTCATCCGCCTCCTCTTCCACATCGACCTCGTCCACTTCCTCCAATCCTCCGACGGGTACTTCCCCATCCAGTGACTCGGGCACGCCCAGCACTTCACCGAGGGGTACCTCGGTCCTTGGGAAGCGAACCATCCGCTCCATATCGTCGATTACGGCACGGAAATGCCCCAAGGGAAAGGCGCCCACTCAGTAAACGCCTCCTACCATGCTATTTACGATGAGCTGTCGAGCGCAACTTACGTTCATGCACACATTATGCCCCGAAATACCCAAACACACTGTATATTGCTCTTCTCTAACCTTTCCCCCCTTGAACAACACACACACACACACCTCTGTCCATCCCCATCATTCATCCCACCTAGTACTCCCGCCCTGTATGATTTGCGTTATATTGCTTTCTTTCTGTTTGCGCACGTTTATAATCAGCTCATTCATCCCTATCAAATCAATGGAATCACACATACATGAACACCAAAGCGTGTCATCATTCTCTCGCACAGACAAGATCCTTGATTATGCAGCAGTAATTTGGCTTTTTTTTTTTTTGAGTTGGGTGATCCCAAACTTGCTGGGTCACACAAAAAGTGGAGCATACGCAGAGGAGCGTGAATTACCAAGGTTGGACCTCTTTTTTTTTAATTCTTTCTGAATGGGAGGTACGAGCCACAAAAGATGAACCAAAGGAGCACGAGACATAATGCCAATGGGTTTGGATAGAATCAGCGCCGCCTCAGCAGTCGAGCCCTTCGTCGTTTTTTGCCAATGTCACTTCGACGTGGAGTGCCATCACGGCATCTGTGCAAAAGCAGACCGAGCAAGGATTCCCTGACACGATGAAACGACTGAATGACTTTTCTCAAAACGTCCAACAGCGCGCGCGTGACCTGCCTAAAAGCTTGGCGAACCTTCCGGGCACGTTTGAGGCCGAACGAGAACAGTTTCTAAGAACGCAGGCGGCTCAGGGCGTTCGTCATCGATCAGGTAAGCTATTCTACCTGGACCGTGCCATAGAAAGACTGGATCTGATACAAAGATATTCCATTTTCTACTTCTTTGTGATTGACTGCAGAACTCGTGGCACCTTGGGAAGGCTATGGCCCTTATGAACGAGAGATGAAGCGGCGGTTGTTGGAAGTATCCAAGGTGCGTATCAAACACGGGACTGCCAGCGGTCATGATGTGCATGTGTAACCGCTGGTTTTCTTGATTGCAGGATCAACGGAACTTTCTTTTCTCGCCGCCAGAGGATACCGACTTTCAGTTTGATCTCAAGGCTTACGAGCAATCAGCCAAAGCTGCCTTGTTGCAGGATCCTGAGCTCGAGAAGATGCGCTTCTTGCTCGTCCCACAGCAGTAAGTGGACTCGTGACCTTCCTGTATGCGCGTCGGCTTATCCATATCTATGTCACAAGGGTTCAAGAAACCACGTTCTGGCGCAACTACTTTTACCGGGTGACTCTGGCCAAACAAGCCGTTCTCAGCGAACCCGTCCCTGATGAGCCAGCCGAGGAAGAATCATCTGTAGCAGAGGTAAAACGAAATATCTGGGGTTTCCATCCTCTACTGACAGAGCGTGGATAGAAAAAGGATGAGGTATTGTTCGACTTTGGCGACAGTGACGAAGAGGGCGAAACAAAGGACACACAAGAAAAACAAGCCGAAAAGAAGCCAGGTAATCTCAAAGAAAGTGGCGCGCGTGCCATGCCGTGGCTCATTCCTTTATAGATACTCCCAAAGTCGTAGAGACGCCTAGCAAGTCCAGCAGTGAACCTGCTACGAAGGTTGAAAAGAAGAAAGAGGAAGCGCAGCCCAAAGTATCTCCCGAAAAGGCCAAACCAGCTGCCCCAGTGGATCCAAAGGAGTTTGAGGGTATGGAGGACTGGGAGATTGAGTTGCGAAAAGCTGCCACGGAGGATATGTGAAGAGACGAAGCCCCTACTCTATCTTTTCTCGTTTTCGTCAAGCACCGATCCAACCTGTATATCACCATTTTATGTATAAATATATGATTCCTTACTTTGCAAGTACTGATAGGATCACCGGCGGTTTTGTGAGTGCACTGTCTGTCTGTACGGAAGAAGGTTCTACCGAGTGTAATGCATGCCTCACATCAACGTCATTCACCTTCTGAGAACTTGACCTATTTTTCCTTACATTGTAAAGCACCATGCCAACAAAGCACATTGTGATTGTCGGCGCGGGCGCTGTCGGCTCCTCGATAGCGTACTTTTTATCGCAGCAGGCGCCTCAAGGCCTCAAAGTCACCGTGGTGGAAAAGACGGGGATCGCCTGTGCCGCCAGCGGCAAAGCAGGAGGCTTCCTCGCGCGCGATTGGTAAGCTCGCATGCGTCATGTACGTGGCAGAGCCCTTATACAAAGAAAACCAGGTGCGGCGGGGGCATGCAGCCGATAGGCAAGGCCTCGTTCGACTTGCACGCCGAGCTGGCCGAGAAGCTGGACGGCGCCAACAAGTACGGCTATCGACGCGTGCACACCTACTCGGCCCTTTTTTCTGAAACGAAGAAAAGAAAGGTCGGCAGCCACTCTGGTCTGGCGTGGTGCAGCCCCTCCACGGTCGGCTCGGTGGAGGAACTCGCCGACGAGAGCGACTCGGCCCAGGTGCATCCCGGCCAGTATACGCATACCGTGCTCGAGGCCGCCAAGAAGACAGGCGTCGTCGAGGTGCGCGTCGGCCAGGGCGTGTCTGCGCTTGTCTACGACGACAGTCAAAAGCGGGTGACGGGCGTGCAGCTCGAGGACCAGAAGGTGGTAGATGCAGATGCGGTCGTGGTGTGCATGGGTCCTTGGAGTGGGCAGCTACCCCTCAAGAAACGGCTCCCGATCAGCGCCGCACGCGCCCACTCCATCGTCTATCAACTCGCCGATCCGGGCTCTATCCCGGCCGAAGCCATCTTCACCGAGATGCGGACGCGTCACGGCACCTCCAATCCCGAAGTCTATCCACGCCCCGTATGTAGCAGACATGGAAGAAAAAGCGCGTTTACTAACGTGGTTGATCAAGGACGGCACCGTGTACATGTGCGGCGCGACAGACGACACGCCCTTGCCCGATTCGGCTGACAAGATTCAGATTGATGACACGAGCATTGAGACGTTGCTCGAGTCCGGTGCGCTCGTGTCCGATCTTCTCGTCAGTGACAAGGTCGTGGCCAAACAGGCGTGCTATCTGCCGCTGGCGCGTGACGGGGACCCACTGATTGGAGCGCACCCCTCCTTCGAGCAGCTTTACATTGCCACAGGCCATTCTTGCTGGGGTATCCTGAACTCACCCATCACGGGCCGTATGATGGCCGAGCTTCTGATCGACGGCCAAATATCCTGCGTGCCGTCCTTTGCCGTCAAAGCAGTGGATCCGGCGGGTCGACTTTAGAGCTAGATTTTTTTTTTGTCCTCTTTTCCATGTAAACCGTCTGCTATTGAGAATGCGAGAATTTATTGTTTGGCGGCATTACTGTCTCTCTATGGAAACAGTGCCTTCCACAGATTCTTTCGAAGAAAGATGAACGACATCCGATTTGCTATGTGCAGGAGGGGCGACCTTTTTGTGGAGGTCTTGAACGGTCTCATGCTCTTTAGGGCTGGATTTGATGACGACTGTGGTGGACGTGGGCATCGCCTTGTTCTCCTTTTCCTTTTCCTTTTCCCTCGTCGCCTTGCTTGTCGTTGCCTCCATATCACGATCCTCCAGGTGCGCCACTAGACTTTCGAGGATACTATGATCTTCCAGCCTTTCATGGATCGTCTTGTAAACCTTGAAGGACGCATAGGCATCCAGTGCCGCATAGCGTTTCTGGCTCTCTGATAACTCGGGCTGAGCCCAATTGGAAAGCTGCACTTTTCTCGGTTTGGCCATGTTTTTCTCCAGCTATAGATATAAACGACATGAGACTTCTTCAGTTTGTGTATATCATCCCAAGGCCTTACCAAAACAGCGGTCAAATAGCGCAAGCTACGGCGTGGTGTCATAGAAAACGTGTCTGCAGGCAAATGCTTTGTCACTGCTAGGATATCGAGCAGACCATTGGTCCGTATGTTGAAGTCGCGGAATAGTTTTCGGCCGTCACCGTCAATGTTGACACCGGTCTTGTAGATATCACGGCGCTCGAGGAAGACGTGCAGCAGAGGCGGGAGGGCTATAGCCAATGGAGTGAATATCGCGTGTTGGGCGGCTTATCATGACTTACTCTTGGCATTCGTTGGAATATGCGCCAGTAGAATGACGTCCCTGCCACAGATCTGGATGAGCGAGACGCGATGCTCCTTCCCACCCTTTTGAAACTGGGGGCGCCATTCCACGTCCAAGCCAAACACACGTTCTTCGGAGCTAATGAAGGTATACATAGGTATCAGGCACAGTGGACTGGTGGATAAATGAGGATTTTACCTCAAAAAGGTTTCGATGTGACCATCAATCTCTTTTTTGGACTTGGCATAATGGATCGTGTAGCGCTTGGGAAGGTTGAGCGCTGCCAGTTTCTCAATATGCTCAGTCTTGAGAATGTCAGACGCCGAGCCCTTGTACTCTTCGTTTCTCTGCTTGGCCGCGGCTTCGGCTGCCTCATGGTCGCGTTGGGCACGTCGCAGGACCTTGCGCAAGGTCCAGGGTATATTGGCAGTGTCGGAGGGGGTCTTATTCGCCGGCCTTGTCGTTGGCTTTCTCGGTTTGGCCGGCTCACCTGGCCCACCTGCTTCGGTCGCCGCGCTTGTCTTTATTGAACCGGCCGAGTTGGTGGACTTGGTGCGTTTGACTTTGGGTGCGACCGTCTCAAGCGACACGCCCTCGACTGTGCTCGTTGTGGGGCCGGTGCTCTTGTCGACGGACACTTTTCTGGTGACAGCTTGTGTGACTCGAGCTTTCTCCACCATGTCAGTGCTGTCCCTCTTTTTCTTTGACGGCTCTTTTGCCCTCGACGCTCTGCGATCGGCGGTGGCGGTGGCCTGCGTGCTGTATTTACGCAAGAGTGAAGGTCGTATCTCAGCAGGCACGCCCATGGTGAGCATGAACTGGGCATCGAATTCCTCTTCAGGAGTGGCATACATGCCTTCGGGACCCATCAGGGAGGGATCGTAATTGGCGGGCGATCGCGGCATGGTGGGGGACGAAACGATGGCGGAAGGCAAGAGGAATTGGGCTGTGCGTCGCTGGGTGATCGAGACTAAGAATGAATTGGGTACGCGTTGTGTGTGTGTCGACGTCAAGTGACGGAGAAGAGACATGGCGATACAGCCAGAAAGGGAAACAACAAATCCAGAATTTTTTTGGCTTCCTTTTATACTGGGTGTGCCTGAGCTGAAACAGACAACCGGACGGACTTCGTTGTCATGGGGATTATAAGTCTACTGGCTCTTTTTTTTTACAGAGGGGGCCAATACTCAGATTGTAATGTCTTCTTGCGTCCAGTGCAATATGAAAGATCACTGTTTGCTTGCTGTACATAGGGTGAAGTCGAATATTAATGTGTCCTTGAAGGGCGGCCTGTGGCTACTATGGCAACGGTATACTCCTTTAATTTGTCATGCATGGTGAATGCCTTATTCATGACATATATCTGGCTTGGATTGGGCACGAGTGCGTATCAGCTTGCACGGTCAATTTATGCATTATCCAATACAGACATACTGCCTTTTCTTTTCTATTGCCATGAATACCTATCCACGGGTGCTCACTCCTTGACTTCCTACACCGGGATTTCTTTTTACAAGGAGCACATAATGAAAATGACGTGGGTCGACTTCCACAATGTCTTTATATGTAGCGTGACAGACATCAAAAATGCCAAGGCTGAGGAAGACGTTACAGGCAGCAGCAAGGGAATTCGCAAAGGGCTATATAGGTGGCAGAAAACTGACTGGTATGGTATAGCAAAGGGCGGTTTTTGTATTTGTGCTGTTTCAAGGGTTTTCAAGTAGGTCATTAAACTCCCATCGCGCATCCACAAGTCCTTGAAGTGTATCGGACAAGAGGATCTGGCGTCGCTGGCGCACATAGGCCGCTCGGTCGAGAATCTTTTGACGAAGCTCGGCGAGGTCTTCTTTTTCCAACGGCCTTGACAGTAGCTCTGAGAGGGTCTCCGTTGCCAACTCCAAGTCCTCTTGGTTGACCTAGTTTCACGTTAAGTGTTAGTTCAAAAAGAGAGAAAGAGAAAGAGAGAGAGGTGAGGATCAATTTACCTCAAAGAGCTCGGCTTGATGGCATTTTTCAAGGTAGTATGCGAACGCATAGGACCACTTGAGCGTCATGCGAGATTTGGTCGCGAGGTTGACAGCGTCCTTGAGGAACTGGACCTCGATCCATGACAGATTGGAGGTCTCCTGCATCTTGAGCATCATGTGTTCTGTCTTCTTGTACAGCTCTTCATCCAGTTTGGCAGACTTGTCGTGGTTCTCGAATCGGTTAAAATACTAGCCAAGAAGGTGATCGTGAGTAGTGGCCGTAGAGGGGTGCTCGTGTTGACTTACATGAAGATACCGCTTCAGGTTCTCCCGTCGCGTCTGCTTATTCTTCTTTGAATCCTCGTCTTCTCTGTAGCGATTGCAAGAATGCGGCGTTCTATTGTGGTCATACCAACTCTCTGTAAAAGTCCACGGTATGCGTAAGCGCCCCCATCCTCCTGTTTGCCTACGTTGTATCAAACGCACCATAACACACCCAGCAGAATTCATGTCGGCATTTGCGGCACAGCATGTGGTTGCACCCGCCGTTCTTTTCAATGGCAGAGTTGCAACGAGGGCAGTCTTTCGTATGGGTCGTGATCCAATTGGCGGTCTCCGAGTCGTCTGCGCATTTTTTCAGCCACGCTTTGGCAAGCCGGCACATGGTGGGCTATACAGTAGAAAGAGTTGGGTTTGGGGGGGGGGGGCTCGAATTCAGTGATGTCGCATTATAGGTAAAAAATGATACATGATGTGATCTATCAGAACCATATGTCGCACATACCTGGTGATCTGGTAAATCGCAAGCAAAGCAGAAGCGGTGGCCGCACGAGCACTGTACAACTGGCGGAACAATGTCCAGCGCAGCAAGGGGTATATGGCACTCGACAGCAAAAGGGCAATCTGGAGCAGGACACCAGCGCAAGGTCGGGGTATCATCCACGAATGCCTGGCGCAGCAGCTCACGGTATCTTTTTGAAAAACCGTGTCAGTGATCTGTCATGCGCCCACGCAATGCAAATACACATATACACATATACAGACATACACACACACGTGTATAGCTTGACACATACCTTTCCTGCACAGCGCTCTCCATGAGCTGCATAACCAAACGGTAAGGCACGACGACTTTACACTTTTCGTGCGGGCAGCAGATGCGGAAGCTCTCGCCCTCTTCTGTGATCTTTTGCCGGATGTAATACGTGTAACACGTGTCGCAGAATTGGTGGCCGCACGCCGCACTGACGGGCTGGACATCTTCTTCGTCAAAGCATATGGAGCAGGTGAAGGCGAGACGGGCACGCTTGGTTCCGGGCGCGTCGACGTCATGACGAGGAAGGACGCCGGCAACAATGAGTGTCTCCTCTGGGGCCTCTGTGTACTTGTCCAGTAGTTTGTCGGCATCCCATCCAAAGTGTCGCAGCAGCGTGCTCGCATCTTGCCACGAGAGACCTACAGACAAAGCAAAGCAAAACAAAATAAAATAAAAAGCCGTTCATGGTCAATAAAGGAAAAGAGTGGAAGGGCTCCTGAGGAGAACCGGTGGATCGTGTTAGACTTACCCAGCATCGAAGAGACGCGGTCGACCCGTTCCTTTTCCATGGCCTCCAGGTCCCCTGTGCTGCGCACCGTATAATCCACTTGATACACAGGCCGGTCCCGAGCAGTGACAATCTCGGCGTCAAATGCTTCGTCCGCATCGTGGTCTAGCAAAGAAGGGGTAAGGCACTGACAACAAACAGTAAAGACGTGTGGTACTTTTACCTTCATTGCCGTCGTCAGACAGCAAGATGGAGTCGTCGAATGCGCTGTCCTGATCAGAGAACCACTAACAAGACGTGTCGTGTCAGGACACGCGTATGCGCAGTCTGTGGAGGCTTACACTATCGCTGTCGTCGTTCATGGGCGATGCAATCGGCGAGAGGAAGTCGACAAGTTGTAAACGGAAAAGAGGAGGGGTATCCAGTAAAAAGAGGAAACAACAAAAAAAGGACAGCAGATAGACACGTTCATGCGCGCGCTTTTCGAATTGGGAGGGACTTGCATGAATGGTGATGAAGCCACCCTCTTGCTTTTATTATCATTATTATTGCTCTGATGCCATTACAGCTTGTTTCGCTTCTGAAGCCACTGGTCAGCCTCAAGGAACTCGTTGTAAGTATCTTCTGTAATGTCACCCGAATCTTTGACGGCCTTGATACCCAGCACAAGTCCTTGCCAGAACCGGAAGCCACGCTCCAGGTCGGCTTTGACCTGACCACACGATGTGAAGACCGATTCAGTTTTGGAGAGGGCTTCTTGCGAGGTCGCATTATCTGAGATCATGTGTTCCAGATAATGCTTTGCAATCAGACCACCCGCCACATTCACGTCTGAAGCATAAGGAAGGCTGTATAAAAGGAAATTCTTGTATGTCAGTTTCAGCCCCTCTCGTCATGTCTGTGTCTCTTGCCTGTCTGCGATATCAAAGTAGTCCTTGCGCTCCTTTTCCACGAGCGAGTTGAGGAAAAGTGAGAGCACGAGCATCTCGCACAAGTTGCGGTAGCTGCGGTTCAACGCCTTGACAAAGCTGTTGAACACGAGCAGGTCACGGTCAAAGGGTTCCCTCCATGTCTTGGTCTATAGAATCGGAATCCATCATGTGTTGCGTAGGTGCGTGTGGTCAGAGAAAACGCTTTGGTTATCTATCACTTGTCCTTTTTTGATCCTACCGTAATTTCTACCGGCAGCAGCGAGAGGGTGCGTGAAATAAGGCGGATATGGCGCTGCTCATTCTCTACTGTGTTCATAAGCACAATGAACCCATCCTGTGACTCTCATCACTTGCCGTTGCCAGCAATCTTGCTGTAGCTCTTGCTGTAAGGCTTGTTGGTAAGGACCTCGAAACGGATCAGCTCAAGCGCGGTCAGGTACGCTTCTTGGGTGGCCATGGGCGGAGCCTGGTCCTTCCCGTCCGACATGGTCGAAAGTGCAATGCCCAGGGCGCGGCCCCATGGCGTATACACGTGCTTCGTCGACGTCAAGAAACTATGCCATTCTTTTCATCAGTGCTTTCTTTTTCGCTTTTTACTTGAATTTTTTTTGTACTTACTCTCTGATTTCCAGGGTCTTCCAGAGGATATTAGCCACGATTTCATCTTTTTGTTCCAGTACCTAAGGAAGCAGACATGAGCGAGTTGACCTCTCATCACACACAGCACCACTATTAGCACAAGCATTGTGTGCATACTCACAGAGTCTGATTCAGCCGGCGTATGTGTGACAGTTTTCAAAGCGGTAGCTTCATTTTCAGTGGCCTTGATACAGAAGGC
The DNA here is from genome assembly GCA_023630325.1 of Syncephalastrum sp. PYS2702. Taxonomy (NCBI): domain Eukaryota; kingdom Fungi; phylum Mucoromycota; class Mucoromycetes; order Mucorales; family Syncephalastraceae; genus Syncephalastrum; species Syncephalastrum sp. PYS2702. The sequence continues at coordinate 14,618 of JAMAMT010000089.1, forward strand.
AATATCCACGACGTCCGTCTGACAGGAAGATAGATGAGTTTTCTTTAGACGTGTGCAATCACACCCTATCTGACCTTTACCTTTTGTGCTTTCTTTTCGGCATCCAAAAAGTCGTGGGTGACATGCCACGACCGGGTGGCGTCATACACCGTATTGAGAGGGCTGGCGTTGCCCTTGGGAGAAAAGTTGCTACTGCCCGAGTGGGTGTGGTTGTAATCCTGGTGATGATGCATGATGTGTTCTGTCGTGGGGTCGAACCAAAAGTAGCTGGCGACCTTGCGTGATTGATAGAATTGGTGGAGGGGCTGCGACAAGAGGCTGAGGGTTTGCGTGCGAATGTTGAGCAGACGTAACAAGAAGGTGCGGTATTCGACCGTCTCGCCATTGTCGAGTGGTGTGTTCTCAATCAGGACGCCCGAGACGAGGGTGTTGATCGACTAACATATATGCATGAGTAAGACACACAGATACGTTTTACTACCGGGCGATGGGAGGATGGTGTGTGTACCTGGGGACCCACGAGACAGCGCATGAGGTAGTAATAGAGCTCGTCGGGAAGGCGGTAGCCGATAAATTCATGAATGTCGTTGGGCGCGTTGTCTGGGTTCAGCGGTTTGACCTCGCCCTCGTCCGTCAAGATGGGGTGATACTTGACCACGCATCGTGCGCGGCAGAATGTGTCAATGTAACCGCTTTTGGCGACGCTCGGATCATCCGCGTAGGATTGTACGGCGCTGAAGCCCGATCGATGCTGCTTCACGAGGTCGTGTACGTCTAGAAAAGAAAGATTAAAAAAAGGGCAGGGCATCCTTGGTTTCGCGGATAGATTTACCTTTAAACGTAAAGACATTCAAAGGCGGGAAACTCGTGCAGTACTCAAAGCCGGCCAGTAGACAGATATCCAAAAACTGCTCGTCTGACACGTGCAGGTCCTGCAGCACCGTCTTTTTGCTCATCCACAGATAGTTTCCTTTCTAAGCTGCTGTCAACGCGTATTCGTTCTGATGTAGTCTATAGTACGCACCTCAAAGTCGATGGTGGTGATGGCCTTGTCGATATCGAACATGAGGAGCTCCGTGCCACCGTAGACGGCATTGACGAGCTGGCGAGGATGGCTATGCATGTAGGCGAGCTACGATGTGGCATGAGAGGCTATAGCCATGGATACCACGGACAAGTGTGTTTGTTACCTGAGCCCAAGAAGAGTACGGCGCACGCATGAATTCGACGCCGTGTTCGTGAAGGATATGGAAGACCTGGTTGAGGAGGTCTGCGGGATGGACACCGCCGCTGTTGCTCCAACTGCCCAACGCGACATCGACGCGGTTTTTGTCGTAATACTCCCACCCCGTGGCGCGCACCGAAGGCCGGCGGTCCTCGTTCGAGAACGGCTTGTCCTTGCGCAGGATGGACAATCCCGGAAACACAAAGATGGGCTGAATGTTGTTCGCCCTATGCGTCCATGGTGAGAGATGCGCGTGATGAATAAAAGGCCGTTGTCTTACTTGAAGGACTTGATCTCGGCTTCGATGGTCTCACGCAATTTCAAGGGAGACCCGCCCATGGCGGACACCGCGGGCTCCTTGGCCAGAATCTTGCGGAGCCAGTAGTTGCCCTCGATGCCAAGGCGAGTGTCTTTGAGCTGCGAGACAGCTGAGGTCTGAATAAGCCGCCTTTCGGCCGTAAAGACTAACAAAGAAGAACAAGTGGTGCGCGTGTGTTGGTATGACTTATATATACATAGGCTACACATAGACTCCATAGACAGAGAAAGAGAGTCTAGTCATTCGTATTGGAATGGCCTTACTGTCGAAATGGCGGATGGGCATGGAGAAGAAGAAGGGTCCGTCTGTGAGGGTGGGATCGTCTTCAGAAAGAGCAAGTGTATAAATGTGTCTCTAGACAGACAGACAGCGAGGGGCGAATCTATTCGGGACGTGACGATTATGGCAACACACACCCAAGTCCGCCCTTTTCTTGCCGTGCCCCTCCCCTCCCCACTATCATCGCCATTTCTTTGCACTGTATGTAAACTATTCCTACAGCATACATAATACATAGGCTGAGCCATCCGCTTAGTTGGTATAGGCAAACGATTTATTCTTTAAGAGAAAGCGTGAGGTGGATGAGTTACAGAAAGCAAAAATGGAGTAGGTGTGAGCAAGAAAGATAAAGTGAAGGAAATCGTCAAATAGTGAGTATATACATCAAACATTTACAGAAGAATGCGCACAGACTTCTTTGGCTTGTCTATAGGAGCAGCTGGAAGAGTCTGGGCAGGGTGGGTGGGGGACGGCGTGTATGTACTTCCACACGTACAATGCCCGTGCGGCAAGGCAGATGGATTGGAATTGGATTGGGGTGTAGTAGTAGTGGTAGTAATAGTGGTAGTAGGAAGTGTAGTGTGTGTGGCAGGGGTGGCTGTCGAAGGATCCGAGGTGTCGTCAAACTGACATGCGCAATATTCGCGATCTTCTTCAAGCAAGTCATCCAGATCGTCTAAAGCAGTGAGATCCACGGTGGCGTCGTCGTCATCATCGTCATGAGGGTCTGTCACCGTCTCGGCGTCGCTATCTTGTACGAGACTTTCCATGTCACCGTCATCAAGGTCATCCACGTCGTCGTCTTCGTCGTCGTCTTCGTCTTCGTCGACCCATTCGACGAACTTGCGGGTCACCTGACGCAGTCGCTGCGCAAGGCGCTCGGCTGACCCCTTGGGGTGGTGGGTATGCCACCAATGGCTCACGGCATCGCTGTCGACAATGTCATACTTGTAGAGCATGACAAGGAGCTGGTGGAAGTTGTCGGCCAGGGCGGTGACGGCGCGGGCCTCGTCACGGCTGAGGGTCCGCTCGGCCTCGTTGAGAAAATGGACTTGGTCGGCGTCGTCATGCACGTGGGTCTCGAGGATGGATTTCCAGAAACGGAGGAATTCGCCCTGCACTTGGCCGAGCATTGCCTTGGCCGAGTCGGCGCCGGCAAGGAGACCGTCGATCCAGAGGATAAAGGTGCCCGCGAGCGTGCGCAGGAGGACGTCCGGCGAGGGATCGTACTTGAGCACGAGGTCGTCCAGTTCAAGATTCGCGCGCGCGCTGGTGAGATTCGAAATCAGCGCTTGCCGAAGGTAAGACGCAGCCAGAGCTTCGAATTGCTCTTCGCTCGGCGCTTCTTCGGCATCCTCGTCCTCCTCGTCTTCGTCGTCTTGCTCCGAGTCGGCCGCATGGCCGTACTCGGACAGAAGAAAGTTCGGTCCTGCCACGGCTTCTCCGCCCGGCAGATTGTCGAATTCAGGTGTATCGTGGAGCGTGTATTTCCAGGCATCCTCGTGATCGTCGTCGGTGTGGGTGGCGGAGGTCGTCGAGGAGGTGGAGGAAAGCGAGGATTCCAGGATTTTCTCCTTGAGGCTGTCGATCTCGTCCTGCTTGTCTTGTGCGTCCATCTCGAGGCGGGTATGGCGGTCCATGAATTCCTCGCAGAACTTTTGATGGCAGGCCTCGGCAATGCGGCGCGATTCGCGTTCGACACGCAAATCATCCTTGAGAATGTGGATGCTGCTCTTGAGACTGTCGTTTTCGGCGCGCAGACGTCTGATTTCGCGCAGGAGCAGATGGTGGGACCGCTTGGTCTGTTTCCGTACGGGCGAGTAGGAACGCCCCGAGTCGCTCGAGTCGTCAAAGGTGCCGGATGAGGACGCGCTGTTGAAGTCCTCTCCGCCGTAGCAGATGCGGTGCGATGGGTCGGCTTGGCGGAACAGCTCCCAGGCGGGCGCGCGTCTGTAGCACGGTGAGATGTAGTCGAGCGATCGGCGACTCATGTGAGGCTGGGCAAAGAGCGCTTTTGTTGTGTTTGCAATGAGCCACGGTGTCGATTTCATCGCGGTAGGGTCTATTATGGACGGATGTGTAAGTATTACAAGCAAACACAAGGTCAATCCCATGCTTTTCTCTGCTTTTCTCTGCTTTTCTCTGCTTTTCTCTGCTTTTCTCTGCTTTTCTCTATAATTACCAGATAGGCATATCATAGGATGCGAGTCTGTCTCGTTGAAGGGCGGCGGTGGCGGTGGAGGTGGAGATGAAGTAGGGCTGCAAAGATGACCTATATAACACAAAGACACGTGGGGGATGTGATTAAAAATACAATTCTACACAGCCAATGTGCCCGCCAAGAGAACACTTCCATAGAGAAATTAAAAAAAAAAATTTTTTCTTATGAATTACCTGACAGGCAGTTTGCAGCTGACATGCGGTAGACGGATGCAGCAACGCAGAGCGGCAAGGCTCTGGAGACAGAGGGAGCCCAACAATAGGGCTCAGGCTGCGTAGTTTGAAGTGCAGAATGGGTCGGGAGCATGTCGTCGGAAAAATCGATGGTTGGCTGGGGCAGCGTGCGAGGACTGTCTTTACACGCTAACTGGGTCATGTCGATGGCCATGTTGGGTTGGAGTGGGGTGGAGAATTTAAGCTGAATCAGTAAATGGCAGGTTGCCAGGCAATGGAATCACAAATGAAGTGGTGGTGCTGGATGGAGCCGAAGTTGACTTGGTTGTATACGTTGAGAGTTTTGAGAGTGGAGTGCAAAAGCATGGTACTTTTGGCAAGTAAAAAGAGATGTGTGGAGAGAGCGATGGAAGCGTGCTGGAGAGAAAAGCAGGATGGAGACTAACAAATATACGAGGCTATATACTTGTTAAAACAGGGTGTTCATACTCCAAAGGACGAAGGAAAAGAGAAGAACCATCTCCTGTATTCTGGCGCCTCTCTTTTAGTTGAACCCCCACTCACCCCCTCCCCTCCGATCGGCACTTGAATAAATGAGTCAGCGTCAAATCATGACGTTGAAGTGGCGCCACCCGCCCAAAGATTTCTATTTCTAATATCAGAATCAGTGAGTGGTCTACAGTATAATTATTTCATCCAGAAACCAAAGATATCCTCCTCGTTTCCTTTTTCACTCGTTCTATATGGTTCCATTTCATGTCTCAAATTGAATTTGCAATGCTTCCCTTTTTTATAATCACTAAATGGACAATAAACTGGCACTCGCCTTTAAAGTTGTGTACGTGTGTGTGCATGATGATGCATTGGGCAATGGGCTACGGCAAAACAAAAGCCCTTGCGCTTTCCAAAAGTTGGCGCGCTTCCATCTTTCAAATCTGCAGCATGATATCCATGTGACATCGGATGCATGAAACACATCATTGCGCTGTGTCTTGCATTGTCATTATTATATATTTCATATTGAGTGAGAGAAGTGTGTGGGGTATACTAGCATGAGACGAATGGCTACAGAAGACTACCACAAACAGAATGGAGGATGGGGTACCGACGCCAGACATGGTCGAGCACATAAGGAGTCAAGGCATTGAAAGGGTTGACATGCCAGAGGTTAAAGTAACCAAACGCATTGACGAACCAAGGGAACGTTACGTAGGTCACTCCCACGACCCAACCATGGCCCACGATTCGGGACAATGGGCTGTGGCGCCACGATGATGGAATCGAGGCACGCACCATTTTCTCAAACACCACGAGAACACCGTGCAGTGTGAAGAAGATGCACTCGTCGCCTATGAACCGCGCCCAGTAAGGTTTCCATCCCATCGCGCACAACGCGAGGTACTCGTGCATGAGACCCGAGACAAAGAAGACGGAAATGGACGCGAGGGCCAGGGCGACTGTTTTGGATGTTATTTTAGAAGCCAAGGCGCGCACCGGTCGAAATGGAAGCGCGAGCCAGGCCGTGCGAAACACTTGGTGCCACCGCTTCGACCTTCTCAATACATGCAGAATAAATAAACGCCTCATTCTTTAGCGCTTCTTTTTTTTTTTTTTTGCTTCACGTTACCATAATTCTTCAAGAGACGTGGCCTTCCATGGGCTATCCATCAGAGGGCGCCATTCATCTATGCATCATAGATTGTCGTTCAGAGTGAGATGGTATACCATAACAGACTTTGTTCAATTTACCTGGGTAGTAGAAGCCTTGACTGTAACGAAGACAGTAAAAGAGCTGCAGACAGTAACCATAGGCATTGATGGCGGCGGACAAGATGACGACAGTCAGCGCAATAAAGACAAGGTAGAGCACGGGTCGGTCGTGTTGAATATTGTACAGGTCCTGGCCATCAAAAGTGAAGAACCATGAGCCGACGAGGTCTGTGAGCAAAAGATGCCCGACTATGGCGGGCAACAAGTGATACCACCTCTGAAATAAACACATGAGTTTTCCCACGTACATTCCTGTCTTTTCCATTCACTTGCCTTGCTTTCTCTCGGTCGTTGGTGTTTATTATTATCTTCGACTGCGGTGGTGGGTCGCTTAAGGCAGGACCACAGCTCATCCTGCAAAGCTTCGTGGGTGACAACTGCTTCCCGCCCAGCACAGGGCCCCACGAAGACGACTTCGCTGAAACGTAAAAACAGGTGGAACGAAAACAGGCCGCCGACAATCGTCAATGCTACCCATGCCCATCCATATGAGTCCATTTCTTTCCCATTTCTTTGCTCTTCTTAGTGTCACTGGCATGCATCGCTTACCTCGATGGTGGCCTGCAATCATTAAGGGAAGGATGACTTGAGCGGCCAAGAAAGGAAGCGAGACGATCTGCTTGACTCGTGTGGACAGGCTCGTGCTGGTCACTATGGAGCCCTGTACACTGCAGACAAGGCCAAGGATAGCGAGGAAGAGCCATGTGGGTAAGGCAATGCGAGCCTCTCCCGCTTCTAAGAGTGAGAGCATGGTGGAAATCGATAATCTGAGGCCATCGCCTGCATTCAACCTTTATGGCGGAGTCCGTGTGCATGGCTAATTCGCGTGTGGACAGACGTAACAGGTATGTAAATGTTTTCGCATTGCTGATAATGTCATCTTGCGCAATGCGTTCGTCAGGAGACGCTTTATTCCTCTTGCATTTTCCCTCCATGACAGTACTTCCTTCCCTCTTTTTGTTCTGACTTTACTGTTTATACTCACACTTCCTTGTATATCTCAAACACATCGTTGCGCCTTGCTGGAGCCCGTAGGACAGCTTTTACGCCATACACTAGTTGACAATATTGCATTGTCCACACAGCGCTATCATCAGCATCATGATCTATGGTCAAAAGAAATAGGTAATAGGTAAAAGCTTGGATACAAGATCTCTAACGGTCAGGAGAGATGGGCCAAGACAAAACCGGAAACGAGGCCAGGGGTTGGTATGCATGGCAGTATAAGCTGATGGTGTTCATTGAGACAAATACCTACGGACTTCAGTCTCAGCGATGTGAGGTGGTAGGACTCGCATAGACAGAGAAGATGAGTAAGCCCACCATGATAGATGCTCACAATATGTGAAGCTTATGGGGAGACGCCCATCGTAAATGACACGACTGGACGGATAAAGTGTATCGCAAACCGCGCAAATAGTACTGCTTTCATATTACACTTTTTGCGAATATGTTCTGCGCATACGCGGAGTAGCATTTTGCGCGAAGACCAAAAATCAACTTGCATGTCGCCAGAAATGCGCGCAATCAAGTTCTCATCGACGATATCCAAAGTTTCTGCAAGTACTCTGTTGCTAAGTTCAATGATTGCTTGAATAAAGACCCCATCTAGTGGAAATAGATCTTGCGCACTTTCACAGCGCAAGATCTTCATTCTGCACAAGCCAAAAAACTGGGGATATCTTTCCTTGCTTGCGCCAAGAAGTTATCAGGAAATTCGCAATATGTTCTTCGATAGATGCGCAAAACATTTCCGGGAAAAGTGTACATTATGTTTGCTCAGCAGCCAGCGATGGAAGAGCTGCATATGTGCAGAATGCATTAGCGATGGTATATAAAGGCGACCCCCGAGGCAGCCCCGGGGTGACCCAGACTTTTTCAATTTGGGCAAGATAGACGAGAGATGAGAGCACAAACTTTTATCAAAGATAAATATTTATTATAGTCTCGCCATTTCTGGACGAGACGGAGGAATCGGGGGTAGAGGAGGCAGGGCGAGGCGGCACGGAGGATGCAGCGGGACGGGGCGACACGCGAATCGAGCGGACGGGACGGGGCGAGGGCGACGCGAACTAGGCGGCGACTTCCGCCCAAGAAGGGTGAGCGTGGGCCTTGCCTGGGGGTCCTTGCTGGTGGACTCCCCCACGGAAACTACGGGCCCGGAAGCGCTTTTTCGCGCCCGTCAAGCGCAGCTCCTTTCGGATTCGAGAGAGCTCACAGTAAAGCTCAAGTTCCTTGCGCCGCAGCTCTTGTAGTTGCTGCTGACCCTGCTGCTGTTGTAATTTCTTGGACTCCAGGCAGAGGGCGTCCACACCTCCGTAACGTCATCGGAAATATCCATGTTTGGGTTTGCAGTCGACATGTTTATGTTGTTTCGGCTCCAGGCGCAGGGCATCCACACCATCCGTTATGTTCGTGAGAATATCGGACGTATCTATCTTGTTTGAAGTCATGTTTATGTTGCTTGTAAGCGAGAGCTGAGACGCAGGGTATTTATACTTTTTCGAGATGGATCGGGATGAAAAACATTCAAGGACATCCGAGCTTCGCAAAGAACGGTCAGTTACCCGCACCAAACTTATTTTACAGCATCAACTGCTTAATTAGGATTAAAACCTTGCGATAATCTGGCAACGGCTGCTAAAAAAGGATATCCGACCATTTGCGTAAGGATCGAGATACTGTAGTTTGGTGAATATAATTTGCAGGGAGCTCATCTTCCGAGATCTGGAAAAATATACATATCGCTTAAATGATACAATACTTTACACATTACTTTATATCAATAGAATGACACTTTATCCGAAAATAAAGTTCTGTGCCACCGGAAAGAAAGTCAGAGGCTGACAGAAGATAGGAGCAGCGAAACCAAGATCCAAGAGCTATTTGACTGGGTTCGCAAATGGGGCGAGACGGATATGGATTCCAGAAAAAACTGTGTTTTTCTTGATGAGTCTGCCTATCGCATCAATATGAAGCGTGGTATGGCATGGTCAAGAAAATGTTCTACTGCTATGGTAACTGTCCCAAAAACAAGAGCAAAAGCGATTACTATCCTGGGCGCAATCTTACTTCTGGTCTAATCAAATAAGACTTCCATAGCTGTCGACTAGAAAAAGAAAGCGAACAAACACTTCTGAAATCAGTAGCAAAGGAACTGCAACTGGCCATTATCTCAGTTTCCTCAAGGCTACTACAATGAATGAGGTGGATAAGCATACGCGCATGAAAGATCATTATTTGGTAATGGATAACGCTCCTATTCATAAAGCCGAAGATATTTTTTGGAGCACTTCCTTGAACTTATGCGTCGAGTACAGTATAGGGTTATGAACCTGACACGAATGGTGTAGATCGTATGTGACACCTGCCTCAGCCTGCTCCGTCACTCCAGTAGCCTCCATTCAAACTGAGATGGGACAGATGTTTGCTGATGCGTATGCACTTTTCGGTGTATGGGATATTATATGAGAAATATAGAGGCTGCTTGTGCTTCTATGTACTTGTACTTGGCCCGTCCCCCGCGAGATGTCTGCCTTGATAGTATGATTACTGGCATACAAGTTTAGCAACCGCATGTGCCTGTGCAATAAATAGTTTCTGCACGTTTCAGGATACGCATCCGTTGTACATGGTGCAGGAATATGGTCATTGGAGGCGAACTTTTTTGACATCTCCGAAAGGTAGATCGCTCCTCCTGTCAAACCGCTCAAGCCGTGCTGGCATCGAGTACGATCCTTTTCTTATATCCTTATTGTCCAAGTCTTTTGAATTTTTCCATGACGCATTGATCATGCGTTTTTAAGTATCTGGCATGGTTAAAGGTATTATTTACCGTGACCTGAAGCCCGAAAACATCCTGCTGGATTCCCAAGACCATAGTCGCTTCATGGATTTTGAATCTGCCAAAAAGTTGACAGATCGAACGTGGGCGCTTTGTGGCACGCCCGAGTACCTTGCACCAGAAATCAGCCAGAACAAAGGGCCATTTCAAAGCCGCCGACTGGTGGGCACGGGGCATTTTATTCTTCGAAATGCTCGCTGGTTATCCGCCTTTTTACAATGGTCGGCACTACGAACGCATTATAGCAGGCAAAGTCCGGTGTCCGCGCCACTTTGATAGTACGGCCAAAGATCTCGCCAAGGGCTTGTTGATGGCAGACCGGACACGGCGCTTGGGCAACAAAAAGAGGGAGAACGGAGGACATCAAGAATTATCGTTTCTTTCGCGGAATGGATTGGTGTGGGCTGCCTAAATCGAACGGTGCGGGCGCCTTTTGCTCTCTCTCATCCCACCGAGCACGATACGAGTAACTTTAAGAAATATCCTGCAGAGAAACCGCAGGGTTATCCCAAAGGAGATCCGTACCGCCACCATTTTGTAGACTTTTAACATATCCTTAGAGATTGATTTCCTTCACACATCTTCCTTCCCTGTATATCTTCAAATCTATTCTTTCGACATCACCAATGGACGTTCATTTTTTCGCTGGCTTGTATATCTCCTGGGTAGAGACTCATAATGCACATAGACCGTGCCTCGCAAGTATGTGTGACGTGTGAGTGAATTGAAAGTGTCATGACAGACGACCACACTGCCATTGCTTACTACGACCGACGCAGACACCGCGAGCGAAAGGGCCTTTTCGGCTGGTCTAAAATTTGCAGGACGCGACAAGCGATTCCTGATTCGACAAGAAGTAAAGAATCATTGTTCGCCCATTGCGCGAGATCACCCACGACTTTGGTCTTGACATGTATAGCCGCATTCACTATCGAGCTGCCAAGAAGAAGTAGTCGTTTGAGGACTGAAGAAAGCTTTTCGGGCTAAACGAAGCAATTCTTAAAAATGGTTAAGTGACCAGGCTAAATGGGAGTCTGGCCGTCCAACTACGAGGCGAACCTAGGCAGCTGAAGCAAAAGGACGTCGCTGATGGTCTGAGCGGTATCAACTACGATTGGAACTTGGCATCTTTGGGGAAGAACGCCGCAAAAAAGAGGAAAACTGTCGTGTATTTTGTCGAGCAGAACAATGATGGACCATGGGTACATTACTATACTAGCTGCCTCAACCTCTTCCTTATGGGAGTAGTAGTACCAAAATGCCGAATCAATGTGCCAAAGAATAGCGATCATGGCTCGTCAAAAGAGCTGACCTGCATAGTGGCCATATTGTCATAGTTCCATCCCATTGAGAAACCTTTCAGGGTCAACTGAAACAGCAAGTACAGAAGGCACACAACCTGACCCAGGAACCTTTACCAAGCCTATAGTAAATGCTTGGAAGCGAGCATATAGACAACATGGCTTGTAATAAAGCACATCAAGAGTGTCCCAGACCGCATCAGTGGCAGGATCAGAGCAAACGCATGCCATCATAAAATGAAAAGAGTTTGAAATTGTATGTACTTTTATTAAACTCAAACAAAACTACGCGCTCTACTGCTAGTTCTTCCCATGGCCCACCTCTACTAAATACTAACATGATACTTACCAGAAAGAGTATCTCTTTGCCGTCCTACCACAGTGATCACCACCATGGTAGTCCGTTGCCCAGGAAACATCGCGTGGAGATGGACACTCATCGTTTCCCTTCGCTTCCCTTGTTGTTTTCCGTGTTGGGAAGGACCTGTCCAGCAGGAACGAACTCACTCCACGGCGCTCCTTCGGGCCTGGGCCTGCAATCCCGGGATGCTCCTTCAGCGGTTTACCTGTATAACTTCGAGGGATTGATGGGTATGAAAGACTATATAAGGGGGAGAAGTACAATGAAAGTGCAATGGGAAAAATGATCATTTTTATTGAAACTGGATGACAGGGGTCTGACAGTGAAAAAAGAAAGCCTGCAGCCAATGATGTGTTGCTACATCAAAACGTTTTTCTCATGCTCACGTGCAGAAAAGGCGCAGCACCCAGTGTCTCTTTTGGGAGGAGGACCATGATAGCGAGGGTGATTAGAACAGATGGAAAAAGGTTCAAGAGGTACAGCGAAAGAGGAGAGGTCTGTGCGCATGTAAAGTTAAAGTGGAGATGCAAAGCAACTTCATGACTTTGACACTGTTCTGCGCTAATTTGTTTCACTCTATGACAAAGTCACTTTGAACAACGTCTTTACTTTCCTTGGAAACGCCATATACAGATAGTCCATTCAGCGAGTGTCATGCAACGGATCGTGCCAGTATGTAGCCTCGCGGTGATCCAGCCGCTTGATCGATTTAGACTTAGCATGAAAGCGTACATGGTGCGACTTTAGCAAGAGTATCCCCGCAGCAATAAAAAGTGTCGGGCACATCTCCTTGACGACAAGGGAACTATGAAATCCATGTAGGAGGGTTGCACTTGCCGCTGTAAGCAAAAGTTCATTTCGTTGCTGCAATTAATTACAGTCCAATATGGTGCTACAGCATTGACAGCCATAGCGACCAGTATTCGAAAGGATCAGTCTGGCCAATGACTGTCTGTGTATACTGTCATGTCAATTTAGTCTATGTACATGTCATCGAACGCGAAACATGCCACACATGCCAAAAGCCGGATGCACCAAGTAGAGCCAAAAGGCGGCGCCTAAATCATAAGGTACTCACATATGCCAATGGGTGCAAGCGTGTTTTTGACATGTGCATCATCATTCGCTGGTCAAGGCAGTTCGTCAAGGGGAAGTGAAAGACGAAAAGGAGTGGATATAGGTGCGATCACTCATTTATGACACTCATAGTATTCTCGGCGGATACGGTGGTCAACAACGCGAACTTACTCAATCCTGTATCAGTGGTACTGCATATCAACAACAACCACAGTACAAGGATCTCAAAAGTGCAGACACACGCGTCTTGACCACAAACGAAGCGATTGCACAACATACGCTCCGCAGAGACATTTCGTTCGATACGTTCAAAAATGAAGGGAAACTTGTGCAAATCACTATGCACTTCATGATGCACCATAAAGCAGTATGATACCATGATAGTAGCACCAGCAAGTCTCAAATTTCGAGACATGGTCTAGACAATCCCAATATTTCACAACTGGATACGGAACTCGCTAATATGCTCAACGCACAATTATATCTTGAACCGGCCTATGTGCTTATACCGTCTCTGCTCGCTCTCGTTTCGATTACTTGTCATTCACCACTGGACATGTCGCTCTCAAATTACAAGCAACAACAGTAATGGCAAACGGTAGCAACAGCACTGATTCCAGTACATGGAAAAAAAGAACTTGGTTGGTGTTTTATTATCCGCATCTTCCACATTAAAGCAAACATCCCAAGCAGAGATTTGATGCTTTGAGAATGACTAAATCTTACAAAGGTCTTGAACCTGATAATTCCAGTACAGACTGCGACTATCATGGTATACTGTAATTCCTTGTTGTTCTTGTTTAACCTGTAATCAATAAAATGTCAGCTATTTTAAGTTGCTCCGTGGCATGATATTCATTGCTTACTTTAGCATCCTTTGAACATCATCTGAATTAGTGGAAAGACCAGTGTAATCAATAACGCATAACCGAATATTTTTTGGTGTTGTCAACAAGTACATGAACATGTCTGGTAAGAAAAAAAACAATTAGTGACTGAATCCCAAGATCCCACTTTGGTATATCTTGCGCATTACCATCATAATGCCGCTCTCTGGCAATATTGTCCCGGGACAGCAAAGGTTCATTGCCTTTGCACTGTCTGATACAAAATTCGTCGACAGAAGCATTGCTTTTTCAACCGTCACACTATGCAATCGATCAGCCTTGCCCATGTCAATATGCTTTCGTCGCCGGGATATTTCCTGACATATCCAACGTTTTTTTCTTTTTTTTTTCTTTTTTGGTATGGGGGCTTACGTCCAATTTTACCTGCGGTACACATCGGAGTGAGCGGTCTATACAATATGACTAGAGAGAGATATGTATGTGATGACTTTGTCAGCGTGGGGGTTGCTGACGCGAAGGTCATCTAGTCTCAAATGAGATTCGGCGTGCTCGAAAGCAGGCTCGATGAATGTCAGCGATAATGGTGTCGTGGTGAAAAGGGACTTCATCGAAGAAATGGCGCCAGTGGGCAAACCATATGCCATACATAGCGAATGCTATAACGACATGGCTGCTCATGAGGGAAGGCGTGGTTGGGGATTTGAGCGCAAATATCGTTTGCTTGAAGGCGTGGTGCGTGGCCGGTTCGAGGAATAGATCGGTCGACACAGTGGACAAAATTGGCCACTTTAGTGGACATGCGAAGAGGAAGTGTTCCAGGTCCTCTGGGTGGACAAGGCACAGGGGGCAGAGGGGTTACGGGAAGGCGTACGGCAATATGTAATGCAATTGTTTACGGCACGGTATCGTCCGATGTAAGGCTCGGAACCAAACATTGCGGGCTTGGGCAGGAAGAGACAGCCTCCAAAAAGTATTCCATTGGCCTGCCTGTAATGGAAGCAAAAATTCAGAGTGGGGTTTTCGGAGAAAGGTTGGGAAGAACGGTGCGTCGATAAGTACGAAGTGAGACGGAGTGAAATGGAGCGGGCAATGAGAAATTATGGAAGAAGGCCTCTAGTGACGTGAATGTGCGTTGTTGAGATAGTGTGGACTGCTGACATAGAGAAAGGGAGAACGCGTACGGACAGATAGACCGGGAATCCAGCGCTCTGAAGAACGCATTGATAATGCGATCGATTTTGATAGGTAGTGATAGCGTGTGATCAGGCCAGAATCAGGACAGATGCAGAAAGCATCACCAACTAGGAGCCGACGCTTGGTCACCCGAGTCATAACGGCATCCGGAGGCTCGTCCAAGGGCGAGAGATGGACAATACTATCCAGGGGTATGGCAAGAATGGCATATCCAACGTTTGTCCAACCTCCTTTGTTGCTCGGACATGTACTTTGAATGGCTTGGATTGGTTTTACAATTTCTTCGTTAAAAAAATCCACTATGAATTGGACGTGATAAGTACCTCGCGGGCATCGCTGAGACATGAAACGTGGTCTTCCATAGATTGTTCCGCTTTCTGTTTTCCTTACAACGCCTGCTTCAAGGTGTTCTTAGTGTTTGTCTAGCAATAAGCCATATTTTGTGAGACCCATTGCGTCTTTCTACTTTGGCATTTCTACTTCAATGGCGCGAGTGGAAGGCGTCCTGGCGCACAAGACGGGGAACTCCACCAGAGGCAGACGAAGAAGCGGCGGAAGAAGAGTGACGCCCAGCCGCAGGAGCAGCTGCCCATGCAGCTTGAGAAGCGACGGGGTTCGAAGGCGACGCGGGAGAAGGCGAAGAAGAAGAAGAGGGAGATGAGCGAGAAGCAGGGTCAGCTGCGGTGGCAGCAACAGGCGAGAGATCAATTCCAAAGTTGGAAGCGTCTTGACGCGCCAGACGGTGAATTCCACCAGAGGCAGACGAAGAAGAGGCGGAAGAAGAGTGGCGCAAGCCTTGCTTGTAAAATTGGGCAGTACCCACCGCCTTGACAAGTCCTTCTTCCAGTCCTCAAGGTCCAGGACTTGTACTTTCCGGCAAGGCAAGATGTTTCTCCTTGTGCTTTTCGGTCAGGAACGGCTTTTTCTTGGCAACCCGAGAGTTGAAGCCAGCATGTTTCAGAGATTGTCGTGTCGTCTGGGTCGACACAATGAGGCTGCAATGTTGCGCAATGTCGCGCAGTGGAGCGCGACGGTCCTTCTTGACTTCGCGTAGCAGAGAATGCTCGTCGCGTTCTGTGAGCTTTCTGGGTCTCCCCGAACCCTCCTTTCGCTCGTGGTGTCCATATTTCTCGTAGTCAGCGGTGACCTTATAAACGGTCTGTCGTCACTCATTCAGTTCATGGGCGATTTTGGTAACATTACAGCCGGCAGGAAAGATGCAAGAAACCAGACAAGACGATGGCTGTGAATTTAGGAAAGTGAAGAGCCATCCAAAACTGATTTTTTGAAGCCGATAGGAAAGCCATCGCTTAGCCTGACCAAGTCGAGACAGGCTACAAAGACACAAGAAAGGCGCTCAGCAATTGTAGGTCAACCAGAGGGGTCAAAAGGCGACCCCATTATTGTGTATGAGGAAAGTCCCCCTCCACGAGAAAGTGTCCCGGCTCTAACACCTCCTAAAGCTCAACCCCATCCTCTTCGTACAAGTATTGTCACGACATATATATGCAAGATATATTAAGTGTCATGAATCAAACACGCCTTTATGAACCTTAGAAACCCCAAGAGATGCAACATATAAGCGCCTTGGCATGCTATGTAAACGCCATGATACATTCGCTGCACCACACGCATGGTTCGTGCCAGAAGATATATGTCTTACATGACAGAAAGGGTCTGTCCAAAGTGACACGATTTGAAGCACCTGTTTACCGTCCTTCAGCATGGTGCGGAGCTCCCCAAGTTAAGTCGTTTCTTGACATAGCGTTGAGGCTATATGTATTCTTTTTATAACATGAAGGCGAGCATGTTTTTTTGACTGTGTCATAAAGAGCGGGCATGCTTTTTTGCGCTGTGCATGAAGAAGCTCATAAAAGTTTGGCCCCGACGAGAGAATAAGGCAGCTCGATGCTGCAGATGCTCAAGAACAAATTATTGCAAGCCTTAATGAATGAGAAGAGAGTATGTCCCACATACTTAGGTGAAAAACACGGGTCTAATGGCTAGATTATAGGACGATACGTTTCGTAGGGACCAAAAAGCTCTTTAAGGCTCCATAAGACTACTGAAAACTCTTTTTGGGTTTGATGCCTTTCAAAGACCCAAAATGTAGGGCCAGCTCCCCATACCCTTTTTGCCTTTCAAAGCCTCTCAAGGCCTTGTACTGGTCTCTAGGATCGAATAAAATCTTAGAATATGGATATAACACATTATATCTTACGAAGCTGACTTTCGTTGACTGCCGGAAACAAATAGGACGAGCCACTCGGTAGCGTGAGGTTCTAGAAAAGGCTGGGCACACGTAGTGATATATAAGGATATCTGAATTTTTCAAGAGCACCAGCGGGTCACGCAAGTAGACTTACTGCTAGGATTGTATTGTGCGTATTATCGATCATGGCCTCCGTCACTGTGGCCAGGCACGCGAGCATGCTTCCCTCCAATATGCGTACCGTTCAGAGCGAAGTGGTAGGTACCGCAATAGTTAAATATATGCAAATCATTTACATTACGCTACAGAATATCCTTCCACACGGCAGCGTTGGCTCTGGTGGTCCTTACAACACAGTGACGCCTTCCTTTTCTTTACACTGATCTTATAATAGGGAGCGGTCTCGGCATTGAACCAGAAACAGCAGCATCAACTGAATGGAGTAGCACTACAGAAGATCTCTGTTCAATAAGAATAATACTGAAGTATAGTGTATATTGTCTCTATAAGCCCAGTCAGTCATGTCCGATATGTACTTTTTCATCAGACACCCAACCTTCTGCTCTATCCAAAAGAGGAAAAAATCATGTCGCGCGGATGGCATCCTATGTTATTAGGCGGTAACCCACTCGTGCCGGTTTATATATATGCTGGAGCCACTCAATCAGCGGATACTGTATTGCCTGGTGGTGGGTATCGGGTAACCAAGAGGTGAATGGTAGAGCGGTTCATGCCGGTGGTGACACGAAGCTGGAGAGACGGGGGGAACTTAGGCAGCAGTAAGTGGCTTAGGCCCAGCGAATTATGAAGGGAGGGGAGACATCCCGCTTTATTTTTCTATACTCCCACCCCCCATACTTCTTTTGTACGTCAGAGCACGCGTGCACCTTTTTTTACTGACGGGCGCGTTGGCATTTACGATAAGCTGAGACATGTCCATTCAGCTGAGTGAGTCATGGCTTCGCTCGTTACACTACACTCGTCGAATACACCACCTGACAACAAACCGAGTCCCTGCACGTCTGGCTTGCCGGCGGCTCTTGTCCATCGATCCCACCTCCACTCGCTTGCATTTCGTCCATGCGCGCTTATATCCGACGCCCTTGAGATACCACCCGCACCGCCATTCCTATGTCACCATTGCTCTTAAGCTGCCCTCCGCCGAGGATTCAGACCGTTTCAACAAGGTCGACATTGCCCGAACCCGCTTCGACGCTTGTCTCAACGCACCTAAACCGCTCGGCAACCTCTGGAAAGCGTACGTCAAACTGAACGCCATCGCCACTCAGACGAACACAGGCGTGTTCACCTCGGACGACTATGAAAAGCTTATCCTCACCATGGAAGCGCACGCCCTGTCAAAACGCAGGTCGGTCTATTGGAGTCGTATCGCCATTGCCTTTCAGGACGCCTACCACCTAAAACTCCACACACGACCGATGGCCCTCGCCGCCGTTCGAGCCTTTGGCCGCACCGACCAACTCGACCAAGCGCGGGCTGTTTTCGACGCGATCCCGATCGACAGCGAAGGCTATACTCGTCTGTTTCAGGCCGCACTCGACTGCAATCAACTGGAAGAAGCATTGAAGGTACTGCGCCAAGGCGTCGAAGCGGGCGAAAGTGCAGAGGCACTGGGACTGGCGTCATGGATGGACCTGTGTCTAGTGAAAAAGAACCTGCGGCGGGCCATCGAGGTCTACAGCGAGTTCAAATTACCCCTTCCGGCAGACACTCTACAATCGATATACAAAGCTTATGTAGAGCAGATGCGATATCACGGCCACTGGAACCATGACCATGTGAGCGTTACCGACGGCCGGACGTTCGAGCATTTTGTGAGCGCTTATGCACAACTCGCGCGCAAGGAGAGCCTCCCCGCCAAAGAACGACAGCTCTTTTCAGCGGCCAACCTCGACGCACTCTTGACACAGCTATCATTTACCCCGACGAGCAAGACATGCGATGTGCTCCTGGACATCCAGGCATCAGCACAGAGCTACGCCGGCATCAAACACATCCTGGCGCGCATGCAGCAGTACGCGGTCCAGCCCACCGTCAAGACGACGTGCATCCTCCTCAAGGTCCTCGGCAAGAGCATGGCCCCATCGAGTGCACGCAACCTGTATCGCGAGCTCGACCGTGCCCATCCGTTGGACCACGACACGTACACCCAGTTTGTGCACACCTTTGCCGAGCTACGACTTCCGTCCATGGCACAGGAGGTGGTACTTCAGATGGAGAAACAAGGTATGGCGGTCGACGATGCGGCACAGGTGGCCATCGCCCATGCGCTCGCCAGCAAGGGCCGCTTTGCAGAGGCAGACACATGGATGGGCCGGACTCAGGTACTCCAGGCAGCGGGGAAGGCCTCCAACGTTGCGGCCTTGGATGCGTACGCGGTAGTCATGGAAGCCAGAATCGGACGGGGTGATTTTCAGGCATGTCTTGCCCAGTCCCGTGTGTTGCGCACGGGTATTGCGGGTCATGTGGCTGTCAAGAACCGCCGGGTCGTAAAAGCAACGGTGACATCGCTGTGTGCGCTCGGCCACTGGGACCAGCTCAAAGACTTCTTGGCGTCCTTATCGATCGAGCTCACGTCCGTCACGGTCTACCGCATGCTCAATAGCTTGGTCCACAGCAAGACGCCGGAAGGCAAGGCGGGCGTCCCAGGCCGACGCATCGTGGAGGCGCTGCAGATGCTGGAACAGACACTAGGCGTGCGGGTGGATGCCGGTGGGCTGAGCCTGCTGATCCGCGGCCTGGGCAGCCAACGAGGCGATTTCAGATCGGCGTATCGATTGTACCAGGACGTCCGGCACGAGATCAGGACAGGACAGCGTCCGTGGCGCAAAATAGACAGCGTACACCGTGCCATGATCGACGTCGCGGTCGACAGCGATGCGCTCCGCACGGCCGAACACATCTGGAACGGCATGGCGTCCGAACGACGCAATCACAAGAACAAGAAACCCGCCACGAGTTGGTACAACCTCCTCCTGAACGCGTACGCGGACCGCGAGCCTGAGCTCAACTTTGAGCAGGTGAAGCGCATATACCAGAAACTCTTGAAAAGCGGTGCGCGACCTGACCATGTGACGTACAACATCCTCATCAAGGCCTTTGCGCGCAGTGGTAACACCAGCAGCGCCCATCATGTCCTCCAGCAAATGGTCACGGCCGGGTATCCGCCGGACCAGTGGACGGTCAATACCTTACTCCAGGGCTGGATTGTGGAGAAGGAGTGGGACGTGGTGGAGACGTTCATCAAGGATTTGAATAAGCAAAAGTACGGTGTCGTACCAGTAGATCTGACGACATTCAACCTTCTTTTGCGCGCCATCCTGCGCGTACCCTATGATCACGATCTCCATCGTCTGCAGCGGCAACAGCGGTGGATAGAAGCCCATCAGCGTGTCCAGGCAGGGACCTACACGCTGACGAGCGAGACAATCTGGCACGTGCTCCAGTCTGCGACGGGCATCACACAGGACCATTTGCAGCAACACGCGCGACTACTGACCGCACGCGCGATGGTGTCGGCGACCGGCGTCGAGGCATGGTTTGATCTTGTCCATGCAGCTGAGGCAAGGCATCGTCCGTTCCAAAACACCAAGAAGCCACCCGAACAACATCAGCATAACCCGGTCGGATTTATTGGTGCGTTTGGCAAGCATCTGCAGCCTGACACCACAACGTTTCGACTCTTCAAAACAGCATTCTTACATGCGGGCGACACTCGCTCTGCCAACCTTATACAGCAACATATGGAGCGCCTGTCATCATGATACCCCCCCCCCAGCAATGATATAATCTTAATAAATGATCCCGCATTGTTCTTCATCCACCCAACGTTGATAACCATCATGATGTAAAAGGGTGAATATCATCTGCTCGTCCAATTTTAAGATGGACGCGTTCTTAGTACACATAAATTTTCACTCTTTTTTTTTCCCTTCCTCAAATCGATACCCTCACCAATCCGATCAACACCATGAGCGTCAAATCCGAACCACAAACCGAAACGCTCTCGCCCTTGCCAATAGGAGCAACGAGTCTCCTCAGCAATGCTTCACAACCACCGTCCCATTTCACGAGCGACAACCCGACAGAGAAACCAGTGGAATGGGATGCTGGCATGGAGCTTGCGTTTCTAAGCGTTGTTGCCCGCTGCAAACCCGTGGGTAAATATTCTTCTGTTCATTGGTCAGGAAGCAATGCGTTGTCTGACTGATTATGCGATACTTCTTGTTTGGTTCGTTGTGACAGGTATCCACAAGCATTTTCGATTGTTGAGCATACAGCGTCAGTTTACACAAAAGTGCGGACGGCCATTTTCCGTCAAGGAAATCCGAGAAAAGCTAGGTGACTATTATAGTCTCGATGCTCTGGAGGAACTGGTAACACAAAGCCCATAAAGATGACAACCCACCTCACAAGCACATCCTTATATGCTGACAATGATGATGTTGATGATTTATTGCATAGGAAGAGGAAGATGAGGAAGAGGAGGAAGAGGAGCGGGCAGAGCAGGAAAAGACACAAGGGCTTCCTGAGTTTACGCTGCCGTTGGAAGACTACGAACAGCTGATCTCGGAGCACCGGCAGGACGACGGCGCGTCGACCGCCTCGTCACCGCCTGCCAGTACGCCACCGCCCTCCAAACGAGCACGGGTCAAGAAAGAAAGCTCGCCGACGCCGTCGATGAGCGCTACGCCGACCCCTGAACCAGAAGAAGGTAAACCTTTTTTGTTTTATTTTTTATCTGTCACATGCAATCTGCCCTTTTTTTTTAAGCTGCGTCATCTGACTGCATATATGCACATCTTGGATATAGGCAAAGGATCGCGCCGATCTGCCCGTAGCGCTACTCGCAAGAAGACGAGCACCAAAGGGGCAAGTGGCAGCAGTGGTGCGGGTCATGCAACCACCGGGAGCGGGACTGCAAGTGGTTCAGCAGCAGCAGAAAAAGGAACCGGCACCAGTCGATCCCGAACCAAACGACGATAACAAGCCAGCGGCATGTGAAGGAAAAAGGGGCCCATCCCAAAGGACGAATGAAATACAAGCGGCTTGGTTCAACATTTGGGGAACGAGAGCCAATGTTTTGCCTGTCGCTCGATTGTCTCCCATTGGCGGAGATGCCCGACAAGAAACCAAATAAAAACCAAAGAAAAAAAAATAATAACTTCAGATCCAGACACACTTGGCCGGGGATTCTGTCCTTTCTCTTTCCCCTCTTTCTACCTCATATTTCATTTTGATGGCGACCGAGAAGCAACCCGTCGTGGACGAAGCTGTCGAGCGAGGCTGGGAGATCCCGGACTTTACGATTAAAGAGATCCGTGAGGCTATCCCTGCCCACTGCTTCAAGCGTGACACGCTCCGTTCCTTCACCTACGTTATCCACGACTTTGCCATCATCGCCGCCCTGGCCTATGCCGCCACCTGGATCGACACCATTCCGAACCAGGCTGCCCGGATTCTGCTCTGGCCCGCTTACTGGATTGCGCAAGGTATCGTCGGTACCGGCGTCTGGGTGATTGGCCACGAATGCGGCCATCAGGCATTCAGCCCTTCTAAGGTACGTAAACAAATCTGTCAGGGGAGCTTTTCTTTTTGGGAAAAGCAAAATTTATCTTATATGAGGGCACCCTAGTAACTGATTGTGCTGCATCATTAGGCTATCAACAACAGCGTCGGTATGGTCCTGCATACTCTCCTCCTTGTTCCCTATCACTCGTGGCGCATCTCGCACTCGCGTCACCACAAGGCCACCGGCCACATGAACCGCGACCAAGTCTTTTTGCCCTCCACCCGTAGCCACTATGGCCTTCCGCCCCGCGACCAGGACCCCGAGGGCGATGGCCCGCACAGCGCCTTTGAGGAGTCGCCCATCGCTACTCTCTTTGGTTTCTTCAAGATGTTTGTCTTTGGCTGGCCTCTTTATCTCCTCACAAACATCTCGGGTCAGTCCTATCCCGGCTGGGCTTCTCACTTCAACCCCTACTGCGCTATCTTTGACGAGACACAGGTCTGGGACGTGATGCAGTCGACGGCCGGTATTGTCGCGATGATCAGCGCCTTGACCTATGCTGGCCAGGTGTTTGGCTCTCTGACGGTCGTCAAGTTCTACGTCATCCCTTATCTGTTCGTCAACTTCTGGCTTGTCCTGATCACCTACATGCAGCACACCCATCCCAACCTGCCCCACTACCGTGAGGGTGTCTGGAACTTCCAGCGCGGTGCTGCTCTGACCGTCGACCGTTCGTTCGGCGCCATCATTGACTACTTCCACCATCACATTGCCGACACTCACGTCGCTCATCATTTCTTCTCTACCATGCCCCACTACAATGCTGAAGAGGCAACCCACCATATCAAGAAGGTCCTCGGTAAGCACTACCAACAGGACCCTACCCCCATTCCCTTGGCCTTGTGGCAGAACTGGAAGCTCTGCCGCTTCGTCGAGGATGAGGGCGATGTTGTCTTTTACAAGAACTAGACTTTATTATTATTTGCATTTACCTTTCCCTTTTTTTTCTTTCTTCCTTATCACGTATCCTCCTGTTTTGTTTGCTTTTTTTTCCCTTTCATCATCTTTTACGCATCCCTTCTCCTTGTTATTCCCGCTTCATAAAAATGTTAAATGTAGTCATTCGCCTTGAAACGAAGTCTATGTGTGCTGCTCTTTCCGCTTTAAATTGGGCCAAGTGGGGCCGAGATGTCACTTTGACAGAGGGCTGTGGAAGACACTTATATAGCCATGCACAGACCACCCAAATAGTGCCGTAGGTTCGGTTGACCCGGCATAAGTTTAAAAATATTAACTGCATGCAAAATCTTACTGCAAGTCGTACGTATGCAACAGAATGAAACTTTCAGAAACCGTAATCACTCATTCATTGGTGTGCCTGAAACAGAAAAAGAAAATCGAAATGATTGCTCGACCCACTCAGTACTAGCCATGGTTTCTTGTCCAGACGTGAGTGATGCTTGGTCCTGTTGTGCTTTTCTGAAACATGAAAGGATATGGCTAAACTGCAAATATGTGTGGATGGGTCTAATAATATTTATTAGCGTTGCTTGATGCCATTTCAGGTTTTTCTGAGGGGATTTGAGAACGTCAGACAGGCGCATGAAGCTTATATCCTCAGACCATTTTCAATAATAGTGAGTGTGTGGTTTTAAGAAAGATGTGTACTATGCTGTATGTTTGTCGTCTGCATGACAGTGTATGAGTATTTCTGTGCCAAAAAAAAAAAAAAAGGGTTCTCTGCCAAGTGGGATATAAATCCTTCATGCAAGAAATCAAATCAAAGCCACCGAAATTGTGCGGGTGAGATCCCTTTACGCTGTCAATTTTTCGAGCCTTCCTCTTTTCCGCAGCAAGAAAAAAAAAGTCAACATGGGCAAGGACCAGAACAAGCGCGCCAGCACGCAGCGCCACGACCCTCTGTACGTTGAAATGACGGGTGCGAATGACAGCCGCGGTAAAGGAAAGGCTCCTCGACAAAAGTTCGTCGATCGCAACAATCGAGAGGAGAGCTTCGAGGTAATATCAAAAGAAGAACGACAGAAGTATGGACAGGTGATCTGACCCAGCCCACAGGAGTACATTGATCCCAAGATCTCGAAGAAGATCTTGCAGATCGCTCGTGAGCAGCAAGAACAGATTGAGGAGCGCATGGCCGACGAAGAGGAGAAGTAAGCAGATCATGTCTATCTATCTTGTGACGATTCAGGACGGAAAAGCTGATGGAGAAGCAACCTATGATTTAGCGTGGCCGCTGTGCGCCCGGCGAGCAAGTTCCCCTTGGGCTTCAACCCGAGTGACGACGAATTGGACGACGAGGATAAATACGGCGAGTATGAGGAACTCGAGATCGACGAGGAAGACGCGGACGTTCTCAACAAGTTCTTGCCGAGCGCGCCTGTCGAGCGCCGCACGCTGGCCGATATTATTATGGACAAGATCAATGAGAAGAACGAGGGGGGTGAGCGCGTCGAGCAGGTCGGCGAGGAGGAAATGTCGGCAATTCTGAACCCCAAAGTCAAGGAAGTGTACACCAAGGTCGGTCAGCTCTTGAGCCGTTACAAGTCGGGTAAACTGCCCAAGGCATTCAAGATCATCCCCTCCCTCTCCAACTGGGAGGAGATCGTCTACACGACTAACCCCGAGACCTGGTCTCCCCACGCCGTCTATGAGGCCACGCGCATGTTCACCTCCAACATGAAGGTCCGTCAGGCCCAGCGCTTCTTCACGTTGGTGCTGCTGGAGCGCGTCCGGGACGATATCCAGGAGAACAAGAAGCTCAATTACCATCTCTACATGGCACTGAAGAAGGCGATGTACAAACCCGCTGCGTTCTTCAAGGGCATCCTATTCCCTCTCTGCGAGTCCGGCACTTGCACTCTCAAGGAAGCCTCCATCATGGGCAGCGTGCTCCAGCGCGTCTCTGTGCCCGTCCTGCATTCGGCTGCAGCTCTCCTTCGCCTCGCGGACATGGACTATACCGGCCCCAACTCTCTCTTCATTCGCATTCTTCTCGACAAAAAGTACGCCTTGCCCTTCAAGGTCGTCGATGCCCTTGTCTTCCATTTCTTACGCTTCAAGGATGATGCTCGCGAAATGCCTGTTCTGTGGCACCAATCGATGCTTGTCTTTGTCCAGAGGTAAACAGGCAAAAGGGGGGGGGGAAGAATGTGGGTTCTTTTGGAAACTGACTTTTTTGCCATTAGATACAAGCAAGATATGGTGCCTGACCAGCGCGAGATCATCTTGAATGTGATCAAAGCCAAACACCATCCTGGTATTGCTCAAGAGATCCGACGCGAACTCGCACACTCCAAACCAAGAGACGAGATCATGGAGCAGGATTATGACAGTGATATCCTCATGGACGATTAGTTCCTGTATCCTATCATTATTCCTACTTCTTTGTTTTTCTTACTCTCTTCTTTTACCATTACGCGTACTCGCCTCGCTTACACACACACACATACACACACGCTCTCACACGCTGTCACCCGCAACTCATACATATTCATTTGTAACTACTGTTTTTCTATCTTTCTTTTTTTTCCCCTTATATTCCTTTTTTTCTTTTCCTTTTGACATCTTGATCTTTTTCGCTTTTTACATTTCCCATTTGGTTATATCTTATCCAAAGGTCGATTAAAACCGCCACGCCGGTTCATGTACTGCCGATATTTGATGGCCTTCTTGACATTGGCACCTGATAAGTCTGCACCTTCGACGTGTTTGTTTTTCGTCGTGTCGAATCCACCGAATCCCATCAACTTCATCATCTTGGTCTCCTCGTCGTCTTCGTCGTTCACTTCCGGTCCTGCTTGTGCAGGTTCAGGCTCTCTGGAAGGTGACCGGGAATAAGAACGCGAACGCGAGGGGCGTCTCCTGTCATCGAAGCAAAGGAGTGAGCAGAAGAGCGATAGCAGAATTTCAGTAAGAGCATTACCGGATGGGAGAACGACTACGCGATGCCGGGCGTGCACGTCCACGATCGTCATCTAACACGATCGATTGGGTTCGATTGAGTACTGTGCAAGACCACTCATACATACACACAAAGACTTACCTCGCTCGTCCCTGTAGCGGCGCGACCGCGAGTCATCCCGACGACGGGAATCGTCGCGTCTTGATGCTCTGGAACGCGGTGGAGAGATTGAGCGGGATGGGGAACGGCGTCTTCTGGGCGGGGGTGGTCGTCGTGGTGAGATGGATCTAGAAGGGGATCGGCGTCGTCGTCTGCTGCTGCGAAAACGATCCGGTGAAGGCGACCGTGAATCCTCGCGAGGTCGGTCGTAATCTCGGTAGCGACGAGACCCGCCTTCGTCTCTGCCCCCTCCTCTTCTCCCTCCTCCTCTTGAAGAACGATACGGCGAAGGCGAACGTGCCATGACTGACTATGTGTGTTGAAGAACAAAAAAAAAAGAAAAGAGAAGGGAATACCACCAATTCGAGCGGTGATTTTAGGCGAATTAGTACTCACACAGAGCAGTTTCTATCTCACTGATTCCAAGTGCAGTATATTGGTGTGCGTTTGGAACCTATAGCGATGTATTCATTTCAAAAATACAGACAAGTCTTCCATTTCCACGGTCTTCTTATTCTTCCGTATTCATTTCGTATAATGAAACAGCTCATGCATCGCTTTGTCGAGGCTACAAAGCTGCTCCTACGCATTTCGTTTGCTCTTTCTACGGTCACCAAGGAAGAAATAAATGTATTATATTTATTGCTGTGGTCACTTACTTAATGTCATCCTAATGGATGGCGTTCTACAAATAAAATTGATTTGATTTCAAGCATGAGAAGCTGGTGCTGTCTTCTGAGACTGTGAGCCAATCACAGCCATGCATAAACTCATTCCCGAATGCGGCATGTGGCTTTTCAGAGTAGTAAGAGCTCCACTTGCACTTTTTTTTATCACCATCTTTTGATCGATCCTCTACAGTCTATAACATGGCCACTCCTCAACAACGCAAGAAGCAAAAGTCAGGTCGCAAGTTGACCCGCCACACTGTCAAAAAGAGCCAGCGGGTCAAAATTAAGGTATGATTCAATCGAAAACGTTTGTTACAACCGAACCCAACGCTCACATGTTGAATCATGTCATGTTCAGGCCAACAAAATCATCCGTGAGAACTGGGACAAGAAGTTGTCGGCAAAAGAAAAGTGAGTTGATTGGCGTGCAGGGGGGTGGTATGAGTGCAAAAGATATTCAACGATTGTATATCAGCTATGAGCGTCTTGGCTTGGTCTCGAACCTGAACGGTGTTGCAGGCGGTCAGAACAAAAAGTATCCCACCAAGCCCGAAGAAGTGCCCGAGGAAGAACTGCGTGAGATTGACGAGAGCAACATCGAGGAAATCAAGAAGTCGCTGAAACCGGGTGAGGGTCTTATCCAGCGTGACGACGAAGGCAATGTCATTCGCATTATCGTCGGCGAAGAAAAGACGCACAATGAGAAAATGGATTATGATCCCGCTCCGGTCGAGGCAAAGACAGATGTCGTGCGAGGTAACGTCAAAAAAGGCAACTGGAAGTGATAATCCGAATATCATGCTGACGCGAAAGGGGAAAACAATGACGTATCTCGTGAATAGCATTGGAAGCGTATGCCAACTCTGGCGTCAAGAAGGAGCGTCATCCCACCCAGTTTGAGTCCAACTGGCTGAAGCAGCTGGTCGACAAGTACGGCGACAACTATGAGGCCATGGCCCGTGACAAGGATCTCAACCGATACCAGCACACGCCTGCACAGCTCTATAAGAAGTGCAAGGCATTATCATCCTAAAAGGACTGAGACGGCTGGAACATTGGGTTTCCTCTTGGAGAACTTTCCAACACCGGCCACCCATTTCATGCGGTTTCACCGCCATTCACAACAACCATAATGTGTTCACTCTCATACAACAACAATCCGCCCACACTCAGCTAATTTTTCCCTTCGTTCTCTCTCTCTCCTTCTCTCTCTTTTTCCTTTTTACTCACTCTTCCAACAAACATCCTCACAAACATCAACACACATATCTCTTGCATAAACAAACAATTGATTATTTTTTTTATCCTTGTCACATCATGGAACAAAGTTCGGACCCTCTTGACGTTGCGGTGGCAGTTGCACAGGCCATGGGACATACCGATGAGATCAAACCCGATATCAAAGCATCACCTAAGCTCGAGTCCAAACTGGAGCCCAACATTGAACAACAATGGTTGACAGGCATGGACTTTATGGATCAGTCGCTCTTCCCTCTCGACCAGACCTCGCCACCGGACGACAATGAGAAGCAAAACAGCTTTATCAACTCCTTGGACGCTACCTCGTGTCTTTCCTTGCTTCAACAAGCCGCGTCCGCGCCTTCTTCACCGGGATGGAACTTGGATCCCAGCCAGCAACACCAGCACGCATGGCTGCAACAGCAGCAGCAGCAACAACATCAGGCATCCCAGCCACAACACCCATTCCCGCTGTGGCCCGAGAATATGTTTATGCAGCAGCAAGAGCAGCAGCAACAGCACCCAACCGACTTTGGCACGCCCTCCGTCATGCTCCCTCCCACCCCGCCTGTCGAGTCTTCGCCCGCTCAGCGGCAAGCCATGTCGAACGCAGCCACTGCTGCCAATTTCCCTTCCTGGCTGCAGCAACCTGCTTTTGGGTCCTTGCCCGAGCCGTCTCCGCCCTCATCGCTTGAGCAGCTCACCATGCCGTTTTATCCGCCTCAAGAGCGCACGCAGTCCATGCCGAGCTCGACACCCGCGTCGGGCGATACGCCGGCCCACGCCAACGGGACCGGCGGCGGTGCCATCAAACCCGGTCGCGGCGGCAGCGCGCGCCGGCGGTCTGAGCCGACACGACCCTATCGGCGCCGCACTTCGTCTCACCCGTCTGTTGCCAGCGTGGTATCTCTCTCGTCCCATGAACCGGTCTCTCACCTCGTGAAGGGTGTCGAGCATATTACATTCCTTTACTCGCATGACCGACTCGTCAAGGAGTACACCGTGCGCACGGACGTCGAGAGCGTTCACACGACGGACATACCTATGGAATTTCGCGTTCTCAATGCGGTAAGTCAGCCTTCAGCATGCGCGCTCATTGGCTGTCGGCTTTTCTGATTTGACACATTCGGGTTTTTTCTTTTGCGCAGATTTATCCGCGTGCCAACGTCGATCGCGAAGAATACGATGGTAACCGCTGGGAATACGAAACAAGTTGTAATGACCTGGGCTGGAAACTCTGCTGGCTCAATCAAGACCAATTGTGTGGCCGGCGTGGCTTGATCCAACGCGCTGTCGACTCGTATCGCAATCGTCATGCGCATATGCGCTCGCGGCGGGTCACACGCCAGGAAAAGGTGGCCAATGGCACTTTACGTCGTCGACGGGCCAAACGCGTGTGATATTTTTTTTCTTTCTTCAGATTTCTCTTTTTCTATGACCTTTTCTATATTTGCACGTTTGTCACCATCGCTTCTGATCCGACCATCAACTTTTCAAACTTCGGCGGCTCCCAATTCCAACGTCTCTGTACCATATCTTTAAGGATGACTGTACATAAAATTAATATACTGATGCACATATTAAGTGTTATTTTATTTAGTCCTCTGAAGGAGTGATGCTTTGACATCCTCTGTGATGAATTCCCTTGGGAAGATATCTGAGACATAGTAAATGCATCCCACCAATACAATAAGAAGTTGCAGTCCGTTCGCGCATTTAGGATAAGGTATTTCAACGGGATCCAAATGGCGTGATCCTGCCCTGTGTGGCTTCGATGGACGTTTTCCATAGACAGCCATTGCCATCCATTCGCCGCCACAAATATTCCAACCGGTAGCATGATATGAAACAAACATGATTACATCACTGATCTGTTTGTTTGGAAAACATACGTTTTTAGATAATTGTCTGGTTGATCATTGATGTAGATATAAACGAGACACAGCCAGTTCATCAATGGCCATGTAATAGAAACTGAAGCATTTGTTACAATTGTGCATACTCGTACTGACCTTGTTATGACGATTACATCTTCTATAGATTGGACATCAGGTGCACTCTCTTAAATACGTCATATTAATATCCAGTTGGCAAGTATAAACTCGCGTTGTATGGGTGGCGTGTGTGGAGTTGAAGGCATGAAAGCATGAGGATAGATACTAAACGACTACCAAGCTACAGCTCGCCACATTCTTGCAAGAAATACATACGCTAGCGTATTTGGCATAGACGCAATGTTTTGCTTAAGATAGGGTTGTTCTAGCCATGTACCTGTTTGTAAAAAAGCATTTGGCGCATTCAGAAGCTGATGATCTAGTCCTCAGCAAATCCACTGTTCTACACTAAGAGCAGAGTATCCTATATAGCGCTCTCATCAACGCACAACACAATTGGAATACGTCCTTTGTGGCAAATCATTTTTACTATCCATTGCGTCATAGATCAATAAGTGACGTGAAGAAAGCCTAGTGAGATGTACTTGTGTCAAACTCTGCGTTCTAAGGCCCACCTTTGCACTCTGCCTCTCAATAAAGTTTGCACTTTGTATTTTCCACCTAATACGAAAGAGGTACAATGTACCAGATGTAGCCTACAATCAGTGGATATCAACTTTATCTGAGCTTCTCCCCCTCTACTGCTGACGAGCGCTATTATGTCAAGGTGTAAAAGAGATCACGCCAAAGATACACCGTTCTGCATGTTACCATAGCTCTCAAGTATGAAAGATGAGCTCTCTCAACCTTGTCTATTCTCAAATCACATATACACGAGCAAAGATGGAAAAGGAATATGTACAGAAAGCTCATTCTAATATCTGATACGGATCTTGTAACTCTAGATCCACCCTGTGGTAAAGCTACCACAATATTGACCTTTTGTCATTATTACGCTTCTTACTAAGAGAGCTTTCGTCTAGAGTACTGAGACTGCAATACCAGATTGCATTCTACTCAGATGTCAAGACGCGTGTGAGAATCAAGGTCATGGATACGGACTATATATAGACTCCTCGCGGAATGCGTCAAAAAAATCTTTTGCCATTGTTGATACTAGATAATGAATTGATCTGACACATGGTAAGATATAGAAAATTGATGCGTCCATAATTATCGCTACCACTTGTGTGTATGATTTTTGAACATATATACAACATATACGCCTAGCTGATATATGTAAAGAAACCATGAAATAAGGATTTTTATGCTGTAACAAACGAGTACTTTTTTCTTTGGATGAAATTAGACGCAAGATGCCCCGGAAGTTTCCTGGCGACTGTCGAACGGGAGCTATGCAAGATTACTCAACTCGTAGTGTAAATTGATACTTTTATTGCAACCTGAGGCAGATCCGGGCCGTTGTGGTATAAAATTATCTGTTTAATAGTCGTGTTCTTGATGACTAAGTCATCATCATGATTATTTCGAAAGTGGATGTACTGTTGTTTTAAACATACATAAAACATGATCAAACATCTTCAGAGGCAACAACTCCCACCGGGGAGGGCTGTCGTTCTACGGACACGATGCCGTGCCTCTCTTGCTGCTTTATTCCCAGATTCCTGGATATGACGCGTATTAACGCGTATTGTCATAGAAGAAGATCTTTAACTTATTCGTTCTTCTTGTAAGCGATGATGATGACACTAGAAAAATATAGATGCACAAAGTGCCTGAGCTATATGCATACAATTTGCTGTAGTCAACCTAGAGAAACATCATATTTAGGCTGCGACAGCTGCTGTGGTTCAAATCGTTCCTATTTAGCTCTAGAGTGGAGGGGGGTGCGACCGCAAGGCGAGGGAAGGGGGTTTGGCCATATCATTTACCTGTTAGTAAATAGCCACAACATTATTTCACCTGTCAGCTATGCTTTTTTGTGATGACTTGCATGTCACTAGAATTGAAGCTCCGAGAGAAAAGGGAAAAAATGGCAGGAAGGGAGTTCGGTGAAACACGCAGCTTCATGCATTTTCTCACTCACACGCCACTTTTACGGCCTTTTCTTCGTTCTTCAATCTCGAAGCGCACAATGTCGACCCACAACCACCTCTCAGACGATTGCATCTTTTGCAAAATCATCAAGTAAGTTTATTCATGCTCAAGTCTTTGTGTGTTTTCTAACATCGTTCTATAGGGGTAACATTCCCTCCATGAAGTTGGTTGAGACGGACAAGACGTAAGTAGAAACGTACACACTCTCTCAAAGTTCAAGTCGATTTTATTAAAATCATGATGCAGCTTCTCCTTTATGGACATTGATCCCTTGAGCGAAGGACACATGGTAAAGATCCAAAGTCGCGTTTTTTTATAATTCTTGACGCGTTTCTTGTTCTTTTAGCTTGTCATCCCCAAGTGTAAGATGATTTTTCTCGAAGACGACTCGTTCTCATGCAGCATCAACTGGAATTAGACCATGCTGAGTTTTTCCATCAAGTGCCAGATGAATATCTGGCAGATGCACTTCCCGTCGCGAAAAAGATCGCCACAGCTGCTAAATTGAGTCAATACAATGTGCTTCAGGTAATTTGTATAGAGAACAAGGGATGTCTTGAGCGACTAAACATTTGATTTTCCACTATCTGGTAGAACAATGGCAAGCTGGCCAACCAGGTAATGTGGAGCTGCCTCAACAATATATCTGTACTTAAACGAAATGGTTAGGCTGTACCGCATGTCCATTTCCATGTCATTCCCAAGCCGAACGAGGAAACCGGCCTTGGAGTGCGCTGGAAGCCAATCAAGCCGTCGCAGGACGAGCTCAAGGCAAAATACGAACAAGTCAAGGGCAATTTGTGATAATGACAATAAAAAAAAGTCTGAGAGAAGGAAGGGGAAAACTCCCGATGGATATTCTTTTGACCCTCTGTTTACTTTTTACTTTTTTTTTTTCGTTTCTCTTTAATTCTTTTTTACTTCGCATGCTACTGCAAAACTTACTGCGGTCGTCCATAACCTTGACCGCACGACGTCCTGTGCCGCACTTTTTTCGAGTGCTCCATCGCCCACGCGGGTTAGGCGGTCAAGTAGAACAACATCACCATCCGACGGCCTTGGTAGGACGTACGCAGGTGTATTCCCTCCAGCAGCACCAGAACCAGCAGCAGATCCGGGCATTTTCATGGTGGCGTATTCCAGTCTACATTGCGACGGCCAGCAAAGGCAAGCGACGACTGGCAGCGCTCGGCACCGCCAGCGGTCTCTTTGCGATCGGGTCAATCCTTGGACCCGCCTTCTGGATAGTGCTAGGCGGCACGGCTGCGCTGGTGAGCTGGCGTGTCTGGCGAGCGACGTCTCGGTGGTGGGACATTATTCAGAACAGCAACCTGGCGCCGGCCGCCAACAGCTTGTTTGGCTTGCTTCAGAGCCAGGTCGGGAGTCATCGAGCAGCCGAAGAAGTGCGGCAGCTGGCAATGGACCAAGTGATCTCGTGGGGTGCGACGGAACAAGGCCATCGTGCACTCGTCGATGAGCTGGGCATGGACCATATCCGCGACCTCGTCTATTTCCCGGCGCACTCGATCAGCACCTCCGATATCGATATCAATGGCAAAAAGAAAAAGGTGATCGAGGTTCAGTTTTGGGCACAAGACAATCGCACGGCGGATTACCGCGGTGGGAGCTGCGTCATTCGCGCGTCTGCGGTCGTGGAGGGAGGTCAGAAAGAGCACTTGCGTCTGAAGGACGTGCGTGTCAGTGCGCCTGGGTGGCATGCCGAAGAAAGCGTGCCACTCTCCCCGCAGCCCAAAGTCATCGAGGGCGAGTATCGTGATTTGAATTAATAAAGAGATTATACTATATTGGACAGAGAAGAACCTCAGCGTTGTGATGTTTGTTGGCTATTTATGGCGACGTCAGCAGGGTATTAAGCGTGTAATGCGATGAGCGCATGAAAAATCAGAGAGTTTGTGCAACCTGATACCCTCTGCCTCGATAATAAACCCTTTTCATTTTTCTTCTGACTTTTCTGGCTGACTGCACTATATCCTTTTTTCTTCATACTATATCACCCCAGTACGATATACCACTACTTATGTTCGAGAAGCTGAAACCAAATCGAAACGAACAACCATCGCCTGCAGTCCAGCTTTCGGCCGACAACTGGAGTGTCGAGCAGAAACACGCTATTGCACGCTGTTCCGGCCAAGCCCTGTCTGAACTCGAACACATTCTGCGCGATGATGCTTGGCCGCGTGCATGGTGGACCCGCATGCTCAATTACCTCCAACTCAAACAGGAAGATCTCGGTAAGACACAGTAGCAAACACGATGGCGCGCTTTTTCACTGAGCCCTGGATGGCAGCTGCTCAGCCCATGGCACTCGATCAAGCCAAGACACTTTTGTCATCGGACAAACGGGATGTCCGCATCGAGGTGCTTGTTGACTTCCTTGCTGTTTCGCTTGACCTGGATGAGGCCGCCAAGGAAAAGCAGGAGAAGACAAAGTAAGAAGCGAAATATCGCTGTGTATGCATGAATTTTCATTTTCATTCATAAATATTAGCATGACCTACGACGCACGCGCACGTCGTTTCTTTTTCGTGCTGGCACGCGTCTTGGATCTCACACCGATGGATGTCACCGCTGTCGAGCGCAGTGTTGCTCAGCAAATGTACTTTGCGCTTCAAGAGTCTAGCGATGTCGATAAGGATCCTAACCTCGAGGATCGCGCCCAGTTGATGCAAGCCTCCTCTCAAAAAGCCATGGAGGCCTCTAACAAGAAAAAGACCACCATGCGCTGGATCGCTACAGGGGCAGGTGTCATTGGCGGTGGTGCACTCATTGCGCTTACAGGTGGATTGGCTGCTCCCATGCTGGCACCTTTGCTTGCTGGTATGTACCTACTAGCTTAAAGGCACCGTTTGAGCTCAAGCGTCATTCTTTTTTTTTCTCTCTGATGCTAGGTATCACGGGTGCCACCTTCTTTGCCACTGCTGGTGGTGTGGCCCTGGTCACCAGTGTCTTTGGCCTCACAGGTAATACAAGTCTATAGTAACTCCTATCCATACTAATTACTTCTTGTTGTTCTAAATAGGTGGTGGATTGGCAGGTAGCACTGAAGAAGAATTTGAGCGGCATGACGCAATACATAAACATTGGGTACTGAGATGAGTTCTATCTAGGCTGGAAAATGCATCGCCGCAACCGCGGGTTGCAAGAACTCGGCTTTCAACAGATTCTAAACGACGCTGATCTCCCGCCCATTCCGACTCTTCAGGTAATGAGAAACGCAGGGTGACACACACACACATGGACACACAGACATTGCGTCAACTCACACGCTCTCATAGTGCACGGTGTGTGTTTCCGGATTTATACTGGACAACAAGAACGAAACTATGGTATGTATCATTGTCTGTGCTCATAGAACTGGGCAACAAACTTATCATGTACGACCCATATAGACGCCGTGGGAGCAGTCCTTTGCTCGGTCCAAGAACTACAATGATATTTTTTGCATGGAGTATGAGACCGATGCCCTGATGGACCTCGGCGCTGCTTTTCAGAAATTTGTGCGCAACCAAGCACTTCGATACGCTGGCGTCGAGGTGGCCAAGCAGACGGCTCTTAAAGCCTTCTTTGGTAATACGAATAACAATGACCATCATCATCCGAAACATCTAATACTAAGCGTTATTGAAAAAAATTGGGGCTCTCTATGATCTTACTTATGCTACTGCTCCCATTTTCTACACTGTAGCTGCCGTCGCATTGCCTGCCACGCTGATGAAACTCGCGGACGTCCTAGACAACCCGTGGCAAATCGCAGCGGATCGGAGCCGCAAGGCGGGTGAGGTCCTGGCGGACATCCTCGAAGAACGTGTCCAGGGTAACCGACCCTGTAGTCTGGCAAGTATCTAATATACCATATGAATTTAACACGCGGGCACGCACTTTTTTCGCGTCGTACAAACACAAATTCAAATAACTCACTCGATTGCTAACGCGCCCTTCATTCTACCCCACCAGGTCGGTTACAGCTGCGGTTGTCTCGTCATCTGGAGCTGTCTCAAGGAATTGTATGCACGGGGACACAAGGATCTCATTGACCACGTGGTTCTCATGGGAGCGCCCATCTCGTGCGGAGACGAGGCAACACAAGAATGGCAGAATTGCCTTTCAGTCGTATCTGGCCGCTGTATCAATTGCTATACAAACGAAGACTGGGTCTTAGGTAAAAGATTGGCAAAGGGGTGACCCTTCTTTGGAGCGAGTGGCTAACCCTATTACACTCTTGAAGCTTTTGTATACCGCATGCATTCAATGGATTCGGACGTTGCGGGGTTGAAACCCGTCAAGAACGTGCGTGTGGAAAACATCCAGCTTGAGTTGGAGGGTCATACAAGCTACAGAGATGCAGTACCCAGCATCATGGACCAGATCGGCTTTGCTTGAGCCTTACCCGTACTTTTCATCGTTTTGCATTACGTGTGTAAATAAAAAAGGCCTCTCTTGTTGTTTATTGAACAAATGCATGTGTTAGATTATATAAGAGCAGGAGGAGGAGGAAAAAAAAAGGAGGGAGTTAAGGAAAAAAGGAAGGAAGAAAATCAAGAAATAAGGGTCATCCGTATGCCTGCTCGCCTATGCAGCCAGGGCTGCATTATTGTGGAGTTGGTTTTCGTGTGCTGAGTGGAAAAGAAAAAGACGTGTGCTGGTGTGCGATTGAATGTGTGTGCGTGGATGTGTGTATATGATGCTGATTTGCGGTTGCGTGTGCGTGTGTGTGTGTGTGTCGATACGTAGAGAAGAAAACAAAAAAAGAAAAGAAATAGAGTCGGTAAGGGTTTGCGACCGGTGTGCTGGGGAGGATCAAAAGTAATAATAATAATAATAGTAGACAGCGACTACTCGCAAAGACCACAGGTCGCGACAGATTTGACTTTAGACCAGAAGGAGGGTTTCTTGGCCGGTGCATGATAGTTGGGCTGCTGCTGTTGCTGGTGGTTTGCGGGTCTAAATTCGGCCGCATTAGCATGACCATTCTGCTGCTGC
Source organism: Syncephalastrum sp. PYS2702 (assembly GCA_023630325.1). Taxonomy (NCBI): domain Eukaryota; kingdom Fungi; phylum Mucoromycota; class Mucoromycetes; order Mucorales; family Syncephalastraceae; genus Syncephalastrum; species Syncephalastrum sp. PYS2702. Next base: position 51,959 of record JAMAMT010000089.1, read on the forward strand.
AGATTGGCATGGGTCTTGTCCTGGGTTTCTGCCGTCAGACGCTTGTCTGCAGCAGGCTTCTTGGCCGCAGTCTGGTGGTGATGGTGGTGTCGTGACGTGTGTCGTCTGGATAGAGTCTAAGACAGGGAAAAAGAAGGCAGTGGCATAAGCGATGCATTCATGCAATGGTCGTAAAGAATGATATCCTTACCTCCCAGCCCTTGCCGTTGTTCAGCAGCATCCAGTCATAAACGCCATCTTCCACGTCGCCCATATCGCGGATCACCTTGGTAAACAGGCCGCGCATAAAGTCGTAATCGGGTGTCTCATCAAATCCCAGCTTGCGGACATACTGCAGGTATATAGAGAATTCCTCTATTTTAAGAAATATAAGGCATGATGAGCGAGAGGGAACGTAAAAGATAAGGCTGCATACATACCGGGAAAGCCCTCACATAGGTCTTTGACGGCCGTGCTCTGCTTCTTCTCGCCGATTTTCTCGTACTTCTGCTTGTTGGTGGCGGCCTTCAGACCTTGCCAAGGCAGCGAACCCCGCAAAAAGTACATGAAAACGTGTCCGAGCGACTCCAGATCATCCCGCCGAGATTGCTCTATTAATTAATAAAAACACAGGTGTGAATAAACCGATCAATGGCAGTGTTCGTAAATTCATTACCTCGACCCAAGTGAGTGTTAATGCTCATGTACCGTGCAGTTCCAGACAGACTCTTGCGTTCACGGTAAGGGATATGTTGCTTCGTCTTTGGGTCACGGTACAGCTATGGACCATAAACAGCCACAACAGAGAAGGGGAAGGATGGAAAGTTAGTGATGAGGATATTTGGCTCCATCCAAAGTCGATCAATAAACCTGAAAGACAAAGCCTCCTGAGCTTTCTCTTTCCCGTATCGATGGACGTTGATGGAAAATTGTATCTTCTTTGTTCTTCGTTTCTTACCTTGGCCATGCCAAAATCGACAACAAAGATATTGTTTGCCATCTTGGTATCGGGCTTGCCTATTAAGAAGTTATCGGGCTTGATGTCCCGATAGATCAGGTTCTTTTCATGGATGGTCTGAACGCGCGAGAGCTTGGTAATTTTAAGGTAGAAAGTAGGACGGATGAATATAATGTGAAGTGAGAGAATAATTCAGTCGAGGTACCATTTGTTTAGCCAACATGGCAACGGTCTTGGTAGAGAAACGGCGACCGCAGATATCAAACATGTCTTCCAGACTGGGGCCCAGCAAATCGATCACAAGGACATTGTGCAGACCTTCTTGGCCAAAATAGTAAGCCGTGGGAATACCATCTACGGGTAAAATAAAAAAGATATGCATGGGTTCATCTTCAGTAAACCTAATCAAGTAAAAGCAGTGTGTATAGGACACCTACTTGTCCCGGCCATAATTTTGTAGGTTCGATACTCGTCCCGCAGCTGGGGCGCATCGCTCTTTCGAGGCTCGAATTTAATGGCGACTTGTTGACTGTTGAGCAGATTGGTGCCTGTCCATGAGAAGAACAAAATAAAACAAGTCAGCTGAACAGTCCACGAAGAAAGAACGAGAGGAGAAAGATAAAACCTTCGTAGATGATGCCAAAACTGCCTTCGCCAATCTTTTTGCCCACTTTGAAATGAACGCCAACGACATTATGGGAAGAGGGTAAATTGGCCGATGTTGACGGCTGACGGTGGTTTCCAGCCATGTCTTGTGAAGAAGGGAGGGGTGTTTGTTTGGGTATGGAGGGGAGGAGTGGGTCTTAAGGGGGGGGGGGAGTGAAGGACAAAGAAAGTGAAAAGAAGTGGAGAGAGAAAGAAAAGAAGAGGAGGAAAAAAAGTCAAAAGACAGAGCAAGTAAGAGAAAAAAGAGAAGAGGTGAGCAAGTATTAGACGAAGTGGGGCTGATTGGGTTACGGCGGGGGTCAAAGCAGTGGGCGAGTGGGAAGCTTTTTTCTTCAAACACCCCATCTCATCCTATTAACCAACCAACCCCCCGCCCCTCGCTCATAATAATAAAAATAATATAATTATCACCACGATCACCATCAGCGTCGGTGTCATCAGCATCCTGTCTTTCTATCTGTCAGAGAGCATCCGGTCTGACGGAGCTGAGGTCAACATTGCACGCGGTAGCGAAGTTGGACATATATATGAACCCTCAAGACACAAAACACCTTTCCTTCTTTGCATTATTACACGCACCTGTTAGGAGCTCCTATCAGCATGTTTATCCAAAATTCTTTTTTTTTTCTGACCCAAACTTGTCCATGACCTTCCATCTGAAGACACAGCAACTGCACTTGTTTTTAGCCCTTTCTCTTTTTTGGGAGACATACCCGACTGCAAAAGTGCATCCTTCCCGCTGCTGCCCAAATGTGCGACACAACCTTCGCTTATCGGGTGCAACGAGCGGGATTTGCCGGACTGTTTTTATATGGTTGCTGCCTGCCGTTTTTGGCTTACAGACCCCCTTTCCCCCTTCCCTCCCACCCCCACTCTTGCACACACATTGGTTGGTGCGCTCCTGCGGGTCACTTAACTTTTTTTTTTGTGTCTCCCCTTCCCCAGACCGTCTTGTCCTACCTATCACTGCATGCTAAAACTGTCTGTCATCCTTTTTCTCTCATTTACAGCCTTTAGACTGAATCGTTAAGAATCAGTATTCTTTTTTTTTAATAGAAAACGCAAATAGTATAACCATGACTAGTTATATATATTATATAATATAGACTTCTTATGTGCAATTATGCTAGAGAATAAAATCAGAAATAAGCGGAGTATTGGAAGCGAAAAAGAAAAATAGTGCGAGTGTGCTGTGGAGAGAGAGAGAGAGAGAATGTGCGTCTGTGTGTGCGTGCGCATGTGAGTGTGTGTATATGCAGTAGGGTTCAGAACAAGCGGTTTCACGGCGTGATGGTTTTTCTTGGGATGTAGAAAAACAAAAAAAGAAAAAGGAAAAAGGAGGTGTATGAAAGCTGTTTAGAAAGTAGAAACAGGTAGAAACTTTTTCTTTGGGTTGATGGGCAGTTATCTCCAAGCCATTATTGTTGTGTTTCGCTGCACTCGGTGTCGAGGGTAGAGGGTCCATCGTAGCCCATAGGATTGTGTCGTGTCCACCGCCACATGTCTTGACACATGTCATCCATGGTCCGTGTTGGGTACCATCCCAGATCTTTGTTTGCTAACGAGGCGTCGGCTGTGCAGATAGCAATGTCTCCTGGCCGGCGATCGCATATCTAGAAAGATAACGTGGTTTAGGGTTCCATATTTTCTGTTTCGCTTTTAATTCAAACCTTATAAGCTATCGGGTGGTTTGCGATGCGTTCCATGGCCTTGACAATTTGCATGACCGAATAGCCTTCGCCCGTACCGAGGTTATAAGACACACAACGGGGCTTTTCCTCGAGCTTGCGCAGTGCAGCCACGTGCCCTGTGGCCAAATCACAGACATGAATATAATCCCGAACGCCGGTTCCATCAATCGTATCATAATCGTCGCCGTAGATGCGCACAAACGGTAGATGGCCTTGCAACACGCGGATGACGTAGGGGAGGAGGTTGTTGGGAATACCGTTCGGATGCTCTCCAATGAGACCGGACGGGTGGGCGCCAACAGGGTTGAAGTACCTGGATAAAGAGAATCATAATAAAGATGATAATGTATGTGAGTGAGTGTGAGCTGAAAAGGGTAGAGCGTGTAACATGGAATTCTTTTGTAGAGTACCTTAAGAGGCAAACGTTCCATTCTGGATCGGAGGCACACAGGTCGCGTAGCATCTCCTCCACAAATAGTTTGGTGCGCCCATACGGATTCGTAACCGGCCCTAAACGTGCTGATTCGTTCACAGGCACTGCATCGGGTTCGCCGTACACCGTCGCGCTTGAGGAGAACACAAAGTTTTTGACACCAAAGCGGTCCATCGTCTTGAGCAGGTTCAACGACCCTGTGACATTATTGTAATAGTAATCTAAGGGGATCTTGGTCGATTCGCCGACGGCCTGATTTGGGCAAAGAAATGCAAGGAATAGAAAAGGTTTGAGTCGCCGTTTTGTTAGCAGGAAAAAAGAAAGGGAAAGGGAGAAAAAGTGAAGTAGGTTGAAAAAGGTTACCTTAATTGCAGCGAAATGAATCACAGCCCAGAAGTTGTACAGACAAAAGACACGATCAAGATCAGAAGGGCAAGTAACGTCGCCTTCGTAGTATTCAACCGTCCGCCCCGCCAATTTTTCCACTCGGCGCAGTGCCTCTGCATAAGATCCAAAAAATAAAAAATATTTTTAAGCATGAAAAAGAGAAAAAGTATGATACAAGACATACCTAAATGTGAATTGCACATGTTGTCCAAAACAACGATAGCATATCCCGCGTTGAGGAGTTCAATGACGGTATGGGAGCCAATATAACCAGCGCCACCGGTGACGAGGACGTACTTTTGCCGATGAGAAGTGTCCATGTCGGTAGACAGTCTGCGAGCACGATTGCGCTCAGAGGGGAACCTTGACTGTTGCATGCTCTGAATGGTATAACGACGCTGATTCGGTTTTTTTGACTTGGCGAGTTGAGGTGGCGACGGTTGTGGATAGGTGTCTTTGTGAACCCCGGACTTGGGACCCCCTTGCACTATCGGTTTGCGTGTGTGTATTAGAGATTCATGGGATCGATGAAGCTGATCCAGACACGAATGTCCTAATCCTGCTGGACTCGTTTGAATAGCCAGATGCTCAACTACTTCAGATGAGCTTCGGTAACTGGGCATCGTCTGTACAAGATGAGAAGACTAGAAAGAGTAGAGATACAGGGCAAGACTATGGTACGTGAGGAACTCAAAAAAAAAAAGAGAGGACCCGTTCAAACTCAGAGCACAGAAAGAGTTTGCAGAAAAAAGGACAAGAAAAAAAAAGGAAAAGAAAAAAGTAACAGAGAGAAGAATGCAGTAATCAAGTTCAAATCAAGAAAGTAAGAGGAAAGACAAAGGGTCTTCTCTTTCTTACGGTAATTAAGCTTAGTGTCTATTTGCATGAGAGGTGGGTCCAGCCGTTATTCCATGTTAAAAGGCGGCCAAAAATTGCATGAAGATCATTGTGCCACCACAAACATTACGTTTCGCCAAATCACTGTTTTTCTTCATCACCTACTACATTACGTAGATGTTGGTGCCACACAAACCTCTTTTATCTCCAGATCATCGCTAAATACATAGTTTTGTGCCATCCAGTGAATGTATGTGCAGTTTACGTTGAATACTAGTCGTGTATCATGACGCAATGACGTTTTTGGTAATATCTGAGGTCATAGGTATGTCTGTATGCATGCTGTTCCTGTATCGAAAAGGACCAGAAAAAAAAAAGGATCGCCGTCAGAGAGTCAAGCCGGCTGGTATTAGAAGCACGGGTTCAATCCCGAAAGCAGTAATGAGTGATGACCCCCCATTGCTTTTTTGCTCTGGCCTGATTGGTGGTAGTATTCCTCTGGTTTAATTAATTACATTTATGCGCTCTGCTTGTTTGTTTGCTGAACTATGGACCTGTGTTTAACGTTGACAAGATGGTCCAAGTCACCTGTGCTTATACTGTATCTCGTATCTGAAGACATTGAACTATGCAGCCATTTCGATCCATTTGATTATATTATCAACAGGAGCCATTCGACCAAGATATGGGTAGCACATTGTCACATTCCCATAGATAATTTATGACTTTCGACGGCGGGATGTCTATGCACCACAGCAAACAAAGCCTTCTCTGATCCATGGTTATCACATCGGCCACCCTGACGCATCCTTATTCATGGACGTAGCCCAACACTTGTTCCCATTTCTTTGAGTCGCGTAAGCAATGCGAATGGGCCGTTCAGGCAAGGCACCATTGGCAACATATAAATTCAAGTACTATTGGACGAAAATGGAGAGAAAATTATGTACATTCTGCGTGCTTCTGTGATAGGATGCGTCGCATTTGGTGTAAGAAAAGCGAGTTTCCTTAATATCTGGTATCGAGGCGAAGTGAACTATTGCTCTTCCTCTTCTTCATAGGCTGCATCGATCACGTTTACATCAGGAACGCCCAATTCAGCCTAAACAACAATTTGCCGAGTTAGTTTCCGCCGGTAGAATACGTATCAACGCGCGTACCTTATGGTCGGCCTGTTGAATACTAGGCGATTCGGCCTTCTCCATTCCGCACTGATAAAAGCCGCATAGGCGCTCGGACCAACCGGAGCGGCACGACCAGCAGAATTGGTAGCCACAATACAAGCAGTCGACTTTGTTACAGCCTTCGTCACGGTTGATCATCACGGAGCAGTTGGGACAGGAACGGCTGTTCAAGGAGTAAGATGAGGGGTGGGCCGAGGATATTTGAGAATGTTGCCACTTACGTATGCTCGAGCTTCCAGCGCAGGGTAGCAGCCACATCGGATGCGGTCGTCGCGTCCAACTCCTTCCGCATGTAATCGCTGCAGGAAAGCGACCCGTGCGTCGCTTCACCGCATCGGAGACACATGTCAAATTTGCATTCAGGGCTACGTAACTGTTAGAACACACGCTCACAAAAAGAAAGAACAATAGGCTCACCAAGTTTCATCCGAAAAATGAGCAACATGCAAGAATTGAGCCTGTTTCCAGGCTTCTGGGATAAGTTCAAGGGCAACCAATTGTTTGGAGATAAAGGCGGCCTTGTGGTATAAATGGGAATGGTGATGGGCGACGCGTGCCAAGAGCGGAGCGAGTTGCTTGTACAGATTTTGCACGCGACCGACACGATAGACGGAGCCTTGCTGGCAGGTATTACGGAAAAGGGAGGCGGCTTCACGCACAGCCAGGGTATCATCGTGACCCATCAAGTCTTGCTCGAGGGTTTCCAGTTCGTGTGCGATTCGTAGGATGCGTCTGTAGATTTGCGTGAGAATAAGTAAAAGAAAATACAAAATGAACGCGGGGGGGCACCAGGGGCGTGGGAAGTAGGTGCGCCACAATGAAATCGACTTACGTTTGACGGGATTCGCCTTGTGTCCGTGGAGACTGACACGGCGAGACTTGGGCCCGGCATTGGGTGCAGTAGCGAGAAAAGGGACGGTAAGGTTGATTGTACTGCTCGTATTTCTCAACCGTGGCAGGCGAGACATATTTACTCCATTCGGATTGGCGGATGGTGTCGTGACAGACTGTCAGAAACGATGTCAGTACATGCAAGTCATGTAGTCTATGATATAGACTCACCTGGACACTGGATACGCGTGACGCCCAGACCCCAGGACTGATGGACAACCTCTTCAACATATCTATCCATGAACGAATAGAGTTAGTCTGATATGGGGAAGGGGTGTGTGTGTGTGTGTGTGGGAACAGAATATTTTGTCCAAGGGGGGAATGTCTTGCCTTTGGAAACAAGCTTTGCAGAATTGGTCTCTGCATGACTCGAGGCACAGGGCGAATTTATGGTCGAGACAAATAGAGCAGCGCCGCAACCAGTATTCCAGCGAATCATCTTCGTCGTACTCGGAGGAGGAGGATGACATGGAGCGCGAAAGCATGGATGGGCCTGGGGAAGCGCTCGTACTCGTCGGGCTGCTCTCGTTTGCAGGACGGCGACGACGCGGAGAAGACTTCTTCCGGAAAGACTTGTGGCGTCGTCGCGCGGCGACGGGGTCCTTGTGGTGGGACATGATGAGCTGATAGAGCCAGCCGATAAAGAAAGAAAGCGTCCGCATGAAAATGGCTGGCATAAGAAGGGCAGGGTAGAAGACGTAAAAGAAGGGCAGACAATAGACGAAGAGGAGATTGGTCACGTTGAACTTGTCCCAAATCTCACGCCATTGCTGAGCGGTGATGATTGGCAGGCAGGCTCGCAGCCGCTGCGACCACGACAAGGCTCTGTTGTCTTGTGGGTGCGTCGTCGGGGGTGGTGGATGCGTCGTCGTCGAGTTCATGAAGCCAAGAACGAGAAATGAGGAGGGAAAAAAATGAGAGCTAAAAGAGGATGGGTATTTTTTATTTTTATGATGGGGAGCGTGTTGCATCAAATTCTTTTTGTTCGGGACACTTCCATCCGAACCAATCAGCATATTCAACTGTCCTTCTCTTCTTCTGTGCGCTTCGACTGTCATCATCATGACACTTTCTAGTCTATCCCTTAAAACCTTTTTTTTTCCTTGTTATCCTCTTTTCTTGGCCTCTCCCGTCTCAACACCTATCACATACTGTATGTGTTCCCAGGCACACAAGCTCTAGCTTCAGCAAGCGGAACACGCCCTCCATTTGACACTGCTGTCAGTCGCTCCTCATTCTATGACTATAACACAATACATTCACTTATAGATACCATCCTTCTATTATTGTGGTGCGATATGCAGCACAATGTAGGGCATGCATAGTTATGTTCGGCCATTTGCAACAGGACCAGTAATAAGGCCGCATTCGCGGATTTGAAACAGCCAAGCTCAGCTCATAGGATGGATGGGCGCCATCGTCACGTCATAAGTTTTTATTTTCCCAGAATATCACAGGCACTTAACCGAGAGGGTGTACAAAGAAGTATATGTGTGTATATAAGCATATGGTATCATTGAAAGTCCCAATCATTCTAAAGTTGAAAAATAACCAACTGCTTGCGAATAATCTGGTACAAGCAAACCGGATTGCTTCATCTTTATCAAGTTGAACTTTTTCTTTTTCTTTGAAGAGGCAGCAGCTGTGGTGAGGATCTGAGTTCGACTCTCTTTTTTTTTTTCCACAGTTTGGAAAGCTCTTTTGACAGCCAATGGCTGCCACTGCTTCCTCTTCTTTCACTTGTTTTTTTATTCCGACACGTCGTTACCCAGACGGTCATCCTGTAATATTTCATTCACCACACGCCTATATGGGCGATACTCGATTGGGTGCGTTACGAGTGATTGTACCTGTCCTAAGAAGAAGATATTATTCCACATCCCTGGTGAGCCATCAAAGAAGAAGAAATACATGGCTATCACTTGCTAAATTCCAAGGTACCAAAAGAATCACTGCAGAAGGACTACAGTGACCAGTACCAGTACCAGTACCTGTGCCAGTGCCAGTATCAGCCGTATTAGTAGGGCACGACCATTTTTTTTTGAACCCGCCAGATCAGAACATCCGCTCCTGCCCCCTTTAAGTTATACACGCTCAGCACCGGCGGCCTTTTTATTATTATTCCCTCTTTCTTTCAGCACTTCTTCTCTCTCGTCTTCCTCCCTCGCCAACGCGTTCATGTCTGACTCTGAGGACGACCTGCCGCTCGCCCAGCGTGCCCAGCAGATATCACCTAAAGGTAGATATCGTAGATCTCCTTCCTTGTTCTGTCCTGCTCGTCCGCTTTACTCATAGCGTATATCGTATATTTATTATATTCTCCTCTGCTCTGGCACCCTTCGCAGCCCACGCGAGCCATTCTCCCGAACCGATTAAACAGGAAACACCCGATCCTGCATTTGCAAAAACAAAGAGCGTCATTGAAGATTCCGACGACGACGATGAATTGCCTCTCGCCAAGCGCGTGAAGCCTGCCTCGGTAATAACGCGATCGCCCTTACATCCATTCCATTCCACGCGCGCACAGTCAATCTTATGCTTCTTTTGATTCTTCCCTTCTAGCCAACCAAGGCCAAGGCCAAGAAGCCACCCGTAAAGAGACAGGTCAAGAAAGAGGTGAGTGTGCTTGTACATGTGGAAGCAGCCATTCTCACCCTGCTGACAAGGTCAAACCGGAGCCCATGGAGATTGACTCTGTGTCGACCTTGAAACGCAGTCGTGAAGAATCGTCTGGGGATGAGGACGATCTTCCTCTTTCGAAGCGCAACAAGAAGACGACACCCACGCCCACCAAAAAGTCCAAGGCAAAGAAGGAAGAGGAGGAGCAGGAGATCTACCGCTGGTGGGAGGAGCAGAAGGAAAACGAGGATGACAGCATCAAATGGACCACTCTCGAGCACCAGGGTGTTCTCTTCCCTCCGGACTACGTTCCCCACGGCGTCAAGATGAAATACGACGGCAAACCCATCACTCTTTCGCCCGAGGCTGAAGAGGTCGCCAGTTTCTTTGCTGCCCTCCTTGAATCCGACCACGGCAAGAACCCCGTCTTCCAAAAGAACTTCTTCAGAGACTGGCAAGAGGTCCTCAAGAAGGATCCCAAAGTAAGTTCAATTTTTCCATTTCTTTTCCATCATGTTCTCATCGCTTCTTTGGTGTACAAACAGAACCCCAAGATCACCTCCTTTGAGAAATGCGATTTCCGTCCCATTTTCGACAAGTTCGAGGCGGACAAGGAAAAGAAAAAGTTGCTGACCAAGGAAGAAAAACTGGTATGGGTCCTCTTCATGCAAAAGACAAGGCATAGCATTGATTTGTTTATTTTCCCTTTTTCTTTTTGTTTTGTTGTGTCAACAATAGAAAATCAAGGAAGAGAAGCAAAAGACAGAGGAGCGCTTTGTGCATGCCTTCGTCGATGGTCGCAAGGAAAAGGTCGGAAACTTCCGAATTGAACCGCCAGGTTTGTTCCGGGGTCGTGGTGACCACCCAAAGACAGGCACGCTCAAGGTAACTTATAAAAATTCCACGTACCTGTCGTGGCTGAAATCTGAGATTCATCGTCTCATCAATGTTTATCCTCCATGTCTACACAGAAACGTGTGTACCCTGAGCAGGTGACACTCAATCTTGCCAAGAGTGCTCCCATACCGCCTGCGCCCGAAGGTCATTCCTGGGGCGGCATCGTGCACGACCAAAAGGCGACCTGGCTCGCCACCTGGAAGGAAAACGTCAACGGTACGATCAAGTACGTCTTCTTGGCCCAGTCCTCTGCCTGGAAAGGTCAAAGTGATATGCAGAAATTCGAAAAGGCCCGTGAGCTCAAGGTAAGGATACTACAAAGAATAGGGGGCACGCACCATGTCGTTGCTGACGGACTAGGATAGAAATACGTCGATGATATTCGCAAGGATTATACAAAGGAACTGAAGGACAAGTCGAGCGAGGTGCGACAGCGTGCGACGGCCATGTATCTCATTGATCGACTGGCGCTGAGAGCAGGCAACGAGAAGGGCGACGACGAGGCCGATACGGTCGGCTGCTGCTCGTTGCGTTACGAGCATATTGAGCTGGAGCCGCCGAACACGCTGCATTTCGATTTCTTGGGTAAAGATTCCATTCGGTATCAGAACTCGGTCAAGGTCGACCCGCAAGTGTTCAAGAATATCAAGATCTTCCGCGATCAGGTCGGTCATGGCAACCCCATTTTCGACCGCCTCACGGTAAGAGCACATTCTGTTCTCTCTCTCTTTTTTTTTTATCTGTCCTATAAGGAAAGAGCTCTTAACACTGCTGCTATACGTTTAGACGTCGGGTTTGAACCGTCACCTGAATAACTACATGCCTGGTCTGTCCGCCAAGGTGTTCCGTACCTACAATGCGTCGCATACCTTCCAGCAGCAGCTCAACAAGCTCACGCGCAAGGACGACTCGATCCCGGACAAGATGCTTTCCTTCAACCGAGCCAACCGCGATGTGGCCGTGCTGTGTAACCATCAGCGTAGTGCGTCCAAATCCCACGCGCAGCAGATGGAGAAGATTGTCGACAAGGTCCGTGCCCTCAAGTATCAGCGCATGAAGCTGCGCAAGCAGATCTTTGAGCTGGATTCCAAGATGAAGAAGGACAAGGTGCTGGGTCAGGACGAGTCCGATCTGGAGGAAGAATGGCAGATCAAGCACGAGGGGGATCTGGTCGTCAAGGAACGCGAGCGGCTGACCAACAAGTTCAAGAAGGCCAACGAGAAACTCAAGGCCGAGGGCCAGAAGCCGCTGCCTGACAAGGAACTCGATCTCTCGCCCGCGGACGATCTCGAGAAACGGCTCAAGAGGGAGCGCAAGACGGGCCGCGTCGAACCCAAGAACCATACCACGGTCGAGAAGCTCTTGACGAACATTGAAAAGATCGACGAGCGCATCAAGGCGACCAAGATCCAAGCCACGGACAAGGAGGAGAACAAGGAGATCGCGCTGAGCACGAGTAAGATGAATTACATTGACCCGCGTATCACCTTTGCATGGGCGAAGAAGTATGATGTCCCCACCGAGAAGGTGTTTTCCAAGACGCTCGTCGAGAAATTTAGATGGGCTCAACAAGTACCCAAGAACTGGAAGTTCTAATGAGAGTCCCCGCCCACCCCCTTCCCGGGTTTACACGTTTTTGTCCTGATTCTTTTTCTTTCTGCATTATAAAACAAGGAACAAAATAAACAATTGCATTCACATGATGAAAAAGACAAGGAGAGGAGAGATGGAGAGAGAGGGGGAGAGAATAAGATCTTCGAGATCGATCTTACATCCATGAATTACTAGTAGTATCGTAGTTAGGGGAAGCCTGAGGCGGGGGTGCCGAGGATGCATCTGCGCTGTGTTGGGACTGAGGTGGGGGTGGTTGCTGTTGGGGTAAAAGATATGCTGACCAGTCGTCGATCTCCATACTACTTGGGATCGACCAGAACGGATTATCGGGCCGGTTCCGGAAATGGCCTGCTTGTTCAAACATATTGGCCATCGCCTGCCTGAACATTGGATGCTGCTGTTGCGGCTGAGAGAAACCAAGGCCGCCAAAATCGGGTATACCTAGCAAGAAGCTGTCGGCGGATTGAAGGGGGGCCGTCATGTTGCCGCTCGTGGGGGGCATCGTGGGAGGTTCCATATTCTGATACCGATTCATGTTGGACGCCATGCCGTCCATCATCAGCGTACGCCACGTAGCATGGATATCCGCGGTCGTCGGCACCATGAATTGCGGTGATTGCTGTTGAGTCTGTTGTTGTGGCGGTTGGAGCGATAATTGCTGCTGCTGCTGCTGTTGTTGTTGTTGTTGGACGGGTTGCAGTGGCTGTTGCTGAGGGGGAAGAGGCTCGCTCGTGTCACCAAACAAGCCGTTGATCCAGTCCCCATTCAGTACCGAGGATGGCGTCGATCCGCAGCTTTCCTGATCAGCTGGTAAATAGGGTGTCTGGGGTAAAGGCGGTACGCTCGGTGCGTTTTCCAGCGCAGGTGATGATTTGGCACTACCACGACCCACGTCAGATATCCGCGGGGACATGACGCCTGATCGATAATTGCTTTCAGCCGACTCGATGCTTTCACGTCGTGCATCCCTGGCTTGTGACTTTTGCGACTTTTGTGACTTTTGCGGTCGCTGCGGCTGCTGCTGTGAAGATGCTGCATGGTGATGGTGCTGGTGCTGATGCTGATGCTGTTTGAGTTTGGGTGGAGGCTGAGACAGCTGTTGAGACTGGCGGTCAGATTGTTTTCTTTTCCGTCCTGCTGTCGCCTCGCTGTCGCGGCCACAAGATATGTCTTTCGGCGACGCGTCGCCATCTTCTCCGTTACCGACGGCCAAAAAGGCCTTGGATTCCAGCACCTCCAGCAGTTCCATCAGCCGCTCTGCACCTGGAGAGAGTTTACTTAGCGTGCGCATCAAGACCATGACACGGTCGAGGTTCTCCCGAGCCATATCGGCCGCCATTGGGTCTTGGCTGCCAGAGTTATACATGTGAATCAGCGCGGCTGTAAACATGGGGAAGATGGCAAAGTTCCACGACGTAAGGAGAAAGTCGCGATAATGCATTTTTTCGGCGATATCGATGCACCGCGTCGCCGCATTCACGCAGATCATGAGAGACGTTGACTGTTGCGGTGTCGATTTACCGTTTTCGTTGACAATGAACGGGCGGTGTAATAAAATAAGTAGTGTACAATAGGCAAGATAAATGAGACCTAGAGATAATAATATCAATAAAGACGTATGAGCCCAATAAAAAAAATCACGACGAGACGATCATTACCTGACATGGAGAGAAGCGGCGTTTGACCCCGTCCGTCAAGGTGGCGGACGTTGGAATTCGACAGCTGCAGAGAAGGCGGCAAGGCATTCCGCCATTCAGTTAACGCCTCGCCGAGATATCTCACGATGGCATCACTGCCGTGTTCGGCACTGTGGCGCTTGGCTTTGGGCGTGTATAGGCCCTGGAGAATGCGACCCAAAATCTCGGATAACCGCACTAGTTGGAAAAACGGTTGGTAAAGAGGAATCTTTTCGCCCTTGACTTTTCGAGCCATGCTTCGGTCCAAGGATGGGAATCGGGGATCGTCGTCGTCCTCGGATGGGGAATAGCCGACGGGTTCGTCCATGACTTCCTCCCAACTGGCGCTGTCACTCGGATAGCTCTCATCGCAGTCTTCGTCAAAGATAGTCTGGGGACGACCAAAACCGGCGGCGGACCAGCGATCCATAATGTAGACTGTCCACCAAACGCGCCTCCGAGTTTCTTTCTCGTCATCTGGCAAATCCCAGCCTTCGCTGGATCGATGCAGACCGAGATCCTGCGCCATGCGTGTAGCCTAGGGTACGCAGTGAGACAAGAGTCAACGCATCTCATTTGTGTATTTACCGCAGACGTCAGGAGCCAACTGCTGGCCATTTTTTCATCGTAACTAGCACGATGGAATTGACCGATCACGAGAGCCTGGATGGTGGAGACACAGGGCGAATAGCGCGCCTTGACGTATTTCAAGAGGTTCTCAAATAACTGCTCGGACCAGCCGATACTCCAATCCTCCTTCGTAACTTCAATCACTTGATCGCCAAACTTGTTACATATCTCGAGATATCGGACAGCCGCTCCGTAGATGGCGTTTAAAAGTGGGGCGGAAGGGTAATCACCCGCCTGGCGACGGTACTGTTTCAGAAAGACTTGTTTGTTGACCAGTGGAAGGCCTGGGTGGATGTAAGCGAAATAACTGCATAATAGATATGAGAAATGCTGGTTAGGATTTATTTCTGTTTGCGACGCCCTAGCCAAAGATGAAGAAAAGAAAATTACGTACACTTTCAACAAGCGGTCGCTCGTGGTCTTATCGACACCTGCGACACGGTACAGCCATTCGTTCAGGGTATTGATCGACTCGCCAGGCTTGAGCATGTTGAGGCTCTGGAGTAGCTGTATGCTCGGCGGATTGTCTCCGTTCTGGCCTTCGTCCTTGTAGAGCATCAAGGTCTGGCCAAACTTGCGAACCTTGAAGCCGATGTGGGACGAAACACGGGCATCTTCAAAATTGATTTTTTGAGCCAAAAAGGGCAAGGGGCTCATGTCGCCAATGTAACGCGTTGCAGTATCACTCGTCAGGGCGGGTGCAAGGGCGTCCCTCAACGTTGTCTTGGCATAATGCGGGCCCGGTTGGCTAATATCAGAGAAAAGACATTCGCTGGTGTTCGGCGGATTGTCGGGCCGAGAAGCTGCTGATATTGAAGCGGGTGGTGGTTGCGGCGCTGTCGGGGATGGCTGCTGTGGCGGCGGCGGTCTCTCAGAGAGTGGCTCCTGCGGTGTTGTGGTTGCTGCTGCTCTTGCTGCTGCGGTGTCGGCCATCGAAGCAGACGGGCTTGGATCCCGGCTAGGCACGTCGTTTCCCTCGTCCTCAGGAGACGCTTCCCGACTGCTGTGAGCATCGCCGCCACCGCCACCTGCTTCAGTCAGGTTGCCAAGGATACGTTCCATTCGTTTCAATCGATTCTCCAAGACCTCGATATACCTGCATGAATAGAATGAAATAGTAAAATGTGTCAAATATGGAGGTAAATGAAACACACGGACGGTCTTAGTTTGAAGATTACCCTTTTGGCGGTCCTCGTTTCTTTGCACTACATGTGATTCCCCGGGTTAGCTCGAGTTTATACGACGACGCCACTGGTTACCTATCATTGAATGTGCACTCCATATTGCTTGCCTGGCAATTCTTGCACGGAGCGCCACGGCCCTCGGTGTCGCAGCGTACCTTTTTGCGGCGGCAACCGTCACTGCAAGAGGGGAGTGAATGGGTGAGTCATGGTGTGAGGCATAGCATTGAATGAGGAAAATACCATGCCCGGCTGATACGCATTCGTTTTGAGTCATAACGGTCATCCTGATTTTGGGTGGTGTTATGAGCGGAAGGGTGGGGTGATGCATATGGAAACAGAAAAGGTGGTCTCGGGTAAGGGTGTGCGAGCGGATGGGGCGGATACGGCTGCAGCGGAGGCGGTGGTATCGACGCAGCCGGCGATGAACTAGACACGAAAGGTTGTGGCTGTAGAGGTCGAAGAGGTGGATAGTGTCCATGGTGTTGCTGCTGCTTTTGTGGGTCGTTATGGTTATAGTCGTGACGCTGTCGTACAGGAGAAGGCGGTCTCGGTGAGAATCGCGAGTGTAATTCGGTATTAGCAGAAGGAGAGCTGGGACCAGGACCAGCAGTAGCAGCAGCTGAAGCTGAAGCAGAAGCAGAAGCAGAAGCAGACGACAATGGGTCTGAATTATACCGGTTGTGAGGAGTTGGTGGTTGCTGTCGTTTCTGCTGCTGTTGTCGGTCAGACAGCGTAGAAGCTGACCAACGCACAGGATCTGACATTGAGAAAGAAAAAGAAAGCTGTCAGCAGTCGATCAACGCAGGGTCGCGCTTGTTGCTTCAAAGGGAAAGACAGAAAGGATTCGCGTGCTCTGCGTCTTTCTTTCTGTGCAGATTGTCCCCGCGCCTTTCGGTAAATCTAAAGGACCGAGGCGCAAATGCTGCACGCAACCCTCTCTCTCTCTTTCCTCGCGTCTTTGCCCAACCCACGCAATGACCCCAGACCAGATCGTTGTGCAACTGAAGCGAAAAGGCACCTTTGACGAACTTCGTAAAGCTCTCCTTTCTGATTTCATGAACCACGTAATCTCATCCCCAAAGTTGTCATCAGACAATCCGCTCATTCTCACTCATTTCCCTTTCTTTCTGTTCAATAAAACTGCCTGAACAGGAATCAGGTCAGGCATTACGTCAAAAGGTGGATGCTACGATGCAAGAACTTGTCGACAAAGATCCGTCTTTGCTGGACAAGGATCGATCCAGTTTTCACGCGACCGTCATGAAAGAGTTGGAAAGGTGAGTTAAAAAAAACTATAATAGATTCACATCGTCTTTTTTTGGGATGTTCTTTCTTTTTTCCTGCAGAACCATGTGTAACCATCCGAGTTTTTGTTAGCGCTGGCGTCTATCGCTGTTTGCTCGTTGAGACTCTTCTGGAAGAAAAGCGGTATCAGGAGCGCATGGAGGAAGCGATCCGGATAGAACTCGAGAAGTCTGCAGCCAACGATGCCATTCCTCCTTCTCCTTCTGCACCTTCTGCGCCTTCTTCCTCTACCACTTGAACACTTCTCCTACATGCTAGAACAATAGACGATCTTTAGTCTTTTTATACCCATCCCCTCGTTCTGCTTAATCAATTCAGAAGCCTTTTTGTTATAATGACTATACAAACATAGTAATATCTAGTTCCTTGTTTTTTGAGAATCTCCGGGCTTTATTGCGGTTTCTTTGTTTTATATGTAAGACGAGCGACGCTGACGTGATCATGTCGAATGAACATAATTGGCGAATACACAATAGCACGTCTGCAGGAGATGTCTGACGCAGGACATTCGCCTATCAGCAGAGGAAGGTTACAAAGCGCTACCATCACAGTGGACATGTAGCAGCCAATGAGAAGTGATTTTCGTAAGGTGGCCCACGTCAAATAGGGGTCGCGGAGCAAGCATAGGGATCACAGAAATTAAAGAAACAATGGTCTGACAAGCTGACCGGTCGCTCGAGGCCGAAATGTAACAAGAGTAATGATGACGCCACCACCCGCCATTTGGACGTATACATCAACCAGCTTATTCTCCGGAAGGCTTGTCTGGAGTTTGATTATTATAATTGTGGAAACAAGATGAAGTCTCAGGTGGGTTTGTTGATGAAAGCATGCCGAGGCCCGCATTTATCGGGCGATCAAATAGAGACTTCCATTGCGTTGAAAAAGCCGTGCAGCGCGCTGGGTTTACTCGAGAAATCATCCTAGATCTTGCAGACCAGCCAATCTGATGCAAGTGTGTAACGCTTACTGAGCAAACTTTATGAGCCTGTTTCTAAGCGTTTCCCACTTGCCTCATATTATTTTAGCCGACCCAGTAACCCAGTAAATGGTGTCGTTCAAGCCGACAGCGCTGACGTGTATAGGAATAAACATAACACAGAGGGTTTAATCGAGACACAAACCTGTGCCGTGTGTTGACTCGCCGGGCTATAAATGATCGGCCGAGTTTTCTCGCGTTTTGACAGGCATCTCTTCTCAAGTGCTCTTTCTGCTCTCTCCCTCTCCCTATCTTTTTTTTACCTCTCCCTTCACTGTCGTCTATCGCCCCCACTCTTTCTAAGACATGAACCTCAAGACGTTGGGCCTTTTTGGCATTGCGCTGGCGTTGCAAAACGTTGCGTTTGCCGATGATGCGGCCTGTGCCTTCCAGAACCCCTACACTGGTGATGACCCCAAGGCCGCCCAGCTGGCGCAGTACACCATTAGCCAAGCTGGAACGCAAGAGACGACCAACTTTGGACAGAAGATCAACAACACGGACAGTCTCAAGGCCGGGCTGCGCGGGCCCACTCTCCTTGAGGACTTTATGATGCGTGAGAAGATTATGCATTTTGGTAAGACCCGCATTATTAAGTGAAACGCCAGAGAGGCTGATAAAATATGCAATGATGTGATGCGTAGATCACGAACGTATCCCTGAGCGTGCTGTCCATGCTCGTGGTGTGGGCGCGCATGGTTACTTTGAGCCTTACGCCGACTGGTCCAACATCACGGCTGCTAAGTTCCTGCAGCAGCCCGATAAGAAGACCCCGGTCTTTGTGCGTTTCTCCACTGTCCTGGGTTCTCGAGGGTCTCCCGACACTGTCCGTGATGTCCGAGGCTTCTCGACGCGTTTCTATACCGAGGAAGGCAACTTTGATTTGGGTAAGTGTCTGCTTTGGTTCGGTGTTACAGAAAGTCGCGCTCCGTTTGCTAAATTTTCTCACCTTATACTCTTCATTGTTTTTTAGTTGGAAACGCCATTGCCCCCTTCTTCGTGCACGGTACGCAGTTTAGATAATAGATGTGCAACATGCATAACAGGTGGCTGACGAGATCCGGGACTGTCCTGTAGATGCTATCAAATTCCCTGATCTGATTCATGCTGGCAAGCCCGAGCCTGATAAGGAGGTGCCTCAAGCAGGTACTGCTCACGAGACGGCCTACGACTTTTTTGCCGAGTTCCCCGAAACACTGCACACTGTCTTTTGGGCTCTTTCTGGACGTGGTATCCCTCGCAGTTTCCGTCAGGTTGAAGGCTTTGGTGTCCACACGTAAGAACACGCTTGCTGAAAATACATCTGCCAGCTCACACATCCTGTGTTTTTTACCAGTTTCCGCCTTGTCACAGACGAGAATCACTCCGTCTTTGTCAAGTTCCACTGGAAGCCAAAGCAAGGTCTGTCCAACCTTGTATGGGACGAGGCCCAAAAGATTGCTGGCAAGGACATCGACTTCCACCGCAACGACCTTTACACGGCCATTGAGCGCGGTGACTACCCCGAGTGGGAGCTCGGTGTCCAGATCATCCCCGAGGAGGACGAGGACAAGTTTGACTTTGACCTGCTCGACCCTACCAAGATCGTGCCCGAGTCGCTTGTGCCCGTCACCAAGATCGGCCGCATGGTGCTGAACCGCAACGTCGACAACTACTTTAGCGAGACAGAGCAGGTCACCTTCCATCCCGGCCACATTGTGCGCGGTATCGGCTTCACCAATGATCCACTCCTGCAAGGTCGTCTTTTCAGCTACCTCGACACGCAGCTTAACCGCATGAACAGCGCCAACTTCATGCAGATCCCCATCAACCGCCCCATAGCCCCTGTCCACAACAATCAGCGTGATGGTTACATGCAGCAAAATGTTTACCAGGGCAAGGTGGCGTATTATCCCAACGGCCTGCAGGACAACACCCCGTCCATGGTTGAGCCGGACCAGGGTGGCTACATTGACTACCGCGAGCACATTGATGGCGTCAAGCAGCGCGGCCGCAGCGCCAAGTTCTTTGATTTCTACTCACAGCCGCGTCTTTTCTACAACTCTCTGACCCCGGCCGAGCAGCAGCAGATGATTGATGGTCTCCGTTTCGAGATTGGCAAGAGCAAGTCCCTCGACGTTCGCAAGCGCATGATCGAAGTCATCAACAACGTTGACAACAACCTGGCCCGCCGTATCGCTGAGGACATTGGTGTACCTCAACCTGACAAGGTCGTTGACAACGACAACAAGACCAGCGAGGGTCTGTCCATCCAAAAGTACCCCAAGCCTGACAACATCCGCACGCGCACCGTTGCCATCCTGACTGCCCCTGGCTCGGACACGGCTGAGGCGCAGGCGCTGTACGACTACCTTGCTGGCGAGGGCGCATACGTTGACTTTATCGGTACCGCGCTGGGCGATCAAAATGGGCTCAACATCACCTCGACCTACTTGCACACGTCTTCCGTCCTGTACGACGCCTTGTACGTGCCAGGCGGCGAGTCGGGCATCAAGAAGTTGACCTCGTCGAGCAGCTTGTTCCCTTACGACGAGCCCAAGGCCTTTGTTCTCGATGCCTACCGTCACGGCAAGCCCATTGCTGCAACGGGTTCGGATGCCATCAATTTTATCAACTCGGCGGTTGGCTTTGACATCACTGACAAGGACGGTGTCGTGACCGGAAACAGCCCTTCGGATATCGAGAGCAAATTCCGAGAGGCTCTGATCGAGCAGCGCTTCTGGAGCCGTCTTCCGCTGGACCCCAACGCTGAGGACAAATAGATCCCTTCTCTTTCTCTTTGTTTTCTTTCTGTATTCCGTAGATATGCAGTAATACAGTAAGTGCATTCTTTCGATCGAAATAAAAAAAGCAAATTGAATGTTGATGCTGTGCAGTATATTTTCCCGTGAACCGGGTTGCTTTTCTTTCTTTCTTCCTTTCTTGTTTCTATCATCTCCGCACAGTCTTTGCGCGCTCTACAAGACGCCGTGCCTCCATGGCTTTGTGAATGATTGTACCACGCACCGTGCCGCGCTTCAGTTTGCGGCTTCCTGTCTTGGATTTATGCCTTTCATCTCGTCGTGCCTTGATCAGCGCCCGACGGCGGTCCAGGTCCTGCTGGCTAATGCGCGTCAGGGAGGCATAGCGATTGTAGGTAGCCTGTAGACGAACATGGGATGAGTCAGTGTCTCTTTGAGCACCTTGTCCATTTACTTACATCCATAAGTTTATGACAGTCTATCATGCGCTTAGGCATGTTCTATAAGGCAGACCGTAAACAACCCATTATAAAGATCGCAGTAATTTTTCACTTACTTGGACAACCTGAAAGATCTCTAGTGAATCATTCACTTCGAGTATCTCGTGCTCGTTTAGTTTGAAAATGGCAAGCGCCACCCGGAAAAGCGCTCGTTGACCCTCACTTTGAAGAAAAAAAAACCGAGGAAAACAAGGTAAGAATCCGGTGAATGAGATTGCAGAAAGCAGACTTACTAGAAAAGACAATCCCATACACGAAGCACGGCCTGCTCGGCGTAATAGAAGTCCGTTAACATAAAAAAAAAAAAAACAAAGACCCTGTCTCCGTGGAGATGATCATGCTTACCTCAGTGGGAAGGATATTGATGAACAGGGTCAGGAACCAATGACTAGTCACGAGCGAGGTAGTTGGCATCCCGTGTCCTTCTGCCCCCTCACAATCCCAGAAAGCCTTGCCCTCGCTGACACGATTCCACAAATGAGGACAGCGCTCGGAAAGAAGCATCATGAGGATGGTCTGGTCAATATTGGCGCCCTCCATAGTGACATCATAGACATTGGGAGGCAAGATATCGTTGACGGTGACACAGAATGTCCAGAACGCCTGTTCCTCCTCCAGGAATAGCAGAAGCATACCGGCAATGTAGTTGAGTGACTGGCAGTAACCAATGTTGGGCGAATAAAGCGAGAAGGCGGACAGAACGCGGCGAAGAGCTTGAATTGCTGGGACATCGGCATACCCCTCACTTGTTTCTGAAGTCGATTTAAACTTTATATTGTCTGGGAACGTCCGGTGCAGATCTGAAGGCAAAAGGAAAAAGAGAAGAAAGAAGATGGGAGTCAGCTGGGGATGGGCACCCTCATCGAATTCGCAATAGGTGGGTAACAGGACTTGCCTCGCTCGATAATATCCAGAAATTCGTTCTGCAGCCCCATCTCTTCAGCTTTGCGCACGTAGGTTCTGTAAACACCCGGGTTGCTAGCCATCTTTTCTTCAGCTCCACTGTAATGGAACCAAGCCTATGTACAAATGAGAGGATCGATATGAGTCTTGGTAAGAGAACGTTATTGGTCCGTGCGCCCGAATTGCCTTACCGGACCGCGCAGCTCAGGTGGAATTCCCTTCCGGATATAACGCTTAACTAAGAATCATATTAATAGCATCAGTAAGGGTTACGCTTAGGGTTCTGCATTACTCCTTTCCAAATTCAGGCACATTACATTTACTGGAGGGTTGTGGCCAGTGGTTATTGTTCTCAGACAAGAGCTGGCGCCATTTCTTAAGACGGCGTGCGGCAATAGGTTGGTATATCTTTTCAAACTCTTGGTACTCCTCGAGTGATATCCATTGTGACCCCTTGACGAAACCATACTGATCTCTGAATACGAAGATTGGCTCGTTAGATTTCTTTTTCCATCAAAAGGCTAACGCAAAAAACACTTGCCGTTCAGAGGAGGGATGGTATTGTGGTGGAGGGTAAATGGTGTTGGAACCGTCATCGTACAGCGGCTTGCGCAAACCAAAAGTGCTCTTGGATCGCTTCGGGCTACGCAAGGTGAGTTTGTCCATGAACGTGGTGGCGAGCGAGCGATGGTTGGAGCTGGACGGCGACCGTTTGTGAGCTAACAGGATGGAAAGTGGAAAAGAGAATAGTAAAGAAAAGAGTCAGTAAGGAAAAAAGTAGGTCCAGAGCATGAATGAAATGCAGGGTCATACGGGACGGTATCTCGGTCGTCGTCATGGAGTCCAGGCGACCGTTGTTACTTTCGCTGTTGTTGCCTTTGCTCGTTCTGTCATTATCTATAGCGACGCATTCCTCTTCGTCCTCGTCCTCGTCGTCTTCATCCTCCGAGCCGATAGAGTCGATAGACGAAGCACCGCCGGTCATCAGAGAAGGCTCTTCTACCGTCAGTAAAGAGCTTGCGTTCGGCTGCTGAGTGAAAAAGGATGCGCTGGTCACAGACGCTGTGGGCAAAGGCGGCGGAGGCGGCAGCTTTGCAGGTGTCTGATTGCTCTCGAAACTCGGACGTCGTCTGTGGGTAAGGTTCGTCTCGGAGCGTTGTCTACGCAGGGTGGACTGTGTAAATGACTTTGATCTGAGGCGTAGATTGCGTGGTGTGACTGCCGAGAAGAAGGTGTCATTGGTGTGCGGGGAGCGAGAGGTGGTGGATGAGCGCGACAAGTGAGCCATGGCGAAGAAGACAGATTAGAAAGGAACGGAAGTCGGGCTAGTTTTTCTCATGTGGATGCCCGCGCGGATATACACGGACGAAGGGGGTATGCCCAAGGAGAAAGTATAGAGAATATAACTTTAGAATAGGGATTAACAGAAAAGCCTACTCCATGGGTGGGTAATGCAAGACACATATTGGCACGCCGGAGTTTCTTTTTGTGGTCCATCTCATGGACACGGTTGCCGTTTCTGATTTGATTGTTTTATTCGTTCATTTTTATCACACAAACATCTCAATGATGGAGAGACATCACCAAGATAAGGAGATGGAGGTATCATTACAGCTTGCCGACCGCAGCACCACCATCCACCGTGATAACAGCACCGTTGGTATACTGTCCTGCGCGCGACGCAAGGTAGATGCAGGTACCAGCGATATCTTCGGGCGAACCAATGCGGCCCACAGGAATTTGGGACTTGATAACATCGCCAAATGCGTCCAGTGTAGCCTTCATCATCTTGCTCTGGAACGCACCCGGCGCGATCGCGTTCACAAGGATACCGTCACTGCCCAGCTTTCCGGCCATATGACGCGTAAGATGGTGCAGACCAGCCTTCGAGGCAGAGTAGGCATACGTATCCTGCGGCGGTGGCTGAAATAAAGAAAGAGACATAATGAGTACCGGGTGTATGCGCGAGTTGGTCAAGCGATTTACCCGAATACCATCAATGGAGCCAATATTGATGACATGGCTGGGCTGCTCAGTGGTTGCCTTGGCAGACAGGAGGGGAAGACACCTATGACATCCAAAGCACAAAAGAATAATAATGAGCCAATCTACTACTTTTGGAGATCCATGGCGAGTATCTGGGATGCCTTACGCCTGCGACAAGGAGAAGATGCGCTTCAAGTTGAGGTTGATCACCTTCTCGAATGCAGAGTCAGGGTAATCATGGAAGCTCGCATTCCAGTTAGCGCCGGCGTTGTTGACCAAGACGTCCAGATCTGATCATTTGTGATGTGTCTCCAAACGTGAGCTATATTTGTAAATAAAAATTTCAGGGACTTACGCTTCTCGTGCTTTGACAGCTCTTCGACGAGGCGGTTGACTTCCTCAAGCTTCTGAAGATCGGCAGGGAGGGAAATGCACTTTCCAGGGCCCTTAGCACTCAGTTCTTTGGCGACCTGTTGCATGCCATCATGGTGGGTAGAACAACACCAATGGGGTGAGTATCCACACGTGAATCTGCCTCCTGTTTATCTTTCTCCTCTTTTATGGCCGTACCTTGTCGCATGCATCAACCGAACGGCTGCTAATATAGACACGGGCGCCAGCCGAGACGAAGCCCTGAAGAAAATCAGCATGGAGATCCCGACATGATCGTTCGACCTGCACTTACAGTGGCAATCATCTCGCCAATGCCGCGCGAACCGCCCGTCACCAGCACAACCTGTTTAATGTGTTAGTTTTACCTCTGTAATGCGTTTCACCTAACCCGGTAAATACCTTGTCTTTTACGTTGAAGAGATTCTTGACGTCCATTACGAAGATATTATGCGGAAAACGAGCGTCTCGGAGAGCCCATCCTTTTATGGGAAATGCGGAGTCGTTCAATTAAAGCTGACAACGCAGTTTTTCTAGATGTGCTCAGAAAAATGGATAGAACGACAGAGTTTGACGCCAGGCGTCTCCATTTCATATTATTGTAATACGCTGAGTCACTTCCAAACGCACTTGGTCTGGCCCATGTATTCTCTCCAGTTTTTCTGTATGTCTCATCCACGCCCCATTTCTGCATTAGGAAAATCTCTGATTTAATAAGCTTACATTTCTGCACGCCAGAATATAAGCACACTTCATGATGTTACTCTGTTTCGGTATATGTCCTCTGGTATGTACTACTTCATCCTAAAGTATGCCTCATACTTATCTATGACGTAAAATAGTTTGCAACATGTATCTTTATCATGCATCCCAACGAATAACACACTAGAGCCTTTAAAATGATGTCCAAACATATCCTAACGATGAAAATGCGCTCGCTGTCCCCCCACACTTCTATATTTTCTGTGTTGCTTACAACGTATAGCGTCGCCGCAAAAACAAGTTATGCTGGTGGACACTTCACCCTCATCGAAGATTGCGTGGACATGACTGAATTGTACAGGCCAACATGGCAGTACAGAACTGACAGCTCTCGAATCACAAATACCATTGTGAAAATACACAGCTGGATACCCAGGAACAATAGAATCATCAGATTGTCGACTGTAATCTGGGCTCAGTGAGAAGCGGTAGAAAATACAAGAGCTCTTTTTATTTTCAGAGATATTATTACAATCATTGTTATGTCGTTCTTCACCAGTAAAAGCGATTGCATAATTGTCTTCTGTTGAACGCAAAGAATACAAGCAACGGCAGACTTTGGCTCTGATAAGGGCGGTTTTATTCTTGGATGGAAATAATGGTCATCAGGAATCTGAACAGTCGCTGTTTTGTTGGAACGATCAACACTACACTCCTGGAAACTCACGTATTCGCAGTCCTCACGCGTATCTGTCCTTTTCTTTTTTGCGTTCGACTGTGTGATCGCGCTGCGCTTCAACGGAATAAAAATACAAAGGGACGATCCACGACTCTTTTCCCAACCCTTCCCACTCCCTTTCCCGCACCCTTCCTTCCTGTCTCCTTTCCCATGATCTGACGCTCACTCTGCCTCTTACTTCTACTACATGTAGTTGTAGTCTTTCAAGGACCAAGGACCAAGGACCAAGGAAACAGAGGGACGACAAAAAGCTTAAGATGATGGACGAGGTAAAATACAAACATCTGACTTCCTTCTGATGGTGTGCTAATCTTCTTTCAGAAGTAGGAGGCCAAGGAATCTCTATAGCACTGGAACATTATACATTGGTGCAATAAAGGTGGGTCAAGGAGAACTTTGGATGAGATATTCCTGCCATGCTTTTTAATCTTTCCGTAGGCTCCCTCACTGTACATACAGCAAGATTGAAGCAATAAAGGCGAGGCGCGGAGGGTTTACGGGACGCGACGTCCTGGCCCAAGCAGACTTTGACTTGTGGTAAGTTGTCTTTCATTTCCTTTTCTTTCACCTTTCCTCCCCTCCGTACTTCTCTCTCCCCGTACATCCACGCATAATTTCGTAAAGTGGCGCATCAAGATTAGCTTAGCTAGACGAGTGTCTAGATGTTGTAACTATGTGATTTCAAATACAAATACCTTTTCCTTCCATTGTGTTCTTTCTGGATAACATATGTGTGTGCTTCTTTTGACATGGCAACATTTTGTTTCTTATCACATTGCCACCACCACCACGTGGCTGTTCTATTGCGCACGGCTGTGCACAGACAGTCTACCCGTATTTTATATAATTCTACATGTCTTTTACAATGTAAACACACTACTTCATATGCCATCGTTCAAATGAACAGGACATCGTCTTTTCCAGCGACCTTTTGCTCAACGAAAAAAAAAAAAAAAAAAAAAAAAAACGCGGTACGAGCACCCGAGCCTGTGAGGGAACAGGCAATCTGATTGGCCAGATCACAATTACCAAAATTGGGCTTCCTTCTTTCCGCAGCATTTGCCCATCCAATTTTCATCTATATTGCAGTAAAGAAGCACATAGACGAGTGGCGTTGACTCTGAGGATTACAGGCAAATTTTCCGCGTGTCGCTACGATGTCGTTTCTACTACTTTTCAAAAATTATCGTAAAGGGAAAGAAATGGCAGACGAAGAGATCGGTGACACAGAGTGTCAACCGTGTGCCAAGCATCGGCCCATTATGCAGAACTTGCGGTTCATTGTTGCCACTCCTACAAATCGCACTACAACATTCTTCAACTCTCTGTCGCACCTTTATAGCGATGTGTCGAAAAAAATCACGCTCTGTCCATTCGTGGCGCCAGGAACCTTTGCGAGACGAATAACAACTTAACTAGCTCGGCTGAGGTATGATAGACTGCATTTCGATGATCCATTTTTGCAAGTTGTTTGACATCCTGTGCTACCACGAATCCATTGCTCTGGTGGTAGTGACAAAATGGGAAGTAACAAAACGGGACAGCAACAAGGTTCATGAACATGTGAACAGTCCTTTTTGTCTGATTGCGCAAGGGCTGCCTTGCCCACCGATCTGGAACAAGAAGCACTGCCCGCTTCATCAAATGAACCCTGTACCAAATTGGTTATTCAAGTAAGAGTATGGGCACGATGATAGTGATGATGAAAAGTGCCTAGACTTCATGTAAGCCGATGGCGTGTGTTACACGAAAATCATGCAAATAAAATGGCGCAGCGCAGCAGTGGACAGTGTTTGCAAAAAAAAAAAAAAAAGAAAAATTGGCACGACAACCGAAAATCACCTTAGAGTAAGAATCACTCATTATCGCCTGCAGTATGTATTTTGATCATATGAGATGTCGCCTTCTTCTCATGGTCTATAGCGTGATTGATAATGAATGTATACATTCGTGCGGATTGCTCTACAAATAGAAAACTAGTTTCTACTTCTATGAACGTGTTTGTGTGTGTTTAAAAGGAACAAGTTCAAAGCTCATTGTCATTAAACTGCCACCATTAGGTACCGCGGGCCAATGAAGATCCACTAGCATCAATTCTACTTTTATTCTCACTCGCTTTTCGGTTTCATTTTCTTGTAAAGAAAAAGTGGAAAGTGCACAGATTCAACGCTTTCAATAAGGCAGCGGGAATATAATAGATCTACTATCTCTTTTAATCGCTCCTTACTCTTCCGTCCATTTTTTCTCTGCCCTGTTCGTCATGTATGCCTCCAATCCACCACCCCGTGCCTTTTATCGTACTTCTTCTTTTATTACTGATTTCCAACAACTTCTTCGGTGCCCTAACAACTCAATGGATGCCAAACGAGCCAAAGCTCATGGCCGATCAGCCCCGCGTCATGATTGCGCAGAACATGTGGGTGTTTTCTGGGCAGAAGGTGCTGTAAGCTATCCACTGCAACCCTCCGCGTTTTTTCCAGCTATTGCTTGCACTTTCTCAGGTGCTCCTCCACGCCCAAGTATCTCCCGTCCGGCAGTGGTTCCGTCTGGCATGCGTCCACCTTCTCTGTCTGTCTCTTCTCGCCTTCCTCCAGCTGCCAGTACCAAATGTCTCAAAAAATGGGAGGATGACACCGTCATAGACAATATGTTTGGCACTGATATAATCATGGAGGATGCATTCTACCAAGATGTGGAAATGGAGGATGTATTTGATCCCGATGTGGAAATGAAGGACGCGACATAGATACGAATGATGATGATTCACTTCAGGCTTTTGTTGTCACTGCCTCCTCTCCATGATGTATTACCCCATGTAAATCACGAATGTAGCTTTAGCAAATAACCATTTCCAATAAATAGTCAGTTCTATGTCTGGATGACACACTTCAACCCAAGTTATAATACAAGTATCAGCCAATGAGCCACTGGTATCTAAATATATTGCAATAGGAGCCTCGATTAGCTGCTCATTTTTTCTCAACGTGGATAGAGCCTGTATTTTAGAGGCCAGGACACAATTAGATAAACGATTGCCAAGCAACTTGGGATATGTATCCAACTGTCCATTCGTCGGATTCAAAAAGAACAATCACCGTGTATAGATCTCAAACTGAAGAGGTTCAGCAGCGGTATATACTCCTTTTTTATAGAACAGCAGGTATACGAAACACAGCTGTCATATAAACACATGAGGGTTAAGCATATAAAAGCAGGCTAGTGATTGGCTCTGAATTTAATGCTTCACGGCAATTTTGGCTGTCTCTTTGTTGTATGTGTGCTGCCTTCTATTCATATGCATGATCTGTCATTGATATAAACAAGGTACTATACACCGTTCAGTCTGACCTTAGGCTCTGTTTACGTAGCTACAAGCTATCAACATGCTCGCGTTGCAACTCCCTCGCTCTTTACTCTCCTTTCCATGCTAATATACTATAAATCGCCAAAGCTTATATGCATGCAGGTAAAGCAAGAATTGAGTGTTCTGAGATCGTATATCTTTGAACTACTCTTCTTGCCTGGAATTCTGTCGTCATCTGTAGTAAAATTTTGCAACATTCGATCTTGTGTGCCTGGCGACTGCTTGGCGTAAGCTTTACAATATGTAGGCGAAACTCATTTCCATGAACAGCGAGATTTGTCCTAACTCCGGTTATATTGCAGTCATACGTGGTAGCAAGTGGCGCGTCATTCATTTGGTTTCGCTCATTGATGATCTAGGACATACATATAAACATCAGGTGACTGGAATCAAAGTTAGATCACGGGGCGGACCGAGTTACTGCGTACTTCATACTGCAAGTCATTGTTGAGTTTTGGGGGACAGATCTGTGCTACACATTATTACGGAATACCCGATGTATGTGCGTCTACGCCTTCTATGGATTAAACGCGACATTTTCTAGCCATATCTAGCCACACATCTTTCGAAGACATAAGGTACAGCCACCTAAACATAATTTGTCTGTTCTTAATACAAAAATCATCCCCGCAGAACTGTTGAACTCCAGAAGAGCCCAAAAAACTAGATCTATATTGAACGCCAGATGTTCTTGGCAAGGTGCAATTAAATAAAAGTTATGGAAGCGGTAGCTTCGGTATTTTATATAAACAACGATTCTCGAACCTGCGAAGAACTATAGTATAGTGTATATGAGGTGTATCTATTGCTGGTCGCGCTCAGCGACGAGCTCTTTGATGTGATTGACCAAGACGAACTGGTCCAACTGTTCAGCTGACAATTTGTTGGCACCTGTCACTGTTTTGATGCACTTTGGAAGAAAAAAAGGAATTTAGCCCTCTGTGATAACAAGTAGATCAACCAAATATTATAGTACCTTGTCCGCACCACACCAACAGGTGAAAGGCTGAGCCATGTCCCACTCTGTGGAAGGATAGAAGAAGGTGATCTCATCGCCGACCTTGAGGTCCTTGAGAGCAGAGACGCACTTGTTATCGACATCCATGTGTGCGGAAGGGTCGCATGAATGGTTCATAAAGTAAAGGTCGCTGTTGAGCTCGACATGTTCTGTTTTAGAGACTTGAACAGAAGAGTGACGCTTGGGGCCGGCACTGAGGCCTTCGAGCTTGGCAATCACGTCGCCTTTCTTGAACTCGCGGTCGGTTACCAACTTACTGGAAAGGTCTTCGACCGGACCCTGGCGGTGGACATGGAACTGGCCCGGATGGGAGGCCTTTTGCTGGTGGTAGCGGGCAGCGATGGCTTCCGCATTCTGATTCTCAGTAACAGCCATAATAAGGATAAATTAGATGTGGAAAAAGGAGGCAGTGAGAGAGGACTGCGAGAAATGAAGGAGGTCTGTCTTTTATAGGACGTCATTGGGCTTTTCTCTGGAAGTGTGGGGTTTCGGTCCATTTTCATCCTCCGAATTCGCCTGTGTCATCACAATTGGCGTCACACAAACAGGCTTTTGTGAGGCTTTGTGCACCCAAAGCTGAACTTTCACCTCTTTGAAATCTCTGGGCTTCCTGGAATGCGGGTGTTCGGGTCTTCTCATTTGGTATGGTATATCAACCCAACAATATATAAAAGATCATCCGAGACATTTGTAATCGTGTACAAATACTTTAAATATCTATGAAAAACAATTGATAATATACACATGCTCCCCTACCTCTATAAATCATCTATATTACCCCATCTATTTAGATTTTTATGCTGTTTCCCATTGGCGTATATGTAGTCCATCGAGATTATAAAGACACGAATAAGCTTCGCATTCGATAATTGTCGCCTTACGAATTTATATCTTATACAAATACATGTCTATGCGCTCTATCCTAGAACGAGTCTTGGAAAGTAAATTACATATCATTCGTTGTACTTTCAACGTGTATAAAGAGCACACGTTAGAACAACATAGCGTGCATTGAAAAAATGGCAATGGGACACTGAGGGCGATATGCATGCATGAATGGCAAGACAAGCCCGCCACTTTCCAGACTAGGCGGCGTTTTAAAGAGACGACGTTTTAAACTGGAAGGTCACCTTTTCTTTTCTTTGTCTTGTTTTACATTCATGGCAGAATTCGTCGTCTATGAAGACACACCTCTCGCCGACTACCTAAATTGTATGTTCTGTCTGCATTTATCACAACGTCCGTCCGTTACTGACAGCCATATAAGCCATCGACAGTGCAGAGTCAACTGTCAAACTTGCTCCTCCGCCGAGTGCCAAGCATCGCAAGAAGACATCCACGTCTTCCATCAAGTCATGGGTCCCACGCTGGCCGACCGACTCTATCTACCACTACTGGCGATGCTCTATGCTTCATGTACGTAGCCCTTATTATGCTGTACGTTTGTTTCCTATTCCACTTGACGCTGATCGTTGCTCCAATGTCACAGGACACTTTTTCTACTTCCTTACCGCTCGCGGAGGAAACAGCGTTTGAAGAAAAGTTCAAGTATCTCATAGTTACGTCTCCTCTCTTGAACGAGACATTGATGGTTCAACCCGGTGGGCGCAACAAAAAGCAGCAAAAGCATGCAGGGCCACACATGACGACCGATTATTCGACCCCGACGAGCAACAACAAACGGTTTTACGGTGCGGTTGGTGTCGGTACAATGGGAACCCTTTCTGCCCTACTCGCAGCCTTAGGAGCAGAAACACTTCTTGTCCAGCAGCAGCAAAAACCGGCATCCCAAACGTCTAACCCCTCTTCCACTCCGCTCGTCACGTCCGTTATCCCCCTGACTGTCTTGCTTACAAGCAGCGTCTCGGCTTTCTTTGTCTATCGTCATGTGGTATGTGTGAAAACTGTCATAGGGTTTAATCCACCTTCTTATTCTTGTCCTACTCGACAGCGTCGTTCTGGTATACGCCAACTCTATCACACCGCCTTGTCACGCCTCCAAAGTTTAATGGAGCACTCTGAAACGCTCGATAGCAAAGTGCACCGGGCACTTATCACTATCCAAGAAATCGAACTCGTCTCTCGTGGATATCGCTTGTCCATGCCTCTGTCACCCGTCTCACGCATTGAGCAGACAAGCAAAGCCCGGCGCTGTATTGCCCTCCGCTCCCGCCTTTCCAGCATCCTACGACGAGCATTTATCATCTACGAGGAGGCCATCATCGACCTCGTGGGTCACGTCGACAAGAATGGCGTGTCGCGTTTGTACGACATGTATAATGTCCGCTCCGTCGCGTCCCTGTCGGCTGTGGAACACGACGACGAGACCTCGCTCGAGTTTCTGCGGGCTTTGGCGCAGCTCATGCACACAAAGCGCCGAGAGTGCATGATGCAGTTTCTGGCCCTGAACATTGTGTCGGAAGGCCACGACTCGGTGCGTAGAGATTATGAAAGCAGCTGGCGTGCAGTGACGACGGTCTTGGGCAACCTGGAAACCGAAACGATAAGCTTTGTGAACCAGATCCTGGATGCCCTTGACACGGAGCTATGTAAGTGAAGGACACGGATGGAGTGACAAAAACCAAGAGAGAGAGAGAGAAAACAGCAACTGATAGATGCGTGTGTATTGACAGACAAACCGGCACCGGATTTGGGCCCCGCATCCGACGCATCAGCCAGCCCAGCCGCGGATGGCCGATTGCGGCAATTCGTACACCGTCTTGCATCATTAGACCAACAAATCCGTACTATGGAAGCAAAAATATACATATGCAACGAGGATGTCCGGCAACTCGTCACAGGTACAATGTTTCCTTAAACGAAAGAAGAAAAACTGCTAACTTTGTTCAGCAGAGGATAGCCATGAGCTTCGTGAACGACTGCGGAAAGAATACACGTCTATCGAACAATACTTTAGCCAGCTCGCGGTGGAATGGGAAGCGGGCCGAGATGCGCTGTCCACTGTATTGGATCCTCCTGAGTTGGGACCCTCCCCGTCATCCTCCACATCTACACCGACTACACCGCCTCACAAAGACTTTCCATCACCGCTGGCCTCTCCTACCGCGACGGACAACGACCGGAAAGTATATGATGCGGAGGACGATCATGCCTTGATGGATCTGCCTTTGCCTGCGCGTGCATCTGTCTTCGAGGCCGTGTCTGACGTCATTGAGAAGAATGCCAGTGGCCGGTCAAAAAAGAGCAGAGCTGAACGTATTGCAGAAATGAAGGCAAAGCGCGAAGAAGAGGTCCGGGTTCGAGCCAATCAGGTAGACCCGCAGAACATGGTATTCGAGCTTAAGAGCGTCCTTGACCGCCGCGCCACGGAATTGCATCTGGACGATGATGCGGATCAACCCGAACAAGAAGACACAAAGGATAATAGCAAAGCGACCAAGCAAGCCGTCTAATCATCTTTATACAATATACCCCTACAAACCCCGTCCCATCTCCTTTCCATCCCTACTTTTGCCGAGAATAAGAAATCCTTTTTTTTTTTTTTTTTGTTAAAAACCATCTATTGCATAAATTCTATATTACATTAGGATCGTCTGATTTTCGTGGGCCGGTTGACGGGCTTTTTGAGCAGACGCCAGAGCATGACGGAGGTCGCGACAGAGAGGGAATACCACGTAAAGACGTATTGCAAGTGGTGGTTGCGCACTTCGACAATAGGCGACCGACCTACAGGAATGCCACGCTCGGCTAAGCTGTGTTCGACATTGGGCGATTGGTCTATAAAGCGATAGTCGTCAACCCTACCACTCGTTCTATCCTAGTTATATCCTAGGCGATCTTCCTTCTCTTACCTGATACCCGCTCAACCATGACAGGATCTGACCCGGTCAGTCCCGCCATCGTCTTGACATCGGTCCAATACCATTGATTATGCAGGATATCATTATCTGGAGTAAATGCATTGCGCTAAATACGAAGCGTCAGTAACTCGTTTAAAAAGAACTTTCCATGGGTATTACCTTTTCTGACATACGCAGCAGTCCTTCGACTTGAACAAGTTCATCTGTCCTACTCTCGGGACGAGTCTGCGGATCCTTCTTGGCCGTAGGGACCCAGCCGCGCTTGACGAGGATCTTGGAGCCATTCTCTCGTACGAGTGGCGTTACCAGGAAGTAGCCTGCCTGACCATCCCCTCGCGTCCGTGGACCAAGCAGCATCTCTTGCTCGTGTTGGTACTTTCCGGATACACTCACGCGCCGGTACTCGTAGTCTTCCAGCACGTCAGGACTGTCACAAAAATACAGAAGAAGTGTTTCAGTACTTTATGCAAAGTTAAACGTGGCAGTAGTTACTTGATACGACGAGGAAGAGGAATGGGGCGCATGGACATGCGGTCTTCGAGCTGCTGGATGAGGTTGACCTTCCATCGCAGCCGTTGCACTTGCCAGGTGCCGAGACCGAATGCAATGAAGGGCAAGGTGCTGATCGCAATCGTACCCCAGCCGAAACGGCGTCGCGGTTGGAAGGTCTCTGCGGTTTCTGTATGATTGTACCGTGTAGTCGACGTAATTACTTGACGTGTCTTTGGTACCGACCGAAGGCAGGGCCGTAGAAGGCGTCCCAGCAACATGACAGCTGGACGAAGGAAAAAAACAGAAAAGGGAAACGACGAGGTTTTCTGTTCGCGCGGTGTTTCGGTCAAATAAACAAAATCTTAAGTCATGGCATGGACGAGGTCTACATTATTTGCCCACATGGTTGCATCGCGAGATATTTGACCATGTTAATATATAATCTTCAGTTTCTTACGTCTTTTGAACAAACATCGTGTGTTCTCGAGATACAGGGGCGTGACCACTACGCAGCTCCTTGTCGATGCAAACAGGGTCCCTGCTGGCGCAATTGGATAGCGTGGCCAAGTCTCGCGCAATAGCACTCTGCATACTAGATATGACATGACCCGCGCTTTCCCAACGCATCTACGTATGTCTATGGTGTCTTCTCGCAGAGTAAACAGTCAGGAATTATATCCATCAAAAACATTTCTGTGGTCACTAGCATATCTTTTCGTATACAAATCTATCTGATATACATGTGATTTATGGGTTAGATGTAGTGTACACAGCATTGGCATTCTATAAACGGTGTCAAGGTGCATTGCATGTCATGGTATAAATGGGCTGCATTTTTATTGGTATAAGGAGCTATAGATCATGTTGCTCGAAGGAACTAGTGCGTCCGCTGGATGTCGCATCATGTAGCCGTCTTGCTCTTTCTCTTGCTAGTGCTGCGTGTGCATTCGCTGATAGCTAATGCTTATGAAGCATATCAAGTAAGATATTGCTTTGGATACGCCCACTGGTTTCGTAGGGCAATAGATCTGTGTAGAGAGGGACTTTGATGTATGTGTCCGTCTACCATGTCCGGTGACCTAAACAAGGCATTGAACAATGGTG
This sequence comes from Syncephalastrum sp. PYS2702, assembly GCA_023630325.1. Classification (NCBI taxonomy): domain Eukaryota; kingdom Fungi; phylum Mucoromycota; class Mucoromycetes; order Mucorales; family Syncephalastraceae; genus Syncephalastrum; species Syncephalastrum sp. PYS2702. Next base: position 87,649 of record JAMAMT010000089.1, read on the forward strand.
GAATCAGCGCCTGACTATGCAAATCAACTGTCATATCTGCTTACCATGTAATATCTGGGCCGGACGACGCTTTCCAATAGATCTTCGTAGAAAGGGACTTTTATGTATGTGTCCGTCTACCTTGTCCGGTGACCTAAGCAGGACATTGAACAGTGATGGATTTAGAGAATGGTCATGTCAATGAGCAGTCATCATTGCTTACCATGTAATGTCTGGGCCAGACGACGAATTTTCTTTTTCTTTTTTTTTTTTTTTGTTGTTGCAGCCAGCCGAGATGAGTAGAGCAGCCGATGAGGTTCGATCCAGAGAGCAGTGTGTCCACCCGAGCAGAGCACAGCTATGAGCTCGGAATGCATGTAGCTGGAGAGCATTCGCAAGCAGGTTGTACAGGAGCGCCGAAAATCAGATATGGCACATGCTCTATGGAAATCAAGTAAGATCTTTGTCATGTCAACACTGCGGTGTGCTTTACCTTTTTAAAAGTGCTTTCATTCCAAGAGCTTCTCCAAAGGATAATTGAGGAGAGAACAAACAAAGCAAGGCGTTGGGTATGTCGCCGCGTATAAAGAATAGGAGAATAGGTTGCGATGGTTAAGCTCGCAGAACAGGTCGTCACCATCCTTCTTTCTTGTTTTGAGCACCAGTGTCCATGTCGAGATTAGAAGGACCGCATGCCGGAACCCACGATACGTGGCATATGGAGATCTTTCCGCCAAATGCGGTGGTGTGGAAGTGTGCTTTGGATTCGTTTCTGCGTACTATCAGCGGAGAGAATTATAACTGGATAAGCATTTGATATGACTGTGCAGGTACATTCAATGACATACCTATTTGTCCACATGTCCTGGTGCTGTCCGTGCAATTATCTTCGTAGTTGTTCCATCGTGATCAGTCGCCGTTCAGTTTGATGCGTCCGTCCGACTATCGTTGTGTTCCTGTCAGTGATACACATATAATATAAGCATCTATTATGGTTATTTGGATGACGCTAAAAGCTTACCTTTTTGCATAGATGTCCCCATGTTGCCTGCCTTTCTGAAGCCTTGAGTACTTGTCGCCACCATGGATGAGTATTAGATGCCCGCCTTCTCGAAACATGGAAGAGTAGAAAAGGTACTGGGCTAACCAGACCTTTTAGATGTATATCGATAGCCACCGCAACGTATGTAGGGAGGCAAGCCAGAGTCCAGTCAGAGCCCGTGCTATTCAAATTACTGATGAGCAAGACATGAATCATTGCAAATTGACATTGTAGACTGACCTTTGTTCACCCACCAAAGCCAATGTATGTTCGCTGCTTGGCGCCTTTTGCGCAGGAAGTGCACGTACTACTAGATCTTGATCATCATTCCAAGTCCATCCTCAAGCGAGCAAGAGTGAGAGCCAGGGATAGTTTGTGTGTCGTGTGTCGTGTGTCGTTTGTCTGTGTCGGTTTGCCATCCGAACTGACCAAGAGAAAATTGATAGTTAGTTCATGATATGAGGCCTTGTGTAGCTCGAATACCAACGTGAGGAACGGACCAAAAGGGACAAGTCCCAATGATCCCGCCAGGGTCGTAGAGAAAAATGTCACTTCGCCTAATCAAATAGAAATGATATGAATAAATGGACTTGGCGTGGTGGGTCAATGAGTGCGTGCTTTACCTTGACACAAAAAGATGCGATGTGCTCCTGAAGGACAAACCGTTCGTATTGCCCCAAACTTCCTTCCTCCCACCTCTTTCGGCGGTTAGGTCCGCCAAAAAACCTTGTTCTCCCAGGCCCCCCGCAATGGTGTTCACCCCGCACCGGCGACCCCCTCCGTAGTGCACCGAGTTTCGCGCCTTTTCGCCCTGGTGTTGCCGTTTGTGTTTCCATCCTTGCCGACCTACCGATACCACTCCACCCCGGATGGAGATTCCCCCCAACCGCAAGACCGTGCACTTTTGAGACTATCAAAGGATATGAGTACCTATTTATTTCTCTTTTCTTTTCTCATTGTACTGACCTTTCCCAACCGTCCGTCCATGTATTTACTTTGTCCAGTGCGGAAACCGATCCATTTCATCCATTGTTGCTTTTAGAAAGCTGATATAGTGTCCCGTAACCGTTCCTTTGCTCATTTGCCCAACGCCATCTCCCCGCTTTCTCTTTTTATTAGATGGAGGTTGAGGAAGTCTAAGGCTGCATTTGATTAGACCTTCAGCAGAAATGGCGCCCAAAATGATTGTTGTTGTCGCTCGTGTTTTGGGAACTGTGACCACTGCCGGTGCACCTTTCTTTGACCAAGCCATACTACGCTTCAAATTAATATGGAAAGCAGATTCGTCAAAGAAAGGCACAGTTTCTCGTAAAATCCAAGTCTGTTCTTTCCCATTTACGAACCCAATCCCAAGCGCTCTTGAATCTTTTCTTCGCTATTTCGGTCTATGGGTTGAAGCCGAGCTTTCTTGAGGTTGTTGATTTTTTTTCTCTCCCTCCCTTTTTTTTCTCGCCCCATTGTTTTTCTTATCGCCATGACGAATACATTACCAATGTATGGTTGTTATGTATGCATGCAAATGGATACTGTGCTGAAAATGGATTTATTTTTTCAACAATTGAAAAAAAAAAGCAATATATTTGAAGAACCACCGCTTCCAGGAGTAGACACGACGATGCCATGTACTCTTTGAAGATGATATCGTAGCTTCTGCCTAGTAGCAAAATCTTCAATCTTGCATACATAACAACCATACATTGGTAATGTATTTGTCATGGCGATAAGAAAAACAAGGGGCGAGAAAAAAAAGGGAGGGAGAAAAAAAATCAACAACCTCAAGAAAGTTCAACTAACCTCAGCTAACCTCAGCTAACCTCAACTAACCTCAACTAACCTCAACTAACCTCAACTAACCTCAACTAACCTCAACTAACCTCAACTAACCTCAACTAACCT
>JAMAMT010000089.1:90665-105810 GCA_023630325.1 Syncephalastrum sp. PYS2702
CAGCTAACCTCAACTAACCTCAACTAACTCAGCTTGTTTTTTTTTTTTTTTGTGGTCACGTCAAAAGAAAACTTCCTCAGAGCGCTTGTCTGTTACGACACTTGTCCAAGCATTTATGAATGCAATACACTTCCTTTAAAATCACATAGTTCCAAGCTATTGGAAGCTTCGGTGATCCGGGTCATCAAAGTTTCTTTCTCAAGAAACTTATTGCGCTTCACTTTGCTTTTGACCCACTGACCCAGAATTGCTCAATTGGATTTGAGCTCAGGAGAATATGGAGGCAAATAAGCGCAGCGGTAACCGCGAGATTCTACGTATTTGGCTATATTGTCTGATGTATGGATAGGAGCATTATCCATTACGAGAGAAAGTGACCTTTCATGTTTGACACCATGAAAGTGCGGCGCATTCGTTGCGGCAGTGCGAGCATGACGAAGATAAACAGAAGAACAATGGCATCATCCGGAGCTTTACAAAAAAGGTTGTAGGATAGTTCATACTGTGCCAGCAGACCGATGACTGGGATACCATCCTTCACTTCCGACGGGTGGCTACCTGCGTCATGTTGTTAGACCCCATTCAGTAAGAAAAAAGAAAAAGAAGGTAAACACTTATCTTTTGAGCCAAAGACGCGAGGACGTGGATGCCATTGTTCTCGAGATGCCTGCTAGGGACCTTATACGTCTTGGTGTGCATCGGTTTGGGCCGGAGGGTCTCCGAAGGGGGGTGAAGTAGCACCGGCTAGTCGGCTCCGTATACGGCAGCTTCGGGCAGGCGTTACTCCCCGGTGCACCACAGCGGGGGTCTATCAACGAAAACGAGTCAATTCAACTGATCAAGAAAACACAGTACAAGAAATTACAAAAGCCTTACCAGCTACGGGGCGGACACCAGCCGCTCAGCGGCTATATGGGTGCAGGCCCCACCGCACGAGACCTGCACCCATATGGCGCTCATGGCGAGCGCCAGCCGGCCGGCGCCGGACCCAGGCAAACCCGGACGAACCCGGCCGGCACAGTGGGGGTGCGTCCCACATATGGACGTCCAAGTCCAGCTCAATGTCCCCATCTGGGAACACGAATGCTCCCAGCGACCAATTCCAGTAGCCGCTGGGAGCGGGTGGGGTGATCGCACCGGCGACGGCCCACGAACGTCGCCAGGCTCCCACAAAGTCAAGCCATACATTCCCTCGACGAGGTCATCCACACTATGACCACTTGCGATGTGGCCGGCCGACGCAGCAGACGACGCCACGGACGAGCCGACCACAGGCAAAGAGCAGGCGCCGGCAGAAGGCCAAACGACGCACACAAAGACAAGCCTCTAGACGTGGCGGCAGGTGACGAGGTACCACTCGTGGCAGCCGGAGGGAGGGCAGGAGAGGAACCAAACGAGGCGCCAGAAGCAGCGGCGGGAGGGATGGCAGGCGAGGCACCAGACGAAGCAGGCGAGAAGCCAGAAGAAGCAGGCGGAGCGTGGGCAGGCGAGGCACCGAACGAAACAGGCGACGAAGCGCCAGAAGCAGCAGCAACAGAGGCGGGAGGGAGAGCAGGCGAAGCACCGAACGAAGCAAGCGACGAAGCGCCAGAAGGAAGTTGATGCGAACCACCAGGAGTGGCCGCAGAGGCGCCAGACGGGGCAGCCGGAGCGAAAGCGGGCGAGACGCCAAAGTTGGCAGGCAGCGAGGTGCCAAAGACGAACGCCGACGAGCCAGACGCGACAGCAGTGGCGGGAACCAGAGGAGAGCCAACGACGGAAGAGCCAGACGTGGCGAACGGCGCAGGAGCAGGTGCGAAGGAAAAGCCACAGGAAGCGGCGACGGCAGGAGAAACAGGCGCAGCAACGGCGCGGGAGGGCGACAAACAGGAGGTCGGCTCCTCAAGAATTTCCGCTAAGATGTCCTCGACATCTGCGTCGGCAATGGCGGCAATGGCGGCAATGGCGGCAGGGGCAGTGGCAGGAAAAATGCTTTGCGATTTTTGGAAATTCATTGTGGGCAATGAGGAACGTAAGAAGTGAAGCGAGAAAGAAAAAAGATCTTACGCGCTGCTGCACATGCATGAAATACGCGTTTTTTGCAGTTTTTTAAAGCCAGTGTGTGAGACATAAAGGTGTAATAAAGGTGTCATCAGGTTTCAAATGTCAGTAGACAGCATTCTGTGACGCATTGACTTGGAATTAGCTCTCTTTTTTCTCTTCTTCTGAACTGTGCTTAGTGAATGGACACGATCATTGACATGGCTCGTCGCCTGGTGCCTGAATCAGGTGAAACGCGGAAACAGGGCAAGGTGATATGTTCCCATAGAAACAGACTGGTATGACACTACATCAGACGCACGGTATGTAGAGTATACCACTCGATAAAAAATGAACAACCAGCGTTTGAGATGTAGACTTCTTGCATGCGTCGTCCTGCATTAAAGTTTGGATCAACTTTATTTGAGTTGCATGATTCCATTGACACTTCGCCGCTTCAAAAATTATCCATTTTAATACATTTAAAAAGAGGTCCAGCCCAGATTCCAGGAACGATATTTCATTAATTTTCCCGGTGGCGTATGAGTTGCTGCCAGACCGTCTTCTTGTCGATATTCTAAAGCGAAAAGCGGCGTCTATGTACTTCCTTTAGGATCGGTAGCTTATATCAACCATCTCACGCGTCCTGTCTGCGTCTCAAGTAGTTCGTGTTGTTGCTTTTCATTTGCTCATGTATACAGAAGCAAATGATTTTGCACAATTATACTTGGCTAATTTGCGCAAATCTTTCAAAGTAGTACCGCGTTTAAGACTGCATTTAAAGCTTTATGTCGTGTCCAAGCATAAGCACGCAGATATTGATAAGTGGCGAGCTGTTTATTAGATTTAGTGAAATAAGATTGGTTAGGACAGTGGTGGGTATAAGCGTTTCGTTAGTAGCAGGTAGCTGCATGACAATCATCAAATATATTATCCTGGGGCGATGTTCCAACCAAGGAAGACCACTATCATCTTGTGCATACTCACCGCCTCCTTCCAGATACTCGTTGAAGAAGTCGTCCAGATCACGTAGGGCGCTCGTGAGTTCGCTGGCATCCTCCGTTCGTTACCTCGGTGAACTCTACCTACAAGTACCCATGCACGCAAGTATCGCTCATGCTATCCTTTTTTTAAAGAGCTTCTCCAGATGAGCAGTGTAATTTGTTCCCTGAGACCACATGGTTATATATCGAGCAGAATACAGACAATTTTGGATACAAGTAAGCATATATGTATTAGAGATGGGTGATTTTCTTCAAGCTTCGATCATCAGCTGAGAATCACGGTTATGGCGGACATCGTTGATAAGAGAGCAGTATTGCTTGTTCTCAAGTTTATCCAAAGGAATGGCATCGCCGTCTTCGCCACCATTAAAGAACACCTTCAGCAGCTGCTCAAACCGTTAACAATCACGCTAATGATGGACAGTAGGACTTAATGGGCTTACCTCAAGCCATTTGAGCACAACATGCTCCTCGTATTCGTCCAAAGGCTTAATGTCTGACTGTTGGTGCTCCAGAGGCGGCCGTAGCACAGCTTCCAAGGTCAGAAGAATCTCCTTCCAAATGCGAAGTACCACGAGTTGCATATTGGTTTCAGACAGATGATTGTTTAGGATCGCTAGGTTGGTTTCCAAGTGGTCCAACAGCGGAGCGATCGCATCTTCACACTCGTTCAACGTCGGTTCCACGTGCTTGTTCGTTCGGCTGAACGAGGAGAAGAAGCTGCGATCCTTTCGCAGCAGCTTATCTAATGTGCGTCGTGATAAGCACTGACGCATATATCGGCCCATCTGTTCATGACAGTGATTAGATCACATCTACACACATATGCCTTGATATTTACCTTGTCCACAATAAGACCAGCTGCGTCTGCCTCTGCCCGTTTAAGTGTACGGAAGGCTTTGACGAACCAGAATTGAATGTCATCCTTTTCGCCCACCAAGCTGATGCGAAGAAGAATCTTGCCCTGAGGGTGCAGGCTCAGGCTCAGCTCATGTTCCTGGTAGTCATCAAAGTAGTCGGGCGAGAGCTTGAACCAGACGCTGCCGCACTCTTGGTTGGCACCGATCATGTCCTCATCGTACACCAGAGCCAATGCCTCGACATTACGTTCATTCAACCACACATCAAAGGTGTGATCCCACCGCGGGTTCAGCGTCTTGTAAACGGTACGGGTCTTGCCAATTTCGGTCTTGTTGATTTCCAAAACGGCATATGGGTCACTCAGTCCATTCGCGTCCAGCGCTTGGAGGTTCTCGGCCCGCACCACCTTGATCGAATACAAAAAGTTGGTCTGCTCCGTTTTCTCGACCGCGGGTGAGCCATACTCGCGCATCAGCTCAGCAGTCTCATCGACGTCCATGATTTGGTAGAGGCGGTCGAGACGGCTACGCGCGGCCTCAATGTCGTTGATCATGATACACAGTTCGGGCGTAAAGTTGGTTGGCACCTCTTCGTCTTTGCTGTTGCGATTACTGCCATAAAACTGGTATCGCGCCCGGTCGAGGAATGTACCGCTGGATGCTCTGGTTTCGCTCTGGTCGCTAGGCGGATTGATTTCTTCAAAGATCAACATTTCCAATATGCTTGTGTAGTGCTCCAGCGCGACAGCAATGACTTTGCCGAGCGCGGTAAAGAAACGGCATCGCTGAAGCTCATTCGGCCACTGCAGGTTTTGGACAAAGTCGACGGCCTGGTGGAACATACTGAAAAGATCGACAATGGACGACGAATGCGTTGCAGCGTCGTTGACAGGCTTGAATTCGTCTTGCCGAATCGCATTTTCGACCCACTCGACCGTAGCTGCATTGGTCGTCTTGAGCCAGCGCCGCACATGTTGCAGGAACCAGGATTCAACTTTGAAGAGCGCAGATTTCTGCTTCGGGCCGTATTGATCGTACAAACGCTTCAGACTCAGCACCTTGTTGTATAACTCAAATGTGACCTCAACAGGAGCATCTTGCGCTTCGGGTGAGTACGCCCAGTTTTCCATCTCGAGCGCAAAAAATGGCATGTGCCTTGCCATGACGATGCCCGGAATAGGAAGTACACTAACATACAGAAAATCAGTATTTGCATAAACATATGTATATTCCCCTTGCTTACCCCTTGACCGGTGTTTTGAACCTTCGCTTACTGATGGACACGAGTTCTTTGGTCAGCTTATCTGCCAATGCCAGCAGGTTGGAGAGGTTGTCCTGCGAATTGTCCGACAACGTCTTCTCCAGACTGCGCCATCGCGCGACAGCAGCACCCTGCATAGCTCGTTAATTGCTTTGTCTTTGTGTTTGCGTCCTTCAGACTTGATCTTTACCTCAACAGTCTCTTCCAGACGGAGAAAAGCAAGATTCGGGTCGGAATGGTCCTCAAGGTAAGCAGGGTTTTCATAAATCTTGTCCAGCATGCCGACAAGATCATACACCCAATCTGGGCTAATTTTCCAGTACTCAGAAAGCGCATCTTCCAAGGCATGCAAAAGCGTTTGGTTCAGACCCTCGTAGGAGCGTATTAAACTCTCTCGCTGGTGAATAAAAAAGAAATAAGAAGGAAGCCGTCAGGAAACATGCATCTAAGAGATCAAGTGGCTTACATCATTGATAGCCCAGTTGCTTGTATCATTCTCCTTGATGACTTTATCGAGAGCGCGCGAGGCATCGCGGACGTCGTCGAGTTCGAGCTTTTCATCATCAAAACGTGCCTTGACGAGTTCTAGATACAGGACAGCGCGGAAAGGTGCGGATAAACGCCAGGTCTTCCAACACTCACGCAGCAGTTCGTCGGACTGTTGAGACAAGACGCTGATCTTTGCGCGCTCCGAGTCGGGTATAACGTCCGTATCATAGTCAACGCACATATTCATGAGAAGACGGAAGTACGAGCGGGGGTCATTCGGTATATAGGTGAAGGGGCTGGGAGCCGAATCGACGCGCTAGAGAAACACAAGCGAGTTAGGGCGCGACAACAAAAAGCAGAGATCAGGCTAGAGACATACCGGAGGAGTGCTACCGTCGTTCGGGAGAGAGTTGCGTCCGCCGAGGAGATTCGCGTTGCCGACGTCTGTCTCGCTTGCAGCGCTGATGGCAAGATTCGGCTTCATAAGCATCAGAGTGTTCATGAGCTCGGTAAGCTGTTTGATCTCGCGACGCTGCCAGTTATCATAGGCCTGCTGGTTCGGGAAATCCTCCCGTCGGCCAGGAAACGACTGGTTGGTATGGATATTGTTGATACATTTCTTTAAATCCAGAAGGAAGGCCTAAGGATGAAGACGCACGGGTGAGATAGACGCAGAGTGAGTGAAGTGGAGTGGAAAGTGAACTTACAGATTCGGTGCAGATGGGCTTGAGCTCCTGCAGTTTCCGTCTGTGGTCTGCGTTGGAGACCTGGAAAAGGTTCTGGACGGTCTTGATCATGGGGAAGTTCTCGAGGACGTCGAGAGGATCGTTTTGTGGCATGGGCGAGCCCGGTGATCCGGGAGGTTGCTTCCGCTCGGACTCGCGACGGCGTGCAGAGGATTTGTTGGGCGGATCGATGAAGTTGTTGAGCTTCTCCATAAGCTCTGGTGTAGCGCAGGATGGAGCGTCTTCCTGGATGGTCTGGATAACGAGCTCGGCGAAGCGGGCGATGTACTGGTTGAGCTGCTCGTACCAGACGGCCGGGTTGGGATCGACTTTTCTGAGCTCGCTCTCGCTGGTCTTTAGGAAGGCGATGACGAGGTCGTTGACGGAGCCGGTGGGCTTGTAGCGCTGGGACTGGAGGTTGTTCTTTGTGAAGACAGCGAGGACGCTGAGGTAGGTTCTGTCGGTGCTGGTGCGCTTGACGTCGTCGAGGCGCTTGAGCAGGCCCCGGACGATTTCCCGGGTCAGCTTGTCCGACTTGGCTTCGTCACCAAACTTGTCAGTCAAGCTGCCGAGGACGCCGGACACGCCCATGTGGATCGAGTGGCGGTCGGGGCGAGTGGGTTTGGCTTGTGATGTGGCGGAGGGGGATGAGGTCAAAGTGCCGGATTGCTGCTCGAGACAAGCACGGATAGCACAGCGCAGGGTGAAGTCGTAGACAGCCATCGGGTTGGCCGTGCGAGTCTTGCGCCCGCTGCGGCGAAGCTTGGAGCCTGTCTTTGCTTCCATGGCAAGATGGCACGGACTGATGAGGGAAAAGAGAGGGGCGAACCTGAACCTGAAAACAATTCGTCTTCCAAAACGGGTCAAGTAACTTTAACTGAGTTCTTTTTCGATTGGCCGTGTTCTGCTGCTTTGTGTGGTGTGTTGCGTTGCGTGCGCCTGTGTCTGTGTCTGTGTCTGACTCTTATTCCCCCCCTCTCGTTTCTCGTACTCAGCCTCACCTCGTTCCTCCGCATATCTCAGTCGACACCTCGAATGATCAAGTCTGTCCTCATTTTCAACAACCACGGCAAACCGCGTCTTATCAAGTTCTACCAGCAGATAGTAAGCTTCTCCTCTATCCCACCCTTACTTTGCCCTGCTCTGTCATGTCTCTAACTGCGCTTCCACATAGGACATTGCCACCCAACAGGCCCTCGTCCACGAAATCTACTCGCTCGTGTCAAAGCGACCCGACACCGTGTGTAACTTTCTCGAGGGCAGTAAACTCCTCGGTGGCAAAGACACCCGCGTCATTTACCGTCATTACGCTACCCTCTACTTTGTCTTTGTTGTCGATGAAAGCGAAAGCGAACTTGGCATTCTCGACCTGATACAGGTAAAACCATTGCGGGGAGGCACCCCCTGGAATACTCTCATGTAATTGACGCGTGATTCCTATTCAATTAATAAGGTTTTCGTCGAGAGTTTGGATCGATGCTTTGAAAACGTCTGCGAACTGGATCTGGCAAGTGAACAAACAGCATAAAGAAATTGACAGTTTGCTGATATTGCTCGAACGGGATTTATTTAGATTTTCCATTTCGACGAAGTGCATCATATTCTATCCGAGATTGTTCAGGGCGGCATGGTACTTGAAACCAACATGAACGAGATTGTCAGTGCTATCAATGAGATGAACCGAGCAAAGAAGAAATCAGGCGCGACCTCCGCCGGCAGCCTCAGCTTACGCGCCAGTGAGACCCTCCGCGCAGGTTTCCGCCATTGACAAACCCGACCCAACCCAACACCCCCAACTTTCGCATCCGTGATTCCATCGTTTTGTATATAACTAGTACATCTTTATATCCTCTGAAAAAGCAAAATGTATCTATACTTTGGTGCACATGCTATTCTCGGACTCTATCGCCACGATACGATCCACCCGTCGACTTAGCAGCTGCTTGGTGCGGTATCGCTCGTAGAAGCGTTCAAAAGTGTCCATGCGTAGCATGTCTCGGTGTTCGCCCAGTAATGTCGTCTTGAGCTTCTCCAAGTCACAATGCTCCGGGTTGCAGCACTCCACGACTGCCCACGGGTAGCGTCGTCCTAGGAAGGCGCTGTGGCCTGTGTACTTTGAAGCGGACGTGGCCTCATCACACGTGATTAAAAGCGGGCGACCTGTTTGCGGGACTTCTTCAAACGCCATGACCGTAAGGGGCATATTCTCGAGATATTCAATCATTGCGCGGGCGTCGTCGTTCTCTTCCCAGTCCTCGCGTAGCATCTCTATCATTTTGCCCACCTGAATCGACCCCACTGCGGCGGCGATGCTGTTGACGTCGCCGTCGTCTTCCATGGCGTCCTCTGAACTGTCTGCTCCATCCTCCTCGTCTTCACCTTCGACCTGGCCGAGATCAAGATGACCATAGACCGGGATCCGCATCTGATCAAAGATATCACTGCGATAGGTCTTCTTGAGCACCGCGCGTTGATTGACCGAAAGCGTGTCAGCCTTGCCAAGGATAGGAAGGATGTTGACGCGTGAACTTAGTACGCGGAGGATGTAGCGGTCGGCGTCAGAGAGACCTGTCGTCGAGGGCTCCAAAAAGTAGAGGCATGCATGGATGTGCGTGTCCAGTGCTTTCGCATCGCGTCTCAATTTGGTTTCCTATCCATAAGACATGCATTCGAGGAGTTAGGGGTTCGTGCGCGTCTTTTACATTGAACGCACCTCAACTAGTGTCCGCTCGTATTGATGGTCAATGTACTTTGAGAGATAGTGCAATTGCTCGTCTATCTCAAAGCCGTGAACAAATCCAGGCGTGTCGATCATCGTCAGAACGGTGCGCTCGCCGTTTTCTTCAATGTGCATCGAAATGCTGTACAGCTCTTCGGTAGCGCTTAGCGTATCGTCCAGCGCCATCGGTTTGGACTCCCTGAGCGTGCCTTGGATGATATTAGGCTTCACCCGTTCACAAAAGGTGCGCACAAACGAGGTCTTGCCCGTCCCGCTGCGACCGACCATCATAATGTTGAGATACGAGACCGGGTCCTTGCGTGAACGCGCTTGACCATTCAACTCTTGCGAGTATGCGTTGTATAGCATAGGTCTATAGAGAAACGAGGCGCGAAAATGAAAAAAAAAAAAAAAAGGAAAGAAACTTGAAGCACACGCCTGCAGACCGAAATTGCTTTATAAAGGGACCGTCACCTTCTCTTTGTTTGTGATCAAGCGCATTTGCAATGAAACCAACTACACCTTTTTTTCTTTGCTGTAACTTTCCAATGTGCCGGTGCCAGCCCTGGTAACAGGTAAACAAACATTTGCGATAATTGTGTATCAAACAGTTGACAGCTTTTATTGAAATGAACCAAGCAAATAGCATTGCCTTCCTCCCTTTGAGTGTCCTTTTCCTTTCCATTTACATCGTTGGCTGCTGCTGCATGACGAGTTGTGATTTCTACGGAGCGTGATTTTTCCCGCCAATACAGTCAGTCATACATTGATCAGGCGTGGTGTCGCATGATACAAATGGTCGACTTACCAACTGTCTGATCTGATCCCGATGCACGGGTGGTAACGCGTTGATTTGCTCGTCTGTCAATTGGAGCACCTGTCGCAACAGCGCCTTTTGCTGCTCCTGTGCGTCTGCTGCAAAAGAGTGAGTCAACGCCTAGGCGCTTGAGAATCTGTTGCTTACCGCCTGCGGGTGCTTGTGGTGGTGCCATAGACGGTGCCTGTTGCGGCGGGGTACCCTGGAAAACGGGTTGTGGAGGTGGTTGCATGGGCATGGGCGAGTGCTGCTGTTGCTGTTGAGGAGTGGGTTGCTGTTGGGGCATCTGCGGTGGCGGTGCTGCCATGGGCGAGGGTGCAGCGTTCGGCGGCGGGTTACTCATGATTCTCTAGATCGTTCGTTCAGAAACCGCTTACGTCGTGCATCTGCATCCTGTTTCTCTTAGTTTACCGTCATGATATTCGGATCCACAATGTTCATCATCAACATGGCTTGGAAAATAGCATAGGCCACCTGTGGTTGCTCGGTCAAGAGCTGACGTGCAAATCCCGGTTTCTCGAATGACAGTTGCTAGACCGCTTTGAGTTTTTTCTATATCATCCGACATCACCTTCAAAATACCTTCATACTGCTCATCAATTCAAAAAGATCGTTATGGTTCATAGAGGCCAGCACTTTGGAGATGTCATCGACGGAGCTGTTGGGCACGCCTGCCATGGGGGGTTGTTGCTGTTGCGGAGGAGCCATGGGCGGTGGCATATGTTGAGGGGGCATCTGCTGCTGTTGTTGCATGGGTGGGGGTGGCCGCGCAGGCGGAGGGCCTCTCGCCTAATGAGAAACAAGACAGGGTGTCAACGCATAGTGTCAGATATTGCAAGATGCACAGCAGATCGGCTCACCTGATGGTGTCTGCCTTGTTGTCGTGCATTCTCTACTTGCGGGTCCATAGCCGCATAATCCACACGCAGCTGTCGTCCGCCGATATCGTATTCATTCAAGTTGCGCACTGCACTCGCAGCCGTTTCAGCGTCTAAAGCATTCTTAGTCAATTGCAATATATTATCTATGAAGGATAAAGTATTACCGTAGTATTCACAGAAACCATAGCCTTTTGGCTTCTTCGTTTCGCGATCAAACAAGAGTCTAATTCTATGTTTAATAAAGAGTACGTTATTGAATTTCCTCTGCTGCGTACCGAAATGAGGCAACAGGACCAACTTCTTTAAAAATATCGGTCAGCTGTTCCTCTGTTAATTCAAAAGGAATGTTGCCGACTAGAGCTAAAGTAAGATCACTGCCTTAAAGCAAACGCATCAAACAATACCAAAAACAACACGTGATCCTCGCGAGGCTTGCTGCGAATGGCTCATTGTGAAAGGATCGATGATCTGCTCTGAAAGGCAGTGGACAACAAAAGAGAGGAGACTGATTTCGCGGTCAGAAAAGTCACTTGCCAAATTCGCGATATAATCCAATGATACCCGACATGCAGGATGGGTCCCTCCCCTGAACTCGTCAAGCTCGATACTCTTTCTGTATCTTATGGACACATAAGAAGGGTTTTTCTTACCTATTTATTTCCCTATGCCAGGACTCCACTCTTACTTCACTCTTCACTCTTCAGTCTATCCATTAAAATGTTAGACTTGACTTCGAACTCATAGGAAAAAAAGGCAGAGAAAACCATGACGTGCATACTGTATACTACGGTATGGATATCTGCATACAGATAAAAGAAATCTTTGCAGTATGATTTTCACTCAATGCTCCTAGCGACTGAATACGAAGGCCCCAGATAGCCTTCGACCCGGACAGGAGTGATCCGAAGAACAAGTGCAGGTTGTGATGACCCATAGTCTCAGGAGAAGGGGATCAGCTACAAAACAACGCAGTTTGGAGGGCTACAAATGACCGCAACAAAACGTTCGCGAAGCTGGCTGTCTTATGAAATCATCTCACACACCCACAGGCGATACGAATTTTTTTATACTCCAGCATGGTATGAAACCATAAAGCATGACCTATGCACTGCTCTACCAAAGCTATAATTGATTATCATTAGCGAGCGTATATCGTATGATTATATGCTACCTTCCCATACGATGACTCGGCTGCAACTATTCTTTATACGCCTTCACTTGCGAGAGTTGTTTGACACGTCTTCCGCGGAACACAGTTAACATCAATACTCTTTTCAGAAGGACTCTGTCTCTATCGGTAATCGCGGACCGCGTGATAGCAAAGTAAGCCGATGAGATCTTTGAAACGCGAAAATAATCTGACGTCAATCCCTGTCAGGGTCTCTTTCTCCTGTGTTATTTTTTCCATTGGCACACGCGGCTCATGTAGTCGCATAAAAATTCTTCGACGTGAGTCTGTCTCATAAAGAAAGCTCCTCTGTTTCCTCCCAAGTCTGCTTTTCTTTTTCTTTTCTTTGTCCTTTTCAGATAATTTCTTTTTTGGTAAGTACATATATACATAGGACTATGGATATAATCTAAAAGACGTAGGCGGCGCAATTTCTTTTAACTCCCTCTGCTACCGGTTGCTCGTCCATGCACCGAGGTGCATGATAGCAAGTTGTCGCGAAAAATATACAATCCATGGCACATCTTAAACAAAGATCCCACTTTTACGTAGCTCGTTATTGTGTTTTCTTCCCTGCCAGTCTTCTCGTTTGTTTGCATCTCTCTTCCCATGTCTCCTCGCGCCTCCCTCCCAGATGTCTTTTTACCGCTTTTTTCTTCTGTCCGTAAGTGAACTGAGTTGCAGGAGAAACTGAAACATGTCAATATACTCATTTGATGCCAGGTCCGTTCTTTTCCCTTTCCATTCCTTTTGCCCTCCCTCCTTTGTCCTCTTCACCCGCCCTAGCGTACGGTAGAAGCCGGTGTAGTTAAGTACAGGCATACGTCCAAATGTCTCTCAGCAGGCCGCACGTCATGGTAAGTGCATTTACTTGAGACATGACATAACAAAAGGACATAGACGCGTGCCCTATACCGGGGCGTTAGTTAAATGAGGTGGTGCTCTGCCGCTGCCGCTGCCGCCTTGAGTGTGCGATAACGAACCCGGCTCTGCCGTAGGTATGTTGAAAGAGCTTCAGTCGAACGATAACTGCTCTCACAATGTATCTCAATAGGCTAGGCTAGTTTACCACTTAAACATCTGCAACGAAAGTCTCTTTCCTTTTATTATGTTGTGTATATCCAGATGAACCCAATAACAAAAACCGAAAGCTATTGTTTAGCTTAAGCAAAACGAAAATTCGGAAGATAACTCAGGAACTGTCACTCAGTCTTTTTGATAAATGAACCGAAAAAGTATCGCATCCTCCGCCGTCTTCCAGGTATGTCAAGACGCATATTTCAGATATCCTAATACACTTAAGGGGCTCCTATGTATGGACACCACTCCTATCGGCATACAAGATTTCCAGAGTGCTTCTGCGCGAAACTTGACCACGTTATACAATGCGCCAGCAGGGACCCTGTTTGCATCGACACGGAGCTGCATAGCGGTTGCGCTCCTGTATCTCGAGAGCACACAATGTTCATTTCAAAAACATAAAAGCATTGACAAGTATATGTGCGAGTTTGTAGAGCAGTACAGTACATGTGATGAAAAGGGATGGTGGGGGGTATCATAGCTCGTTTAGTCCGAAGGTAGACATCATGAACCGAATCGTCGAAAAGAGCTGATAGAAAAGCATTCACAACACGCGTATATAGCTCAGATATGTTTATGTCTTCTTCGAAGGGTGCAGGACACAGTCGAGCGATCAAGGCACCTTAAGCCTAGTGTACAAGCATGAAACCAATGTAAGCGATACTCACATCTAGTCTTCAGTTCGAATTCATGTACTGTATGTACAGTATCCAATGGCAGTAATCTTTTTTGCTTTTGCTTCATTGTCAATTGTACTGATTCTTTGCTTGTTGGTGCCTTTTGGCGTTTTCTGCGTGGGATGGACAGCGAAGGCGAACCAGATATATTATCACTTGAGTTCATAGATAACGTCGCAAATCTGTCTGATTGGTAGTCGCCGAGAGTGCTAAGCTCGCACCATCCGCTACGACCGAAAAAATTTACCTGATGGCCTGTTGTCGTTATGAGCCTGCTCTGGGCCTGAGTGCGAGCGCCATGAGCACTGCATCCCAGGTTACGCGTCACAATGTTCATGTCGTCTATTGTGTCTCTTAGACACAATACCAAGTTCGCTATCGAAGACTTTTCGCTGTTGATAGGCAAAGCGGGCCCGAGTGCGACTGCTAACACCGGTGCCTGCAACGACCACAGAAGTGGCTTACAGACGGAGGGTGCCAGCGAACTCATGAACGTGCTGCGTGATCTGGACAACTTCTGCGACGAGAATCTGGAAGGAGGCTGCGAGTATGCACAAGATGATAGTGGGTCTTCCTTGGCTGGCACATCACCCCAGGATAATATATCTGATGACTGTCATGCAGCTATCTCCTACTAACGTCACATTTATCCCCACCACTGTTTTAAATGAATCTCATTTCATCAATCTAATAAACAGTTCACTACTTATCGATATCTGTACGATAATGCTTGGACACGACCTGTATTTTTTATTGCAGTCTTAGACGAGGTATTGCGCCTTTGAAAGATTTATGCAGATCAGCCAACTGTAAGTGTGCGAAATCATTTGTTTCTGTGTACATGAGCAAACGAGAAGTGAAAAGAGCTATTTGAAGAGACACAGACAGGACGCGTGAGATGATTGATAAAGTTTGCGGTGCTAAAGACAGTATATAAACGCCGCTTCTTTACTTTAGAATATGGACAAGAAGACGGTCAAGAAGACGGTCTGGCAACAATTCACGCCACAGGGCAAATTAATGGAATATTGTCCCTGGAACCTGAATTGGGCCTCCTTAAGTGTACTAAAATGGGTAATTTGAAGCGGCGAAGTGTCAATAGATCATGCAACTCAGATAAAGTTAATGCAGAGCAGTGCAAGATGCTTATGCCTTATACTCTGGTTTATTAAACGTGATAGTGTATGCTTTAGCAGAATTCGTCTTATATATGCTAGCACAGGTTGGTTTCCATCAGAGCATGTCTCCAAGGTAGTCTCCAAGGCAATCTGATGGAAGTGCCAAGCAACTGCAGTAGTCATGTGTGACAGACTGATCTTCAGGCACACAGACAGGAGAAAAAGTACTGAATCCCAAGTCCAATGGGTGAATGAAGGCTCGCCATCTGCTCATGCGAGTTGTGCCATTGTTTCTTCCCACCACATATACTGGCTTTGAAATGTAGA
>JAMAMT010000009.1:0-386299 GCA_023630325.1 Syncephalastrum sp. PYS2702
AAGAAAAGTAGACGTGGGAGAAAACAAAAGACCTTTTATGAAAAAGAGCGCGTGTCAATCGATATTCATGCAAGAACATGGGCGGGCTGTGCCAATGGGAAAGGCAAAGTAAAAGATAAGGACCTGACAGGAACTGATGCCGAGCTTTTCCCCAAGTTTCATAGGTTCCATTGGCTAACCAAGCTATCACGCAATTCACATTTTACCAATGGGAAAAAGAGCGTAAAGATAAGGACCCTGACAGGTGTTGACGTCAGGTATCTTTTCGCGTTTCAAAGAATCCAATGGCCTGTTGTTCGACCACGCGGTTCACGTTTACCGATGGGACCAGAGTCCTTATGAAAAGAGTATTGATGTCATATGTGCTCCACGGAAGACGTGTCAAATACGCAGGTTTATATCTGTTCTCTCTATATCTCGATGAATGGCACGCGCAAGAAGAAAGGATAAAGAGAATCACTACAGCCGAATCATCGTTTGAGATGATAGCATATAGCCATACAATGTGTGTCAGTTGATAATAGTTACGTATACCTCTGGTAGAGCGGTGCATAGGTGAGACTTCATGGTTTCATAACATGCTGGAACATATAAAAAAAAATTCGTATCGGCAGTCGGCGTATGATATGATTCCATGACAGCCAGCTTCGCGATCTCTTTGCTACGGTCATTCGTAACCCTTCAAACTGCATCTTTTGCGGCTGAGCCCCTTCGCGTGCAGCTACAGGTCATCACAACTTGCACTTGTTCTTCGGGTATCTTCTGTGCGAGTCGAAGGCTAGCTTGGGCTAAGGCCCCAGATCCCTTTGTCGGGGGTTTCGTACCCAGTTACCGATAGGAACATTGAGTGAATATCATGTTGCAAGACTTTCCTCTATGTGTATGCATATATACATACCGTATACAGTATGTAGATACCGAATACATGCAACCTGTATGTCATTAAAGGGACGACGTGTATGATGGTATATGTAGATAGCGATGTCACAAAGACACGTCAGGCACGCTAATTTCCCTATGAATTTTTTCTCTATTTTTACTATGAATTTTCGGAGAAAAGTCCAACATTTTTTTAATAGAGAGTATGATATGATATGATATGAAGTATGATATGATATGATGATAAGTGGGAGCTACATAAGTACAAGGGCTAGGTACTTGATGATCTCTCCCCCTTGATAGACTTTACAGCATTGGTTGCTGAATTACTGTAATATACTAGTATCATCGCGTTGTTTAAGAGTCTAGCGGTCCTTTTTGCATCGGCCGGATCTCTTTATTGCCTGGCAACTCCAACAGTAGCTGGAGATTGATATGTTCTCCGTGAGACTAGTCAATACTGATAAGACTTATGGACAAGTACTTTGAATAAACATGAGGGTAAATGGAATAGCTGTCTGTCTCTATACCAATTTATCCAGTGTATGTCTCTAAATCCTTTCATCAGGGCTGTTTCTTGTTGGAGCAAGGATGGTAGTATTGTATCTTCGATAGGTATCTACAATAATACAAATATAGACTGCTGTAGAACCACAGACAGGTGTTTATTCTCTTTGAGAGAATATATCTATATATACTTAAGGCTGCGACACTTTATTTGCAGATATAACGTATGTGATACACATAAAGACTACTTATTTTAGGTATCGCAAGACGTGTGCGGGCACGATACCTTCGTCGGAGCAGGTCAGCCACCAAAATTGAAATTGTTGCCTTTTGAACAGAAAGAACAGAGAGTCGGTTTCTTTTGTTGCATCATGACGGACAAATTGCCACCTAATTTGCTCAAGCTCTTTGCACCTCGTCCTCCGTTACCGTACGCGCCTCCTCTAGACAAAGCCCCTTCAAAGCGTGTGGGTGCTCGAGTCTCTGGCATCGCTGACCTTGTGCCGCAGCTCAAAGACTACGACAAAGATTACGTTCCTTGGAAGAGCATTGAGCAACGACGCAAAGAAAGGGTAAATCAATTCCACGCATATCTGACTTATGACTCACCCAGACTAGGTCGAAGCCAAGAAGAAGGCTGCTCAAGAGAACCTGGAAAAGGCATTGAGCGAATGTAAGAGTATAATTAGAAGTGGATGCCTGTTTGCAGATACTGACGCGCGATGTGTTCTTGTTTCGTGTAGGGAATGTCGAGCAGGATGAAAACATCCAGGGTGATCCTTTCAACACTCTCTTTGTCGCCCGCCTCAGCTACGATCTTCAGGAAGAAGATCTGTTGAGAGAGTTTGAAATGTACGGCCCGATCAAACACGTACGTACACTGCCCACTATCCCATAATTGAAGTGGCTCACGTTTCACCTTTCACGTTTTGTACAGTTGAGACTCGTCAAGACTCCCGACGGCAAACCACGAGGCTATGCTTTTATCGAATACGAACGCGAAAAAGATATGCGCAGTAAGTAATATATATATAATATATAAGTACGTGGTATATATGTATTCATTTTGATTTCTGTGTAGCCGCGTACAAGGAAGCGGATGGTATTCGTATCCTGGGTCGACGCATCATTGTGGATGTCGAGCGCGGCCGTACTGTCAAGGAGTGGAAGCCGCGCCGTCTCGGTGGTGGCATCGGTAGCACCCGAAAGGGGCCGCCTGCCCCTCCGCCTGTCAGCCAGGATCGATATGCCTCGTCCTCTTCCTACCAAAGCAACGACCGACGCGGTGGTGGTGGTGGCGGTCGCGATCGCTATGGAGGAAGCGGTGGCAACCGCTACGGTGGCGGTGGCGGCGGCTATGGTAACGGTGGCGGCGGCTATGGTGGCCGTGGCGGAGGCGGAGGAGGATACGGAGGAGGTGGAGGAGGTAGACGCGATTACGACGACCGGAGGCGACCACGACGTTCACGCAGCCGCAGTCCGCGTGGATACAACCGAGACAGATACGGTGGCCGTGGTCGCGAGAGATCGAGAGACCGTTCGTCCGGTTACAGAAGAGACCGGTACTAGTCTTTCTCTGTCTTTCTCTTCTTTCAATGGTTTATCCCCACACAGACACAAGCTCAAGCACAAGTACAAACACAACCCACACCCACACACGCCCAGACAAAAAACAACCTCCTCTTTCCCTCGTCTTTTACCTCTCTTTCCTTTTTCTTCTTCTTTCTTTTGAGACAGATACACATACAAACACGAAATGGGTAAAGCCTTAGCGCAACTAGTATTCCTCTGCATGCCGTTTGTCTTCTTGAATGTATGAAGGTGGGTTCCTAAAGGTAGGGCCAACTTTTTCTTTTCTTTCTTCGATCATCATGCCATATTCACACAGACACAGACATAGGCAGAATATATAAAAATAAATAGCATATGATGGTCTATATGTTGTATAAATGGACCGAGTCAGTAAATAGGTTGTGTCACCTTCATTAGACCCATTTGGAAAAAGTGGAGTACTTTCCGAGGTGTGTCTTTTCGCTTGTCTCGTTGAGTTCGTTCTGTAGTGAGTGCGTATGAATGGCGATGGAGGACATTACAGCCGAGAAAACAAAAGACCAGGGAAATACGATGGAGGAACTCCAGGCTCAAGTGAATGCGGTCCATCTCGACAAGGACAGTCCGTTGCACCCCACCTTACTCTTGGCCTCCAACGCTCTCAGCGACGACTTCCCTATACCCAAACCTCCTACTACCACCGTACAACCGTCTACTACCCTCGATAGCAACGCGTCCTCTGCCGAGAAAAACGGTGCTAACAATGTCCTCATCGAGCCTCTGGATCCTAAGCTCATTGGTGAAAACACCCTGAAACCCAGAGAGCAGGAACGAGAAGGTACGGAAACAAAGCAATCAAGCTTTTGTGACTGACCAATTGGAATAGATGAACCTGTTCTTGAGGGTTTGCAGCACATGTTCGATAATCACTTTATGAGTGCGAAGACCTTGTTTGAGCAGAAGTCGAATGAGTGGGTCCTTTATTCTGTTCCTGATCTATCCCGGATATTCATAAATAATATAACTTAGAGACCCGCTGTACGCCCTCGCCCTGAGCTGCATGGCTTTTCTGAAAGGTAAACAACCGTTGAAGATGAGGAAACACAGTTAACATTGTATCCACGTTGATCCAATTATACGAATCGCCCCCATCAGCTGTCATGGTAATCCAAGCGAGGTTATGCCAATATTTATCACTAATCCAGACTATCGATAGACGCCTGCAGAACAGGAGCAAACCATGGCTCTCAATGCATTGAATGCGACCTATACCATTGCCAAAGGCCAGCTGGATGCAGCCAAGAAAGTATCCAAGGTGTCGGGTTACTTTTCGGGTTACTACAATTTTCGGCGGAGCGAGCCGCCTCCGAACGAGCATGTCAGTAACGGTGTCCTCCGCGCTCACGTCATCAAGGCAGAGTGCTGTCTGTTGATTGCTGTGCTTCAGCTTTTGCAAGAATCCGTCATGGGTTATGTGAAGTGCGGCCTAAACTTGCGCAGAGGTAGCCTCTCGAAATATACCCTGTCGGCGAGAGCTCACTTTTTCTCGATACATATATATAGCCTACAGCAGTTACAGCTACGTCTGGCAGAAATACAAGGCACTGGGCGACGAAGCGTCTGCTATACTGGACAGTGACACTGTGTCGGGTGTGCAATTCGGGTAAGTCTGAGAAAAAAAGAGAAAGAAAAGAAGGAAAAAAAAAAACTCATGCCATATACTTAATAGAATTGGGTCCGTGCACCTGGTCCTTTCGGCATTACCTGCCAAGATACTTAAAGCCATCTCGGCCTTCGGATGGAAGCCGGACAAAGAATTGGGATTCAGTCTGCTAAACACGTGTGCTGCTGCCAAACGCGCACGATCGCCCATGGCCACCGTCATGTAAGTCGCTTCTTTATTTTGTGTGTGTATGTGTATAACACGGGCGGTGGGCGTTGAACACAATGCGTGCGCTCTCTTCTTTGCGTGGGAACACCCTCTCATAGCTCACATAACACGTTTTTATTTGTTTCAGGTTGCTCGCCTACTACTCCACCGCGACCGCCTTTGCGCCACAGATCCTGTCGGACACCTACACCAAGTTGGCCATGGAGACCCTCCTCGAAGCCCAGCGGTCACATCCCAATTCGGCGCTGTACCTGTTCTTTGCCGGACGCATCTCACGGCTCGGCCTGGATCTGTCGCTGTCGACTCAGTCGTATTTGTACGCCATTGATATGACCCGCAAGGACTGGGCCGAGGTCGCGGTGGCGAACGCGTGCTGCTACGAGATTGCACTGAACCACATGATGACGTGCAACTGGTCCCAGGCGGCTCATGCCTTTGAGCAACTGTGCACCCAAAAGTACTGGTCAGCTGCATTTTGCAAGTACATGCAGGGTGCGTGTCTCGAGATGGCCAACCAACGGACCGAGGCGATCCTTGCTTTTGCCGAAGTGCCTGGCCTCGTCGTCAAGAAGCTCGGTGGTCGCATGGCTGATATCGAGAGCTACGCTCTGCGCAAGGTGCACACGTTCCAGGCGAGCGGCTACCAAGACCTCGACTTTTATGCACCTGCACTCGAGTTTATGGCGCTTTGGAATCTGCTGCATTACATGAGCCCGGCTGCGCTGCAGACCTGCATGGATGCAGTCAACGATGCGCTGGGCGCTGTCGAGACGCGCGAAAAGGAGGAATATGAGCTGCGCAGCCAAGAGCTCGCACCTGAGACCCCGCCGCCGGACCACTTTGACAAACGTGCCGCACTGTTATTTGTCAAGGCAGCAGTGCAGAACGCCGCGGGCCGTTTCGGTGAAAATACTGTTATTCTGAACTGGGTCCTTGATCACAAGGAGACCTACTCTGTGGATACCTGGGTTGTCCCTTACACCCTTTGGTAAAGACGCGTGTAGCTTAAACGGGAGTGTATGCTAACTCGTCCTACTTAGGGAGGCCGGTGTCGCCTTGTGGCGGACAGACCAAAAGGACAAGAGCCGGCATGTGTGGGACATGGCGCTCGGGTACTCAAAATATGACTTTGAGTACCGGTTGGCTGTGGTACGTTCTTTCGTTTTTTTTCTTTTTTTTTGTTCTCGCCTTTTTCTTTAGACGAGAATATGACGTTCTTTTGCGAGTCTGCTTCTGGTTAGCTAATGACACGATATGCTACAGCGCCTCAACCTGGCCTTGTCTCATGCCGAAGAGCTGGGCTATACGAAACCGCTGCCTCCGCCGGCGGATGACAGGAAGCGATTCTCTATTTCTCTACCTGCCATCATGGGCAGTAGTTCCTAATTTAATGGTGGTGTCTATATTCACCACATGACACATATTGAAATTTCCCATCTCCAAACAAGTTTTTTTTTCTTTTCTTCTCTTTTTCTTTCTCGTATACCTTTTTTTCCCACAACGAACGAAACCAAAGACCTTCAACATGACACGAAGCAAGGATAGCCCCTGGTCTGCCCGCCATGAAAAGCATGTTGCACGGTGCGGTTTCTAATGAGTTGTAGAACTAAGTAAGAAGGTTGTCTCATGCTATTATGCTTGCTATGTTGGACAACAGGAATGGTCTGAGTGACATACGAGGTCCGCTCAAGAAGTCGGGTGCTGGCTTTGCTAACTGGGGCTGCCCGGGAGAGGAGTTTGCGGATATTCAAGAGCAAGTCAAAAGTTTATTTCGACCTAGTACAGAATAGAACTAACGGCCCGCATAGCCAAATCCATCAGGAGCAACTCGTTGACGCAGACAAGGCCAGAGACAGCAAGCTTCAGGTATATACTTGATATTATTTTCTTTTTTTTCCTCCTTTTTCCCATGCACTACAAAAGAAGCTGACATCTATGTCTACTCCACATATAAAACAATCACATACAGCTCGTGGATACAGCAGCATTTGAAACGCTCCATCGTCGCGGGTATGTATCATTCATTTATTATAGATGAAGATGAAGATGAGGATGAAGCGGACTGGGCTTGAAGGGCTTGTTTCCGAGATTCTAACTGCTTGTATCGCTCTTCTAGTTCGGCGAGCTCTTGAATATGGTTGACTTGCTCCAATAATCCACCTACGGCTAGTGTATACAAATCATAAAAGAAAAAAAAAAGAAAAAGAAAGAAAAAGGACAAGGAAGGAGACACAGTGAGAGAGACATGATTATTTTAATAAAAATCGCACAAGCACAGACATACGATATCAAAGAATTTACCTGTTTTGAAGTGATCTTGAGAGGAGCGGAGAGAAGGTGAGACGAGGAGACCAAACCAATGGAGAGGATCGCGTCGATTGGTGACCTTCCGAGAGCTGCCGTTTACTGTTCGCTGTAAGGGCCGCTTCTCATTCATTTCAAATTCATTCCTATTTGCTGTATCCTTGAGTCCCTTGTCCTGAACCCATTCACTTGTCGGTCGGTCGTTTGTATGGTGGTCGTCAGTATTATTACTATTGTTGTTCTGTCCTCGGCGGCGCATGGTTCTGGTGCTGTTGTTGTTCTTTTGATGGCTTAATGAGGTGCTTGAACCGTTATTGCCGTTTGTCAGAGCCGATGCATTATTTTTGTCGTTCGTATCGCTTTCGTTGCCGTCGTGACGCAGGAGCTCGATTTTGCTGGAGGACGTCAGATCACTAGAAGAGATGATCGTAAGGAAAAAAAAAAAAAAGCAGAAAGGGAAAAAGACGCCCAGTGTCATACACTCGTATTTGAGCCTTCATTCGCTCGTCATAGGAACATTTCGAGATTGTGTTTGAGCCCATGGTGTATTTAGCGTGAGCGAGCTGCAGGAATCCCTTTATGCTCCGTTTATCAGCGAAGGATACAGACAAGATGTATATGAATACCTGTTGAAGGGTCGAGGAAGTGTGTCTCCATAGTTGGGTATATTCGTCTATTTTCTGAAGGTAATCCAGTGCAAGAGCATCGAGCTCTTTGCAGACGGCGTCGAGGGTCGTTTCTTCCTCATTGCTCATGGCAAAACCAAGAGGAAGGAAAAAGGTATGTTATTCTCTGCGGCCCTTGAATCACGCTGCAGTATACGACAACAATAAAACACCCGCTTAACAAAAGTGCGGCGTGGGAGTACTTATATAAAGGAAAATATAATACATACTTTTTTCCCTTCGTCCAGGTCTTATTCACGCACACTTCTCTCTTTTTCTTTGCAGTTTTTCCTCCGGAAAAGTCCTTTACAAACCCCCTTTCCCCTCGTATCGACTCCTTGTTTTGACGCCTGGTTCACATGGCACTGTCACGTTTTCATCCCTTTTTAGAAGAATTATGCTTTACGCATTCGATGACTGCTGCTGCTGCTGCTGCTGCTGCTCTTCCAGCATGGCGGTCAGATTGTATTTCTTGTATTTGTAGTAATCCGTCAAGACGCTGTATCCACATACACTCTTAAAGATGCTGCAAAACACTACTAAGTCAGGGTTCTTCAGATCCACCCTACGGGATAAGGTCAGTATTTGTGGATAAATCTATGGCCAGCGCTTACTTCAAATGCGAAGGGAGCAAGGGAGCCAGGAGCTGAATGACGTCCGGCTTTTGGAACGCTTGGTTGTTCCTGATCTCAGTGACAATCGCGATTTTGGTATCTGGTTTTTTCAGGCCCTCCTCTTGGCGCACTAGGCGCTCGAAGCACTCCGTCATGCGATCGCTTGCTGCAGGACAGATGTAATCTAAGGGGAGCCAGCGCTATCCACGATGAAAGAAGGTTAAAAAAATGCTCAGAATGTCCACTTTTTGCGACGTACAGCGCAAAACCGAAGGGGAGGCGCCTCAGATTTATCTTGAAGCAAATCCTTAAAGAGACGTTGGACAAAATCGGTCGGTTTGACGTTGACGCGAAAACGAAGAAAGACGGTGCCTGCACATGCAGTATCCACCGCCTGGATCAACTTGTCCTTTTTCTCTTTCTTCTCTTCTCCTTCTTTTTCTTCCTTTTCATCATTTGTTGTCGTTGTGTCTTGTTCTTTCTCTTCGTTCTCGAGCGGTGCTACGTCTAGATCGCCTTCAAAGCGATCCCACACCGTCTCATAATCAGGGAACAACTTCGGAATGTTAGCCAAAAGGCATTGCTGCACTTGACCCTAGAAATGCGGTTCAGCTGATTAAACCCTTCTGTGGACAAGTATATTGTTACCAGCGCGCGCGTCTCACCGCTGACGCCACATGTAACCATGACACCATAGGCGTTGTCACTTCGCTTAAGAAGGCTGGAGTGTTTGGCGAGCCAACGTGACTTGAACTTGCCACGGACGATGGGCAGCGTTCCGGTCTTTTGCTTCTTGGTCGGCGCACCCTCGCCTTCAGTCGTTTTTCTTTTCTCCATTGAAGGCAAGAAAGGAGAAGAGAGTGGCTTTTTTTTATAATGCACGTCCTTCAACTACCTTATATAAAATTTCCCACCTCGCCAGAGACGTGAACCATATGACCTTGCTTCGCCTGGAGATCGGGGCTCGAATTCCACCACGGTAGACATGCTCCTGAACATATTGGAGTAGAGTGATTGCAAAAGCAAACCACAACAAGAATATCAACAGGAGCAGAAGCATAAACTAGCAATGACGGCTGGTAATCTCATGACAGCTGGACTCAATTAATAGAGCATGCAAATGCATAACTTTCATCAAGACATAACTAGGCTATCGAGAATCTGAAGTATTCTACTTATGTTGCTTTCCTTTTTCTCAAATGTGGCAAATCTTAAAAAGTTATGCAAGACTATAGTAACTCAAATATCAGAGTGTATCGCAAAAGGAAAGAAAGCGTATGAAAGACATTATTATACGAAGCAAGTTCCCTAGTCTGTCATTCAAGAGTAGCATCTGTTCAACTATCACATCACTTCTCTAACGTACCATCAGACGAATTGGTGACCTTGGTAATCGAGCGATATGCTTCTGTAGAAGAGAAAGGGAAGGGGAAGGGGAATGGAAGAGAAAGGGCAAAAAAAAAGGAAGTTGACTTGCCACCAACGACAGCAGCTGAGGGTTCGCACCGAGGTGGATAATAGTAGATTGTCACATCAACTGTACATCATTTTGGACCATCTATACCTTCGTTCAAAGCATGAATAACATTCTGTAGCTGTTTTCTACTCTCCTCCCACCTTCTCCCGTCTGCGTCTTATTCTCCCATTCACGGCCATCCCACTAAAGGTGATACTCATGGTTTTTCCTTTGGCAGTAAGTGATATAGATTTATTTACATAAAATGCTGTCCTTTCCTTCACCCCCTACAGGCTTTTCTCTCTGTTTGTTTCGGCGAACCTGGGTGGCCATTGAACAGAATCATTAATACAGTCATCCCTTCAATAATACTGTATGACTCACGCCAAATGTCTGTTCTCCACCCACTGACAAAAACTTACGAATGGGTGATGTGCTACTGTAACTTATTGCATTAATTGGTATACGCATAGGCAGGTGGCGGTCAAGGGCCACGATCACATAGTATCGACTACCTGACTCTGGTCGCTTAGGTATGAAGAAAGTAATTGTTAATCTTCGGCAATTAACTTTAGAGCGAAACCCATAGGTTAGTAAACAAGAGATTTTGACAGGACGCATTATTGTATCAATTTCAGTATCCCACGCGCGTGCCTGCGCGTTTCTGGTCTTCTTATTTTTTATATTGTATATGCTCATGCTTTGTGTGTTGGATTCTGGGGATACATCCTTATTGTATGATAGGAGAGTGGAGTGATAAAGAAAGACGGTCGATTAGACGACCGTCTCTAGACGCGGGCGCGAAGAAGTGTTTTCTTTGATGGTCCGCGCGCGCTGGGCAAAGTTGCCCATGCGCTTAAACCAACTCGGCCGGCGCTGAAGCTCGGCTGACACTTTTTCATCGACTGAGTGTGCGTCTGATTCAATGTCCTCCATAGGCGGCCGAAAAGGTGGCGGCTGCGATTGGCGGCGAGATGTTTTGCGGCGCAAGCTGCCAAGCAGCGACCGATTGCGCCGCACCAGCGACTGCTCGCTCCGCTGGCGATAAACATAAGACTCCGGGTCTTCTTCTAGTTTGGCACGCAGCGTGTCCAGCACGGTCAGCATGGACTCGAGCCGCTGGATACGTGTCTCGCGGTCTCCGGGCCCTTCAAACTTGCGCTGCTCGAGAGAGATACGCGACTCGATCGCCGGTTTAAGCTCATTAAGCTCCTCGCAGCTGACGACGGTCTTAAGACTCTGCATGGCTAGATCGGAGTGCACGAGATACTTGAATGACTCGACACAGCCATAACGTGCGGCCTGGTAGAGGATTGAGGCTGGAAAGCTGCGCACATGCTTGATTTCAAACTGGTACACACGCGCCAGGTTGGCCTTATGAACGACCAGCATCCAATGCAATACGGCCGAGTAGTCGCCGTTGGCGAGGAGACAGTACATTGGTGTTTTGCCGTCGCTTCCCACCGCATTGATATTGGCGCCGCGGTCACACATGAATTTGATGTATGGCATCGGGTCTTTTGGGAACATGGCTGCGTAGTGGATACCGACCCAGCTCGCGTCGCAGTCGGCGCAATTTGTGTCGGCATTGTGTCGCACCAAAAGATCAAGCTCTTTCCACGGGTCACTGCGGTGGATTAATAGCGCCTGGATAGGGTACAGGCCGAATGAGCGGTACATGGTCTCCGCGCCATGCTCGAGGAGAAGTTCGATCCATGGCAGCGCAGGTTCCACGCACGGCGATGTAATGACAGCGTGCAACAGCGTGGCCTCATCGCTTGGGCGTCGCGTATGAATAATATCATCTGAAAATCGCTTGGCGTGATCGAGGTTTCTTCTGAAGCCGGCAAGATCACCCTCGTCGATGGCTTTAAATGTTGACTCCCGCAAATGTCGACGGTACCGGCGTCGAGCAAACCGCTTCCTTTGCGCTTCCTCCTCATCGCTATCATCTACTTCATCCTCGTCTTCTTCAGCGAGGACATCACCTGTCTCACTTTCAAGCTCATGCGCTGTTGTACCGTCGTCATCGATCAACGTGGTGGGAGGTATAGGGATGACCTCCATTTCTGGACGAGGCGCCGCCTGGGCGACCTCCTCTACCGTGGTCGCTGTGGCCGGATTCTCAATACGTGCAGTAGGCATTAGCGCGGTCCGTGTTCGATCGCGCACTTTAACAACGTGTACATATTGGAGGAAAAGGAAGATGGACTTTGTGTGAGTGCAAACAAGATCGGATAGAGGCAAAGACATCGGACAAGTCATTCTTACCGTGGGCGGGGGTTGGCTCCGAGATGAACTTCCGCAAATCCTCGGTAGCAACTACACTATCACCGTTACTCTGGATACCCTTCCCAGACAGATCAATGTCAACGAACTGGGAAGTATATCATAATGGTTGGCAATTTTAAACTGTCGTCTTAAAACCATCCTACCTCTGTCAGTATTGGCTTTTTCCGAGTTGCATTAGCAAGATAGCGCGCAATGTGTGGTTCAGAGTACATTGGCAGCAAGCGACAACAATGAGTTAAAGCAAGAAAAAGCAGAAAAGATCGAAGAGAAGGAAAAATACTACGAGTTGGGGGCGTCCAGATCAAAATGCGAACAAGAAACTTTATGTCGAACGTGTATTTTGGGGGGAGGGTCGCGATCTATGCTCTTTTACTACGTATTAGTATCTCGTCATACCTTTCCTGTTCGATCCTCTTTATAAGAATGATCGGTCATACAGGACTTCCTGGAGCTAGCGTTCCGAGTAATGCGGGATGGAAAGCTTGTGAATGTGACCCTTCTTTTATCTCGAAATGGAAAAATTTCAGACGACCTTCCGTTTGTCCTTTTAAAAAAAAATGCCCCGTTTCGATGGTTACTGTTAGGGGTGAGGAGGAATACATAGACATTCCCGGCCGGTGATTAATATCTTTTCGCTATCGCTCTCTGTGAATCTTTTTCTTACATATATGACGCTCTGTACTTTTGTATTGAATGACGATCCAGATAGCACAAGTAGAAAAGCCAGCAATATGTATGCGCGATACATGCACGCGTTTGGCTACTATGTCCAAAGGCCTGCCGACTTGCATATTCATAAATATATATATCATTCGACAGTCCTCACGCTTAGTCTATAGCTATCGGTTAAGAAACCATTTTTGGTCTGACCGGTCCTATTGTGTGGAGAAAGATTCGGTTGTCCAAAGCCTTTTTGTTTTGAGGCAAAATTATGGGTCTGATTAGATACGTCCCTCCTTTCCCAGTATCTTTATCTTTATCACGACTAGAGCAACATCGTATCAAGCAAACAGCAAGCTATCAATCCAGTCACGACAGAGCTCTTAGTACATGCATAGATGAAAGAAATGATTTAATAATTTTTATGTGCCAAACAAATGGTAGACGTCTAACAATCCAAATTAGGCCAGAGTGCGAATGTATGCATGTGGCCGCACGAAATGAAAAATGTCTTACGCACGGGACCCCTCCTTTCTTCTGCCACCATTAGGATACGATTAGATCAAGTAGACACAAGTTTATACCTCACGAGTTTATTACTATGATCACTGATGAGAAAATAAAAGCCACGTGGTTGTTTGGCAAGGTATGTATATCTCACTGACAATCGAATTGCGGGATTTCATAGCATGATACATAATATATATAATGCTTTCATATGCTGCCCTGTTACAATTCTATAGTGTATTTTTATCTTTCGCTATTAGCGACTAGATATAATATAAAACGTGGCAAAGGTACATGGAAGTGAGGACGGTGACACAACGATACACGAAGCCTTCTATCAAGATGCATTTGCTGCATCAACGCATCAACTTATCAACGCAGAAGGTTACACGATATCACGTCGGCACATTTGAATAGTAGTTGAGGCAAGTAAAAAATGGGAATACTGAGAACGTAATCAACCGTAAAGTTGTTAGCTACAGAAGGCCCAACCTTAGGTGAGGATCGTTTGCCTTTTTTTAAAAAACACTGTATATCCTCCCCTTCTCTGTCGTTCATCACAATGCAGACAAATACGCGGGAAACACGGATATTGATATACAGACAAAGCAGATAAAGACAGACGTGTGATTGTAGCATCCAATGACTCCTATAAAATGGCACATCAAGATACACTTAGTCTCAAGGATGGAGCAAATTAACGATGTGCGCCCATGTTAGTCATGAATTAACCGAGGTCATGTGTCCACAACAAGGTGTTATTAGGTCACGTCATCTTTTAATGTCGTAGATGTCTGTTTTCACCGATGATAAACGCATCATGCGAACGTAGAAAGAGCTCAGTTTTAGGACTAGGACAGAGCTTAAGGAAAGCTATGCCATGAGATGGAGATATCGGTTGAGCCCCTACAGACATAAGCCGTCTCTGGACGAAAAGGAGGGCGAGAGTGCTGTGTTCGGGAGCATGTGGGCTATGCCTCTCTGTTGATCTTACAATTATTTTCCATTCTCTTTCCTCCTTCCTGACAACGTCTTTTTCCATAGCTTTTTCTTTTCTTCATAAAACCCTCTTTACTACAAAACGAGAACACCATCTCCACCGGCACACTCTGCCGATCGTTATTTGAAACCCATGCCGAGCGCTGATCCCACTGACAGCATCCATCCGCCTCCTTTTTCTTCTGCTAATCCTACTCCACCTCCACCTCCACCTCCACCGGCCCCGTCCGCGTCATTTTATTACTCTAATGGCCAAGGCGAAGAGATCTCGACGATATTTGTCGTCGGGTTTCCTGATGACATGCAAGAACGGGAATTCCAAAACATGTTTATCTTTTCTCCTGGCTTTGAGGCCGCGACGCTCAAAGTGCCAAAGGAGCTCGACGAGGACCCTCTCGGTGCACGCAAGCAGACGGTGAATTTTGGCACATGGCACGATAGGATATGGTGGTACTTATAGACTCGCTTGTATGTAGATTGGTTTTGCCAAGTTCCGCAGTCGACGCGAAGCACTGGAGGCCAAAGATGTCCTGAGCGGTCGAAAAGTGGACGTGGATAAGGGGTCTGTGCTCAAAGCGGAGATGGCGAAGAAGAACCTGCATACGAAGCGCGGTCTGCCTACCGCTTCCAATGCTATTCATTACGATGTGCCAGTGCTTCCTGGTAAACCGCGTTCTGGTTCCATAAGCCAGCATCATCATCATCATCATCAGCAGCAGCAGCAGCAGCAGCAACAACAACAGCAGCAGGCTGCCTACGAAGCTTTCTATTCCGTCCCTCCTGTTCTGCCCTCCGAGTTGGTTCCTCCCAACGAGCTATCCTATCCAGATATCGCGGATCTCTTCTCACCCACCCCCAGCGACCCTCTCTTCAACGACACGCACATCGACCCCAATCTCACCCGTCATTCCATCGATGTCTTCTCCGCCACGACAACCACCACTACCACTACCTCCCATTCTACACGCGCTAAAAGTTTAAGCTTGGAGCCTTCGACTGGCCTGTTTAGTCACCCTTCTTTTCCTGCTCCCTTTTCCCCGCCCATGTCAGCTCCTTTGAGCAGCGTTCTCGAGGAGGTTTTCCCGCTCCAATTACCCACATCTCCTACTACCGGTCAGGGTCCCAATACAATAACCGCGGGCCGGCTTGCTGATCTGAGCATCTCCCCCACAACCATCCCTGGCCATGGGGGTCTTCCCTCACCGGGCATCGCATCCCCGCCCTCTTATCGTAGCTTTACCGCCACGCTCAGCGGTAGCACAAACCCAGCAGACCAAAACCCGCCGTGCAACACCCTTTACGTGGGGAACTTGCCTAACCACGCTTCCGAAGAGGAGCTCAAGGCGATGTTTGCGCGCTGTGTCGGCTATAAGCGCATGCTGTTCCGACACAAACCGAATGGACCCATCTGTTTCGTCGAGTTTGACGACGTGGCTTGTGCCGCCCTGGCCATGCAAGACGTGAATGGCGTGCCACTGTCCAACTCGGTCAAGGGAGGCGTTCGACTTTCGTTTAGCAAGAACCCACTGGTAAGTCGCCCGAAAATGGATATTCGGTCGCTTACTTGGTGCTGACGTTGTACATACTGTCAGGGTGTCCGATCCTCTGAAGCATTTGAGCAACCACCATTCCCATAACCAACTCGGCATCCCGCATTTCTTCGCACGCACACACACACACACACACACTCACTCACCCTTTTCGCATGCCAACTTTCTTTATTTCACTCATATTATATATCCTCGCACTTCAAACATCCGTCATACAATTCCCAATTTTCGCTCAGACTTATCATCCCTTTATACAATACCCCTGGTTCCCCGTCAGTAGTATGTAGCAGTATTATTTTCCTACATCATCCTATATCATATTTATTACAATTATTTCATCATTTTATATACAATTGGCACATCAACGGTCGCAGTGTGTGGGTGAGGGGGCGGCAGAGGAGGTGTCTTCTCGGGCGCAGATGGTATGGTTGACGATGGGTGCCGGTGCTGCGTTTGCAGCGGGGTATTCGGCCGACTTGAGGATACGAAAGAAGAGCGGCCATATCTCGAGTGGGTTGCAGGTCAGTCGATAATCAATGAAGTGGATGAGGTCAAGCTCCATACGGCAGTAGCAGATCGCGTCCCCTTGGGGTAGATCGAGCAATTTGAGTAGCCGTTGCACATTAGGCAGCGAAGATGCTATCCAACCGTCCATCGAGTGCGGAAAGGTCGCATCAGGCCGAGCCGGCGGTGGGTGCCCGAGAGAGATGACGCTTTGTAATGCAGCGTACGAGACTTTGGCGGCCATCAAGTATGCAACGGTAATGAGTCGTTTGAGTGGTACGCAGCATGCCGGGTTGCCGGCATAGGACATCTTCTCATTCAGTCGCTCAAGGAAGACGAGCGTACAAGCCATCGTCGTCGCAGGACAGACCACAGGTAAGGCGAACTCGTCTTTAACCGAAAGCTTGATCGCTTGTTCCAATGAGACAGTTTGATCCGCGGTTACGTCTGTTGATAGGGAGGTAACATGGAGCAAGGTTTCGATGAAGTTGGCGAGTTGTGTAATATCCTCTTCGGTGCTGCTAGGTCTCCAGGTACGTGTCAGCTGTTGGGCGAGGATTTCTGTAGGAAGACGCACAGAGAAGAGGGGAAAGGTTAAATCGTATCAAGACTTCTATCATGCGTAGATCAGACAAGCAGTTTCAGCAAGCTTACCAATGGAAGAGCGTTGCAACGGCTCTCTGTTTCTCTGTTTGAGGACATGAAGATACAGAGCCGTGTGCCAATAATTGTATTCGCTCAGATCATATACTTGGGCTGCCAAGTCGAAGCGATGCATGACAAGACACGTTTGAAATAAAGGGAAATAGAAAGATAGACGATAGGACTATTTAACGAGGAACGTGAAGCCGATAAAAGAGAAAGAGAAGAGGAGGAAGAAAAAGAGCACGGGAAAAGTGGAGCCTTCCATCACCGAACGGCGTATGGAGAATCACAAACGCCGCTCCCGGCATTTGTCCGCGCACTGCCTGTACTTGATCCGACCCCGACCATTGAAGGTTCTTGGCTTATTTCTCATCTTTGGATGGCGCAAGTGTGCTGTAGATACCATCATGATCTCAAGCCCTTACTGCTGCGCTCCTTCGTCTGTAAATTTGATTACTCACCCTTGGCCTTTTTCTCTGAAGTTCTGATCCGTTCCCTTTGTTTCTTTATTACACGCGCGCGGACGAACGGAATAATAATTTTAGCCGATTTTGAATCCGAGAAGTTTGAGTCCTACGTACAAGAATCAGGCCCTCCTACAGGTCACTTTTGATTGAGCAGTTGCTGCCAAGATATAGTCATTCGCATCGAAGCTGCATTCATCAAATTTAGGACATATGTCTAAATTACAGCTTTTTATTAGGTTTTGGTCTCTTCTTACAAACTTCGTCAGCTTTTGAGTGTGAATATGAGACAATGTACAATTTTGGATCATGTATGCGACATTATTGATGGCACGCTCTACATGGAATATTTGCGTAAGGGGTATCTACCTGGTTGTGCTGACAAATATACCACCAGCAAGAGTGCATAAGCTTTGCTCTCCAGGTTATCCATTGTTTACGGATATGGTGAAAAGAAAAATACAAAAAAACCGGAAGCACCTATATCGTCCGGGAGTCAGAGCAGCGAGGCGTAATTCAGGACAGGAATGTGCTCGTACATGCGACACTTTCTTTCTCGACCAATGCATGTTTATTGACAAAACGTTATAGCTTACCAGCGAAATAGAGCTGCTATATTCCAAACTACGGAAGACACTACACGTTATGAAACGTATCTCAAGAAGGGCTTCTATAGGCATATGCCATGAAGAATATAGGCTATTGACGCAGGTCAATGAACAGATTTGCTCTAGAATTGTCTATTTATTCACGAATATGGAAGTTCGTTATGTGAACAATTGTATGCATTCCGGCAGAGAGGAAGAGCGAACTTACCTTTCCAGCAAATTAGGAGTATCACTATAGAGATCCCGTGCTGTTGTATAGATACACTTATAGAAATAGACTTACAGAAAACATCATACATGTACAGGATACATGTCTGTAACGAGGGGAATGCATCAGCGGCTATGTATTTCCGAAAAAGGAAACAGCTGTGACTTTGCTGTGTCAGCTATGTATGTAGAAATATTATATACAGACTAGAGCGCGACACTGCGCTGCAAGCACTCAGTTTACCTTGAACGTCCTCGATGGTAAGCCATTGAACTGATTCATAGTTTGCAAGCAAGGAAACGAAACTATAACTATGGTATTTTAGGGTAAAAGAAAGGTCAAGCGTCAGCCTCAGAGAAAGCTCAAAGAGAAGCTGGACAGCCAGTTCAACTGTTTGTTCTGCAACCATGAAAAGGCGATCGAGTGCAAAATGTACGTAAACACCTTTCGCTTTGTACCTCGCTCACTGTTGTTTCCTCAGTGATCATTCCAACAAGGTCGGTCATCTGAACTGTAAAGTCTGCGATGTGGCGTGGCAGTGCAGCATCACTTGTAAGTACAGCAAATAGATGTTATTGTTGGTATATTCCCTGTCTAACTCGGGATGAATAGATCTCGACGAGCCTGTCGATGTCTATTCTGCTTGGATCGATGCATGCGAGGACGTGAATTACGCCAAGCGACAAACGAGACTGAAGGACCAGGCCCGTGAACGAGAGCGCGAAGAGCGACGAGTATCTTCTAGCAATGGTGCACCTGCAAGTCCTCCTTTTGAAGACTACGACGATGACGAATACGAGTAGTCATACCGCCACCAGTCAGTCATACAAGTTCCCTCATATCACTCTCTTTTCTCTGGAGCACACAGTATCTCTTCTTTCTCTCTTTTTTTTCCTTTCATTCTTGGGATCGGTACTCTCTTGTATATATAAACCCTTTTTGTCATGGCGACACAGCTCTCTTTATCTGCTTACTACGTATTTGCTATTACATCTACAGTATATTTTATAATTGTATATATCATTAAGTGTTGCTGTTCTTCTTGTTCCACATTGCTGACAAGAGGCTGCTTGTGGAGGGGGTATCTTTCTTGGACGCCGCTGAACCAGCAAACCCAGAAACAGCTCCAGAGCCGAACCGAGCTTGCTTTGGCGAAGCACCGCCACTACTTGCGGGAGAAGATACGCCATAAGTAGTGACACGACCGAACCTTGGTTGAGGTGATTCCGATCGACGCGGCATGACAATTGTTCCCGAACGGCCTGTCCAGGTTGGGATATTGACAGGCATCCTTCGCCGCTCCTTGCGAGACTGATGGAGCGTCTCCTTGGCCATCTGCGCAATGCGTTGTGCTATACCATAATTAGTTGGGTCCATTCCGCGCCTCCCACACACCAAAGACTTACCTTCACGCTTTGTAAATACTTCATCCTGTTGACCCGAGTCCATGATCCTGTCATGTTCGAGCGCACTATGGACGCCTGTCATCTCAAATAGGCTTCGCAAGACGTTGTCGTTGCTCTCCGTCTCATCCTCCTTCGAAGCTTGTGCTTTGGGCTCTCCGTCTTCCTCTTCGCGACTATGCGCTCATCGTTTAGTTCCCCTATGTGACTCAAGAGCACAATGGCTGAAGTACACTTACAACTCTTCAAGCCCACTCACGCCTTCGAGAGACCGTAGCTGCTCAGCATTGTCCGCCTTGCCCTTGGTTGTTTTCTTTTTCTTGACTTCGTTTTCAGATTCCCTGCGTTTGTGCTCCTCACTGCCGGGCTGCATTTCATTCGGCTTGATTTCTGTGCCATGAAACAGTCTTCCTGTTTCCGTGCCTTCCGCATCTTCTGTTCCCAATGAAAACAGCGATCTCAAGTTGCTTGCCTACATATAATTCTGGCCGTGAGTCGCTAAGCGATGTGAGTTTATATCCATGCTTACATCAAAGAAACGTTTCTGTTTCGGGTCTTTGAGGACTTTGTTCGTCAGGAACTGCTTGTAAATTTGCCTGTGATAGATCTTTTCCTCGATGGTTCCAGCCGTCATAAGACGATAAATGACGACATCCTTCTTTTGACCCAGACGCCATGCACGCTCGCGTGCCTGCATATCTGTAGAAGGATTCTGCATAAAGCACATATTAGCATACACAGTATGATGGAACATCTTTCCATTGCTTACCCAGTCGGGATCAAATAAGATGACTCGGTCGGCTCCCACAAGGTTGAGCCCCAAGCCTCCCACTTTGGTCGTTAGTAGGAATACATCGATCTCGGTATTGGTGTTAAATTCGTTGACCATGGGCATACGCCGAAGCACAGAGGTGCTTCCATCCATGCGCCGATACTCGTAGCCTTCCATCTTGAGCATTTTCTCAAGAATATCCAGCATCTGGCGCGTCTGACCAAAAAGCAGTACACGGTGCTTTTGTTTCTTCCATAATTTCAGCAATGCACTGACAACAATCATCTTGCCACTCTTCTCCGTTTGTCCATAGCTTGAGTCCTACAGAGACGTCATGAGATTGAACTCAATGCTCATGTTCAAATATACTTACTGTGTTTTGCCGACCGATATCCAGCAGGTCTGGGTGATTGCATATTTTTCGCACGACATCAATGCCGGCCAGAACCTTTTTCCTCCGTTCAAGAATGGCATCCATATCTTTTGACTGGATGAACTGAATATATGCCTCGCGCTGCGTCTCCGTCAGTTTGCAAAACAAAACCTGTCAAGCAGGATTAGCTTCCTTATCTTTGAGTTCAAGCAGAGCTCAAACCTGTTCACTTTTTCCAGGGAGGTCCGCAGCCACATCCGCTTTAAGTCGTCGAAGCAGATAGGGTTTGATCATATCACGAAGTGCGCATGCGCATTGATACGCCGTTTCAACCGCTACATTGGACGCATTGGCATAGCCACCGATGGTGATGGGTGTTGTGAATTGCGCCTCAAAAATAGGAAGCGTCTTCTTCGCGTCAGTTGTGATGCTAATTTTGACTGCTTTGTACTTACCCCCAATCGACCAGGAAAGATAAAGTCAAACAAGGACCAAAGCTCCTTGAGGCTGTTCTGGATTGGGGTACCCGACAAAATGGTACGGTAGGGTGTCTACATATGTGTGAATACCTTATCAGCCATGGGACTTAGAACTTACATGGAGCTGTTTGCACAAAAGTGTCGTCTCCGCATCAGGATTACGAATCTTATGGCCTTCATCCAAGACGACATAGCCCCAGCGATGACTTAAGAGCAGCTGGCCATAGACTTTCATACCGGCGTACGTTGTTATGACGACACCCCCTAGATTTCAACTGAGCTCATGCATCCACTGCGCCCTGGGTGCTTACCTTTCTTGACCATGCGGCCCAAAAGCATAGCCGCCCGTCGTCCGTTCTCTGTCTCGAGTACATCTCTCGGCTCGCGTTTGATCCGCTTCTTTTGGCCTTTCTTCCCTCGCGCACGCCGTTGTTCGGCTTCCAGATCGAATATCTGGACACCTCGGTAGCGCTCAATGTTGACGTCGTCATCCAAATCGAGTGTGCTGCGGTCGCGAATGGCGCTGCCACTCGAATGAAGGATTGCCACGCGTACGGGCGGCCACCATTGCTGAAACTCTTCCACCCACTGCTTCATCACCGTTGTAGGACACACAACCAGGGTCGGTCTATCTGGCCCCAGTTTTTTGGAGTGATACAAGGCGGCTAAAAATGCAATCATTTGGATCGTTTTGCCAAGGCCCTGGGTACGAGATCAGATAGCCATATCTCATTATTCATGAGGAACTTACCATCTCGTCACCGATGATGCCACCCACTTTTTGCGAATACAGCTCCCAAAGCCACCGTACACAGGTTTTTTGATAATTGAAGAGGACACGCCAGATCTCGCCCGGCACTTTGAGCCCATTTCCAAGATCCATATCTTTAAATTTCGGGTGCGGGGCATAGGGCTCCTCTTCCTCTGTTACTTGCTGTATTTCTGCTTCTGGGTCATTGGCACGGCGTTTCTGAATAGACAGAGTTTTATCAGCATATAGATTTCGTACGAGTCAATTGTTACCTTTTCCACTTGTTCTCGCAAAGCTCGTCGAGCATCTAGCCATGCTCCATACCGTATCTAGGATGATATTCACGCATGTCAGCAGTGATATTCAATTGATGATGAATCCTTCTCTTTACCATATAATTCATTTCCTTTCCATCGTCCTCAACCACCTCCACGGGTGCAGGAGCATGTTTCCGTTTTTTGGATGTCGTCGACGTGTCCGTAAGATCCTCATCCGAAACACCATCCTCTTCATCCTCGTACTCATCAGCACTGATACCCGAGGCTTCATATTCGTCTTCTGACGCGGCTGGTCTTTTCCTCATGTTTGCCTTGGAAGGCTGTGCTTTCTGTTTGCCTCGCTTGGCTGGTGATTCAATGTACTCATCGTCATCTTCGTCAAACTCAGAACGAGTGCTTTCCTCGAGATCTGTGCTCATAGCAGATGGAACTTCCGAGTCTGTTGTTTCCATCGATGTTGGCAGCGCTGCTAGCACCTCCTGATCAGATAGATCACCCTCTGCCTGTCTTGCACTTGTGCTTAATCCGCTCTCTTCAGATTGTAATGCCGCATAGCTGCTCTCTGGTTTAGGAACTGGTCGGGCGCGCTTTCGATTTTTGGCATGAACGGTGATACCTCCACTACCAGGCAGAAACACTTTCGAACCTAGTAGGATGGGTGTGGTTTAGCAAAAAAAAAAAAAAAAGAGAAAGTGCTCCCAGTTACCATGTTTCTTACCACGTGGCTCGTTTTCTCCCGGAGACAAGCCTTCGACGTCGTCTTCATCATCTGGTAACTGCGCAAAGGGAGTAATTTTTCCTGTACGGATCAAAAAGTCGCGCTGCGACTCGTTTTCTCGGCGCTCATTATTGTCTTCTTGGCCTGAGCCTTTGTTGCGTATTTTCTGTCGTTCAGCCATGCGGCGCTCAATGTCTGCTTTGTCCCGTTGAGCACTGCGCAACCGAGCCAGCTGTCAGGACGAGTGCATTAGATTTCAAGGCTTTCATCTATTCCTTTTATACCTGCTCGTCTATCTTTGGAAGAAGCTTCACTCTCAGGTTATTAGCTGGTGTGGCCTTCTTCATATTGTCCTTGAACTCGCGCAGCAGGTTCATAGCCGTCCTTTTTTTTTTCCGGCCCAGTATTAACAGAACCCGAAAAAAAAACACACACAATTAAAGCAAGTACCTCTCTGCGTCTTGTGCTTTAGCCAGACGACGCTGATCGAGTGCGTCTTCTCGCTCGAGGATCGCCTTGTCGGCCTAACCCATTGCATAGACGATCAGACAACAAGTAAAACCACATGTGGATATTTACTTCAGCCATGATTTTACGCTCCATTAGAGACTGATCGACGAGGCCTACGCCCAAGCGCTGCAGCTGATCATTCTCGCTGGCTCCAGGCGATGCCGTGTCGGTCGGATCCATATTAAAAACCAGGAAAAGAAATACAGCACACAAAATCCGCAGCAGCATTCCAAAAATTATGCGCGCTTGTCGGTAGGACACACTGCGGAAGTTGGTTGCATTTCTCCCCAGCATAACGATGTGTATTTATTGACATTAGACAATGCTATGCAATAGTGAATTGAGAGACTTGCCAAGGTCTTGTCTAGCCAGTAAAGCGTTGCCTCGCGTAGCCTTCCGCAGCGTGCCACAATACGTCTACAAGCATATCTTTGCATAAACCACACTGCAAGTTACTACTGGTTAACGTCACGGTGTCGTCATGTCCAGTTGTATGGAATCCATAGCAGCTACTTGTTGGCATACCACATATGGAGCAGAAGTAATTCCGCAGGATTCACTGAAGACGCCTTCAGCAATTGGATGCTTCACATACTACAATTCGAGTAACTCTGGGAATAAATGAGGTTTATCAAAAGTGATGTCCCCTTTAAGCTATATTCTACTGTCTTATTGATAATTGCGCCATTCTCCCACAGCGTTGCTTAGACACTCAAGTTGACTAAAGTGAAAGAGCTTAAAAGTGTTCTTCGAAGCTTTCCTGTAATACATGCTGCCTATCGAAAGTCCGCCAGCAAAAAGCAAGAGACTTGGCAGGACGGTGGCACATGGCTGCATCACTGACATACTGTAATATTATTTAAAAGCGTATGAACAGTCTTTGGGTCGTTGCATAATGCTTTCAGCCGCACGATCGCCTCTCATTATTAAGCGATCGACCCATTCCTCCTCGCGTGCACCGAATTATAAGGGCTGGTGGACTCTCATTCTCAAACAGCCCACCGAGAATGCCGGAAACGTAAGATCGGTTTTAGCCACGAGTACGAACACTCATGATATGTCTCGAGTAGACACATCCCCATGAAGGCGTTCGAACAGCTGTACCTATTCCAGTAGCATCTTCACCACCCGTTTTACCTCCTTCTGCAAAACAAAAGCAGATTGTATTCCTGAATGGCGAGCCTCTTGAAGTACCTGCCAAACCTGATCCGCCGGACAACTGTTGTATGAGGTAAGCATGTGTTTCTATTCTAGAGTATAGGTCGCTTAACATGACTCTGCTTTCTTTAGTGGATGTGCCCATTGGTAAGC
Organism: Syncephalastrum sp. PYS2702; assembly: GCA_023630325.1. NCBI lineage: Eukaryota > Fungi > Mucoromycota > Mucoromycetes > Mucorales > Syncephalastraceae > Syncephalastrum > Syncephalastrum sp. PYS2702. Next base: position 24,900 of record JAMAMT010000009.1, read on the forward strand.
CATATTCAGAAGGAAAAGAGAGAGAGTGAGTGCTAACTGCCTGGGCTGAAGTGTGTGGGATATCTACCAGGAAGACATGGAAGAATATCAGGCACATAAAGCAGAGCTGCGCTCTCGTTTTGAAAAGGCTGGGCAATCCATACCACCGTCGCTCGTCTCTAACAATAAGTCGGCCGCAGCAGAAGTCGAGGAAGAGATGGATCCTACGATGAAAGCCTTCTTAGCTATGGAGCGTAAACTGGGCAATCGATGAACGCCGTCCTGTCATGTGCATTACTGTATCATCTATTATTTATGTATTCATTACTTGACCAACCAAACCGCATACCAACTAGAGGCACTTGCCACATAGTACGACATCCTCCATACATCATCCTGCTCTCGAATATATAGACAAATAGCAGAGTAAATTATTTATGTACAATGACTGATGTATTGCTATATGAACGTGGATTGCATTGCTAGTTCTATATAATTGATCTACGAACGGCAGGATAATGTTAATGTTCTGACTCTACCGACATATCTATAATATAATTAAGACCAAACATCCTCCTGGTACCGGCCCGTGTTACGCAGCTTCTTGATCACGTCATGGGCTGCCTCTTCTGACTTGCCGCCGTATCGCATGGCAAATTCAACGAAAGCATGCTGGACGTCGCGTGCCATGTTCTTGGCATCACCACAGATGTAGATATAAGCACCTGCCTTGTCGATCAACCGCCAAATGTCCTCGCCCTGCTCACGAAGTCTGTGCTGGACATACACTTTTTGATCCGTCTCGCGTGAAAAGGCAGTGATGATACGTGATTCGCCGCCCAGAGTCTCGAATAGACCAGGCCATTCGTCTGCATAGAGATAATCCTGGGCCGGATGGCGGCAGCCGTAGAACAGGATCGTCGGGCCAACGTCCTCACCCTTTTGCTTGAGAATGGCGCGCTCGTGAACGAAGCCACGGAAAGGCGCCACGCCTGTGCCAGGTCCCACCATGATGACTGGCTTCTTTGCGTTGCGTGGGAGGCGGAACTGCGACTTGCGCACATGCACCGGTACCTTGGTGCCACCCAAGGCGTTGCGAGGGCCAGCAAGGTCATAGCAAGGCTCGGTGCTGCTGCGGACGATCTGGGCTGCGGTGGCGTGTATTTGGTAAAGGTAGTTGGTCGCAACGCCATACACAGTACGGTCGTCGCCCGGCGTGGGCTGGTAGGAAAGGGTCACTGCGGTCGCGCTGATCTTGGTAGGGTCGATCAAGGGCGTGGATGAGATGGAGTAGTAGCGTGGCTGAAGGCGCGACGTGCTCTCGACGATCAAGTCAAAGGGTACAGAACTAAAGAAACCAGCGGTTGACTTGTCCGCTCCGTCAACCGTAGCTGCAAGAACCAGGACCTCGGCGAGGTTACGCACGGCATCGCCCACGTCATGGCGGTACGCTTCTTTATCCTTGGCGAGCCGCTCCAGACACGCCTTGCTTTCTTCCGTAGGGGCATATTCGACGAGTGACATGAGGGTCTGGCGGGAGACAGGCGCACAGATGTCGAGATAATGCCGGAAGATGGCACGATAGGTGCTGGGTACTGGGAAAGGATACTTCTTTGACGCGGCTGCATCCACCGCCTTGACCATGACCACGGTATCGAGCTTATCGCCCAAACCGAGAACATCAGCCAGACGCTGGACCTCGGTGTCGCTGTTGGTCGGCCAGATTGCGACATGATCACCGGCTTGATATTTCAGATCTGGGCAGTCCGAGATATCAATTTCCACGTGAAGGCAGTGCCGATCTGAGTCTTCTGAAAACAGCTCCCGACTTCTCACTGGCGCCAGGTACGGTCGCTTTGCATCGTACACGGTTTTGCTAAGGAAATCTTGAGTCATCCGAGAAAAAAAGAAATGGTCTGCTCCTACTTACGCTCCCTTCTTGGGCCACTCGCTCAGTTCACCCAGGTACAGCTTCTCTGTGTTGTATGTCTCCAGCTCTTCGACGGAAAACGTCGCCTGGCGCGGCCGTGCTTGAGCGCTGTTCTCATCCACGCCGAGGGCCTGGCAAAACGCAGGCCACATACCCTCCTGCCACGCCAAAAAGTCCTCCTCCAGTGACCCATCGTCGTCACCCTCACCGCGCTCGCCGACGCGCTGCGCGCCGAGCTCAGTGAGGCGCTTGTCGACTGCACGACCGACGGCATTGTAGTGCTCGTATGTCTTATTGCCCAAGCTGAATACCATATAGCGCACATTGGTCAGTGGCTGATTACCATCCTCTGAACCGCGGTCCGAAAACTGAGGTGTTTCCTCCTCGACAAGCAGCTGCCAAAAGTCAACCGCGTTATCCGTCGGCTCGCCTTCGCCGTAGGTTGCCATGACAAAGACAGCCAGACTGTCCTCAGGGAGTGCGTCGAGGTAGGTCAGGTCATAGTTTTCAATGTCGGCCACCATGCTGCTGACACCGTAGTGCTGGGAACATTCCTTGGCCAGACGAGAGGCATAGTCTTCGGCAGTACCTGTTTGAGAGCCGTAGAAGAAAATTGCCCTGCGGCCCTGTGATTTCCAAATCCAGGTAAATCAGCATGACATGTTTACCCCACACATTTACGTCTATTTTCACGATGTAATTAAAAAGACGGACCTGCTGTTGCATCACTTTGACAAAGTTGCGTTCGGGTGGTGGTGGAAGCGTGGTTGTGCTGCTGCCTGCAGCAGACCGTGCTGCACTCGATGCGCTGCTGCTATCACTACCACCAAAAAAGTGACGGCGCGTGAACCAGGCGACAGTACCAAGGCCAATTGTGCCCAGGAAGAGGAGGTCGAGGGTATCAAACAAGGCCTGAGACTGGGGCGGCATGGGTTAATGAAAAAAATTAGAGGAAGAGGAAGAAGAGGAGAAAGATAATTGGGGGGAGTGCGAGTCTCGAAAGAAAACAAAAAGTTCGTCTGAAAGGGCGAAACGAATTTAAGTGATACTGGCATGGATGAAATGTCACATGAAAAATGAAGATGGAATATTTTATTGGGTCAATGCTTTCTCGACTGTTAAGGCGGGAGCCAGGGCATCAGCGATAGCCTGAGCCTTGTCATCCTCAATGGGCTGCAGCGGGTTGCGGGGAATACCGCCCCAGCCCAGGACCTTGCTCATACCGGCCTTGACACCGGGCAAGCCGTACCAACGCGCCAGCGCATCGTCGGGCTCCACCAGCTGCTGCTGCAGCGCAGTAGCCTCCTTAATCTTGCCTGCCTCAAACAGACGCAGAAGCTCTACGCATGCGCGAGGAGCCACGTTGGCCAGACCGGGAACACAACCCACTGCGCCTGAGGCCAGCGCAGGCAGGAAGAAATCAGCCGAACCAGCCAGCAGAGTGAAGTTATCTGTTCGAAAAGGAGCGAAAAAAAAAAAAGAAAACAGTCAGCATCGTGTGCGCCTTCTTGCTCTTTCACTTTTCTCATTCTTACCGGTGGGCTGAATACGTCCCGCAATGTAGCCAACCTTGCCAATGTTACCATCCGTGCCCTTGATACCAACAATGTTGGGCAGCTTGGCGAGCTGGACGAGGGTCTGGACATCAATGTCGATACCCTGAGTGACGCCAGGGTAGTTGTAAATGATGATCGGGATCGGGCTCTCCTCCGAGACCTTCTTGTAGAACTCGTAGATGGCCTTGCTGGTCATGGCAGGCTTGTAGTAGGAGGGAGGGAGGACGAGGGCGTACTCGGCGCCAGCGGCGGCCGCGTCACGCGTCAGCTTGATGGTGAGACGCGCAGATTGGGCACCAGTACCAGCCAGGACCTTAAGAGAGGGGTCGTACTTTTGGATCAGCTCGCGGCCCTTCTTGATGACCTCGATGCGCTCCTCGTCGGTCAAGCAGACGGCCTCACCGGTGGAGCCTTGGAAAATGATGCCCGACAGGCCGGTGTTGGCCAGGTACTGGATGTGCTTCTCCAGACCCTCAAAGTCGAGGTCCTCGTTAGCCTTGAAGAAGTTGGGGATGGGGACGTAGATGCCCTTGGCGATAGCGGGAGCCATTATAATGTATAAAAGGAAAAGAGAAAAGGTGGTAGGGCATGAACAGTCGTCAGTGTGGGAAAGCTTTTATATTCGGTTTCATCTGCGCGGATGATAACATGAACAGGCAGGACCCAACTCAATTTGTGTCCGAAATGATTTGATCGAATAGGAGAAAAGCAAGCTGGTAATGTCCCGAACAAAGCCCGTGCTGGCCCAGTACACGCATCTTACTTTTTTTTTATTTGAGTGGCGGGGGGGGGGGTGCGTAGATCAGCAGTGGGCTCACGGAACTCTTTCCACATATATGGCCGTCAAAATTATCCGGACTGCCGTCAGTCCGTTCCCCTTTTCCATGCCGTTCATGTTCCTACCACATTGGATGACAGACCCTGAAGACAATTTCTGTTTTTCCTCTCTTTTTTGTTCTTCCCCGCAAAAGCACATCCCATCCTATAAAATACATTGGCCCCAATCCCGCGAAACTTTAAAATTTAGAAAGGCGCAAATCGGCTTGAGTTGCGTCTTTTGACTGGTTCTTTAGGACGCGCTATTGCTACAAAGCAACCTCCGGTTTCTCGGGCAACGTCAGTCATGAGTTTCAAGAAACGCAACGCGGATCAGCAACCCAAACTCCCGCCGGGATCACGCCTCAGTGCGTACAACGGACAGCTCCTGGTCTCGACGGGCGTGCCTTCCCTCGACGATATCCTCGGCGGTGGCTTGCCTGTCGGCACTGTCTTGCTCATCAAGGAAGATCGCGCTACTTCTTATGCCGCACTACTCCTCAAGTACTTCCTCGCCCAAGGCATAGCTTCCGGCCACCACTGCGCACTCGCCTCCAAGGACGAAGACCCCGACACGTTTCTGCGCAGCCTCATGGGGCTTGCCTCTGACGCATCCGAGAACGACAATGACGACGACGAGCAGATCACAAAGAACGCGGCTGCACGCGGTTCGGATCGTATGAAGATTGCTTGGCGTTACTCACACTTGAAGAAGTTTGAGTCCGGTGTCAAGCATAAACCAGGCAAGTGGAAGGGGCTGCTCTCATTTATCATGCAACCGATCTCTGATCGTCTTTTTTTTTTTCTTTTTTGTTCTTTTTTTGTGTGCAGACCCCATCATTCGCAACACGTCTGCTTCCGCTTCGTCGAGCGAGCCAAAGCCGTACTGCAGCATGTTTGATCTAACCAAGCGTATCACAGACGCTGCGCTGGACGAGGCGAACACCAGCCTGCTCAACGTCGGCGGCCTGTTTGACGACGCCTCCGACGACTACGGCGCGCTTCTTGACCAGATCCAGAACCTGGTTATTGACAATCACTTTAGGTAACGCGAGATACTCTCTCTTTCTCTCTTTCTGTGCCATGTGTGTGTGCCGCATTTAAATCTAAACTTTACTTGCTCCTAAAAGTTCTGCCCTACCGGCTCCTCCCAACACTCTGCGTAACGTGTTACGGATTGGCATTCACTCCCTCGCTTCTCCGAGTTGGCAGGCCAAATCACCTCAGGTAAATGGGATAGATCAGAAAACAAAAAAGAAAGGGTTCTCATGTTACGTTCAACAGGACCTGTACAAGTTTTTCCATGCCCTGCGCGGCCTGCTCCGTTTCTCGTTCGGCGTGGCCGTCGTGACGATACCTGCCTACCTATACGATAACATAACGCGGATCGAACACATGGCGGATGCCGTCATAGAAATCGAGTCCTTTGCAGGTAAGGAAGATAGCATACAAGTAGGCCGAATGTGTTTGTCTAACGCACTGCATTGATGCGTAGGATCGCCGGTACATAACGAGGCTGCCTATACACAGAATTATCACGGTTTCTTTCATGTCCACAAATTACCCGTGCTCAATTCACTGCTCCCTTCGAGCACGAAGTTGTCCGTTCTCTCGGCAGACGGAAACAATGACCTCGCGTTCAAGCTGCGACGGAAACGGTTCGCCATCGAAACTTTCCATCTTCCGCCCGAAGGAGGTGTCAGTGAACGACGCACGGAGCCACCGGCTGCTCCAGAGACGAAGAAAAAGCAGCGGGGCCCTGGCTTGGGATGCGGCTCGACTCCAGGCCGGCCAGATCCGCTCGAATTTTAAACTTGTATACTTTTTTTTGTATTTCATTTCTTCTTTTTTTTTTTCTCCATCCTCCGCTATTCCTTTCATCATCAGGCATACTCTTTCTTTACATACTCACACCCTCCAGCCTCTCTCACACATACACACACACACAGACCGTCTATGTAAAAATGTGTAGCTCTCGTTCCACAGGTCCTCTTGGACGTGAAATACAACTTTGAGTGTGCTGCATATGAGAGAGAAGTCATCGATACGTAGCTGCTGATGCAGTGTACATCTCACGCTAAATATACTTAAACTGAACCCTATATGTGCTTAATTGTGCACCTGATGATGTGTGAAAAGTACGTCTCGATAAAATGGAGGGAAAAAAAGAAAGACATATCATGTATTTTCATTCGATGCGGGGAATGAACATGACGATGAAGCTATGGAGACCGAAGAAGTAGTATGAGAGGTCATCGTAGCTTCAGGCGAGGGTCGAGAAGCATCTTCCGACTGGATCGACAGCTGCTGGTTCTGCTGCGATACCAGGTTGGTATTCCACTGCTTGGCTACCTCTGTCGTCACGCGTGTGACCTGGAGACAGCCTTGCTTGACGGGTTTGGGCCATTGAAAGTCGTCCTCCGTGATCAGGGCACGTACTGAACTCATGACAGACACAACGACCTAACCGAACGCATCAGCAAAACGCTTTCACTCTTTCTATAGAAAAATTGCGTCTACCTTGAGGAAATGATCGGTCTCTTCCCAAAAGGAACGGGTCAGCTCCTTCCGTGCCAGTGCTTCCTTGTGTATATCGACATGTTTATCGAGACGGGTGGCCAGTTCAGCAGCGTTGGCAGACTGCCTTTCTAGGTCAGACAGCTTGGTCTGGAGCGGTGGAGAGAGACGATCGTCAGCAGAGGCGGAGTCCTGCACCGAGTGCTTGAGGAGGTCTGTCACGTGAAGGGAATGGGCGATGGCGAGTTTGAGCAGGGTGTAGAGCTGTTGGTCGGGGTTGTCGTCGCCAGGGCATGTGCCCTGAGGGGAATACAGGGTGGACTCGGTGCTTTGAGACCGGCCACGCGAGAAGGCAAGAGGTGAGGGGGGCTTGTTGGCGGTCGGTGACGCTTTCGACGGGGGTGGAGCCGTGGTGGTGGTTGTGGGGGTGGTGGCAGGCGTGGCGATAGAGATGGTATGTGATGCATCAGCGGAATGGGTGGGATAAGTAGTAGGAGTAGTAGTAGAAGTATGGTTCGTATGATGCGTATGATTGGATGCTATGCTATGATTTTTGTGGTTGATCAAAGGTGAAAGGGTATCCCATGCCTCTTTGAGGTCGACGGTGGCGCTGTAGACAGAGACGATCAAATGGCGCGAGAACTTTGGGTCGAGGACTTGGGTGAGTGAGGACATACGAGCCTGGAGCGCAGAGACGAGGTCTTTGAGGCATGCGATACTCGATGCTGCGGCCTTAAAGAGGTCGGCGCATTGAGACGGGCTGGGCTGGAGGTCGAGCGTATCGAGCACGGCCACGAGCTTCTCGGCAGACCCGGTCGAGCGCTGCAGCTGCGGACCCAGCGAGAGCCCGTCCTTGCCGGAGCAGCAGTGCAAGCACCGTCGCAGCGTGCTGTGCAAGGAGGTGGCAGCGAACAAGACCGTCCGACAGGCTTCAATGGCAGGCAGATGCAACCCACTGCTATCAGGCGAATTGACCGTCCACTGGTAGTGAGCCTCGCAATCCATCTCGCGTGATTCGTTGGCGCTGGAGTAGCTGCGTCGATGGAGGCCTGGCACTTGAGGCATTACGAATGAGGGAGCAGGAATGGTGGTGGCAGGATAAATAGAACGACGACTGTCCACCGTCAGCTCGAGAGGCGGAAGCGCTGCTGTTTTGCTCGTCTGTCGATTGGGTACAGCTATCTTTTGCAGTGATGGTCCGTGCTTGTTCAGCGAAAGTCCGATACTCGAATATACACTATGTCCAAGTTGCGACCGTAGTCTGGCATGTCTTTCTTGACCTTTTTCCATGTCTCAAAAAGACCTGTTTCCAAGTTTATCTTTTTTTTTTCTTTCGTTCTTTTATCTTTGTGTATGTATAATGTATGTGTGTGTGTTTATTTTGTGAGATAACAAATAATTGCATCTCAACTATTGCTACTGCTACTCTTCTTCTTTTTCGATTTCTTGCCACTGCCACTGCTACTACTTTTACCACCCTCCTTGCTCTTCTTCTTCTTTGCCTTCTTCTTACTCGAGCTTGTCTCTGTAGGCTCTGGTGTCTCCTCCTCTGCGAAGCTCACCGCCTATCCCATCAATCAGCAAACAAATGAAATTAATGCAGCCTGGAGATATCTCACCTTGTTGTCACTTGCAGTTGATGGCCCTTCTCCCCATACGTTGTCGCCCTGCCCGTCACCCCATGACCATGGGTTCTCGCGTTCATTGCCAATCTCTTCGTAGTTGCCAAAGCCGCTACTGTACGAGATGGGCATCTTGTCTGCTTGATGGTCAAACTCGTCGGACGCTTCCGGCAGCCGGTTATCTTCGTCGTCGCTGTCTGACTCGACTTGGATTTGATTTCGCATCAGGTTGCCAGGGTGATGACCATCACCGTAGCCAGGGTATCCTCCAGAGCCGCTACTCCACACATTTTCGAATTCGCTTCGGAACACGGGCGTCTCCTCTTCGTCGACTTCTTCGTCCTCTTCTTCTCCTTCGGGCTCGCTGCTCTTGCGTGGCACGTCCACCGACGCTTTTCGTTCGCTGACCCCACCCGCATTGTAGTACTCCACGGACTCCACATCTTCATCTCCCGCCACCATGGGATTACCATAACCCTCATTGTCAGAGTCGTTGCGGAGAACGGGGACAGCGCCCACCGTCGCTGGTGTCGCTTTGGTATCGTCCCCAAACCAGTCGTCTTCGATCTCACCCGCATCAAATTGATCCACAACCGCAGGCAGGCGGTCTGATTCTGACGCAAGTGATCCTTCTCGCCTCCGTCCAGTGACAGGGGCTGTCGGCGGCGGTGGTGTTGCTCTGCGCGTAAAGGAAGGAGAGTCGGGTATGTCCAGCGCCGGAGCAACTGGATGGGATCCGTCAGACAAGTACTACAGACACAATGCAAGATACTTACTGTCTTTGCCAATATCATTCAGCTCATCATCCCACGTGTTTTGCATCTCCTCCTGCTGTCGAGACAAGTGACGCTCAGAAGCTATGGGAGGAGAACATCATAAGTTTACAGTTCAGTGCGATCTGGTTGTATTGCTTACGCTGATCAAAATTATCTTGGCCTCTTCGTCGTCGCATGACCTCCGGCACCTTTTCATCTGTATCCAAGGTTTCGAGAGTATCGACTATTTCGACTGCTTTCAGCTCGAGCTGCTTCTTCAAAGACTCCATCTGTTCAACCGTGTTTAGAGTTCCGCCCCTTGACCGGTCAATGGCTGTTCCTTGACATTACCTGAAGCTGCAGGAAAGGAACGCCTAGATACTCGTAGATATATTTCAGCCCCAGACCTGTCTTCATGCTGGTCTCCGCGTAGCGTATCAGATTCGGTTTGATAGCGCCCTTCTCAATGCGTTCCTGGTTATGTTCATACAAGGTGGCATGGATGGTATCCAGGGAAACCGAACGCTCGTCACTAGAGTCACGCGGTTTCAGTAAATGTAAAAGGTATGTATGCTTATACCGTATGGGTTTACCTCTTATCACAAAAATTGCCCTTGGTTCATGTCCTTGTTAGCCTGATGTACACGTATAATACAATTCAAGAGAGGAAAGGACTTACAAGGACCAGAACCGAGAGGTTCTCAGGTATCTTTGGAAGCTCCTTGTGAACATAATCAAATGTCCACTGTTTTGTGGTGTCGAATAAGAGGAGGACTGCATGGGAATTTCGATAGACGTCGACGGTATTGGCATCGAGAGCCATATCCAGCGCATCAGGAGAGGCAGGTGCCGCTTTGTCGGCCGGTTCCTGTTTTGGCTGTGCATCATGCTCGAGTTTGATCCCGGTGTCTGTCTTTGCATTGTTCTTGTTGTGGGCTTTATCGACCACATCCCAAACTTCAACCTTGATGATATCGTTGGTGTCTGGGTCCCTTCGTCAACGCACGTATACGCAACTTATATAGATGTTTACCTCTGTACTGCCAAGGAATATTGGTCACTTGAATCTGAGGTGTCGACTTGTACACCTCGTCGAATTCTTTGCCCTGGAGTCTTTCGACTGTTCGAGTGGTGGTGCTCAATAAAAGTCGTCAAGCTGCACGCGTCTTTCTTCTTCAGACTTACACAAGGTCGATTTGCCGGTCATGACATCGCCACGAATCACGATTTTCACTGAAGACGCGTCAATGACGTACAGGAAAAGAAGAAGACAGCAGAACTTACTGTTATATTGGACGCCTCTTCGAAAGGCATTGCTCATTGTTTTGAAGGGCTGATGTTGGTGCTCTGGTACAGGACTTCCTCCAGGAGTCGGCCCGGCATCCTGTTTGTAGAAAAAGCTGTTTAAGTCTATGGAAAGAAGGAACGACGTGCCAGTGAAGCCTACTTTCTTGGCAGTGGAGCCAAAAGACCACAAGAAGCTCATAAAGAAGCGAAGTAAAGAAGAGGAAGGTTTATGCTTTCAGGAATCAGGCGGGAAACTTTGCTAATTTCATTGGGCCAGAAAAAAAAACCAGAGCATAGCACACACATGCGTAAAAAAAAAAGAAAGCCTATTTAGCCAAGAGACAGACAGAAGCAGATTGAGGTAAGAATATGCACTGTATTGTATATAAAAATGAGATCAACAAAGAAGTTTATTTGTTTGGACATTTTTAGTGACCAAGAGCAGCAAGCGAGGCGTTGATGTCCTTGAGCTCACCCTCCTTGGAGGCAATAGCCTTCTTCTGGAGAGCGACAAGGGCAGCCTTGCGCTGGTAGTAAGCAGCAGACTTGGCCTTGCGCTTGTCCTCAAGCTTGGCAACGACGTCGCTGTACTTCCAGCCGTACTCGACCGAGATGCGGCCAAGGGCGGTGTACTTGCGGCCGGGGCGGAGGCGCTGGACGCGGAGGGCATCGGGGACGACCATGCGCTTCTGCTTGTCATAGGGAGCAGGGATACCCTCGAAGAGCTTGACGCGGTCCAAGGCAGCAGCACCACGGGCGGTCTTGTGGGGGATCATACCACGGAGAGCCTTGTACACAAGACGCGAGGGAGCGCGGAAGTGGAAGGGACCACCACGGCGGGGGTTGACGCGGTTCTGCTTGTGGAGGTAGGCAGCGTACTTCACTGTGATACATGTATATGTGATTTACCCATACAAAAATCAGTATTTGCTGCTCTCGCTCTATTCTCCTCTCCTGTGCTTTCCAACTCGAAAACTTACGCTTGTTGCGGAAGAACTCGCCCGAGACGTTGACCTCCTCGCAGCGAACGACAACGACCTTCTGGCCGCTCAGGGCCTGCTTGGCGACAATAGAAGCAAGACGGCCAAGGAGGTGACCCTTACCATCAATGACAACGACCTATCGTGCAACGAAAACATTAGTTTGCTTGTGCTTTTCTTATCTTCATCCACTTGTAAACCCGATCGATGATTTGCTGCCACTGATGAAAATGGTAGAGTTTGGGAAAACGCCACTCAATAATTACAGACATGGGCATGTGACACAATGACAGAGAAAGCGCGATCGCCAGGCAGGAGGAGTCATACGATACGTTTCCAGCAGAGGCAGCAAGTCATTCGAGCAGGGTTTTGGGCTGTATACACACCTTTTCGAAAGTGGACATTATGAAGGTCAAACTCGGGTCCGAGAAAAAGAGGGAGAACACATCTTTGTCTGAGCTTCTACCTATAATAAAATTTTTTCTGTGACCGTTGAAGAGAAAAATTGTGTGTGTGTGTGTGTGCGGCTCGACTCTCAGCTGCCCTCATCGTCGCCGCTGTCTAAATTAATGCTTAGAAAAATAATGAAATAGCCATGGTTCCCGTGTACTACAGCGCAAAGTAGACCATGTATTTAACAAGATATACGATATATAAATGAATGCTAATGTCAATGGTCGAGATAGATATGAAAAGTGCACTCTCCTCAGGATAGGAAACACTTAAATAGTGCGCCCCAACAGATCATCAAACAAAAACCAGAATAAACACTTTATTTGATCATAAAGCTACTAGTCTATGGAGGGTCTTCCTCAAGGTAATCTCTGTGGACTGAAAATTCCACTTTCCTATATATCACAACGGCCAGAGCCAGTTCATCGAGACCCACTCACAGTGCGTCGGCGACTACCTCACCTATGCAGAGCGACTTCATCTCTGATTCACAGTTTCATACTACCATTAAGAATTTCTTGTCAGTGAGCCTAGGATAGCGAGGCGTATGTCTATTAGGCTTCCAGGAGAGTCTCAGCGTTTGGCTTAGGCGGACCACTTGGACAACTTGGGCGCGAACGGAAAGAAAGAATGGGAGAGGAAGCAATGGAAAAGAAGAAGGAAGGGAACCAAAGAGGAGCGGAACCGAAATCCACGTTGATGTTTCATATCCAACGTGTTCTACAACAGGCAGAGTAATAGGTATGTATATAGCTTTGGCGAAAGCACGAGAGATTTATACGTTTCCGTGAACAAATATATAATCCTTCACACTGATGCGATGCATAGACCATTGGACGGGCAACTGATGGCAGACGGTCTCCAAGGGTAGTGCCAGACTCCGAATATCTAATTCACCTTTTCTTCATCTCGCCAAGAGGCACTCCTGAATTCATATAGAAGGAGTTAGCGGTCTTACACACGTAGTGAAAGGAGATTATTATTGTCTGGATCCTGCTATGTGCACTACTTCCAAAGAAAAAGGACAGAGTAGTGGTTAATGCGGCCTGGGTGTGTCGAGCAACATTATTAACTCGGGTGGGACTCGGACCTGCACCTCATGTATATATTTGCTCGAGACTAGGACTATTATTAATTGGTTTTACGGTGGATGCACGTCAGTCATTCCCTGCTCTTTCTATCGTTCATAGAATATGTATATTTGATAATTACTCCAGTACATTTGATTATTGCGAGCACTAAAAAAGGCTCAATATCTGTCCAGAAATGTTCCTTCATGTTCCCCGCACGGTTATACCTTGGGTGTCCAGGAGGAGCCATTGTCGTCTTGAAATATAGGCATGGATATTGAGGAAAGCACGATTACAAGCTTGTTGATTCCATCTTCTTAATATGGGGTTGCAGCTCCATTTGCGATAAATTAAACTTCTCTAGATATGACCAGTGATGAGCAAAAGTATATACATCATACTCAAGGATATTGCACGCTTCCTACTGGCCGCCACTTTCCAAAACTCGACATACCTCGCTTCAACCTTACTGCTTTTGTCTCGTGTTGTAAGAATATCAAGGCTGAATTTAGCTGTGCGTGATTTTTATATTTCTTCGCAGATATTCTTTATGAGCACCGTCGTTAATTGCAAAAAGTTTGACAGGACAGTTATCCGACAAGTGTTCGAAAGCGACTCTGTATACGTCTCCGTGTAGACACAATCACTGTTTGACTAGATTTACAAAGGACAACCGTCTATTGTCCTTCTGGCCCGCTTTGCTGGGTTCAGTAACAAATCGTTACAATGCCAGAAGTTCAATGGTTGATCTTCTCCCCGACAAAATTAAACTCTACGGCAACATGAGCAGTGTGATAGAGTCGTTTGAGGCTCTAGGTGACTCAGGTGCTTAATCCATAGGTGCGGACACTCAGGCACCCTTGCTGTAGCTTCTACTTCTGCTTATTTGATTGAGACCTTCTTCGTTTGTTTTTTCGTGACACTATGAGATTACCGCGGCACGCCGCGGAAAAATGAGAAAAGGAGAAAGAGAAAGAAGACTTATTATACCACCTCGCCATGCGGACTTCCCATTTATGATCACACAAACAGTACAACCTCGATTGGCTGGGGCTGGTTTCTCTAATTTTTTTTCGTAAACCTAGGTGGAAACATGTACCGTGGTTTCCTCTTTACCTAATCATTATTTCATTTCGATTCTGGAGAACAGCTATATTTGCAGACTTATAACCTACTCCTCTTCCCATATTTTATTTGTTGACTCTGTCTGGAAAAGCTTTTTCCCTTGTCTTATTATGCCTTCAGTTCCCCTGGATCCTATCATAATCTTTTTGTCTATGCCACTTGCCTACGCTTTCACTAAGAGTAGTCACGAGTATGAAAAAGAAATGAAAGGGCGTGATTGGTGTAAGAGGCGGCTAGGTCGATATAATGCTAACTTCGCATGATTATCTCACAATGGCCTAGAACATTACCGCAACGATGGAAGGACAGAGAACTTGAACATTTATCTCCAAATGGAAGTACTGCTTATTGTATGTTACTTCAAATTTTAAGCCGAGGTCGTCTTTACAATACCGGATACATCTAAAAGCCGCTTCTCGTTGGGGACATAAAGGTCGATGGACATCAAGGTATATAGCCTTTACATCTTTCTTTACGATATTGCCGTTAGTTGAGTCCTTTTTATCTCATCTCATATTAGAAGATACGTTCTTCTTTGTCCCTGTCCCTACAGTACTGAGTACAACAAGTCGACCGCATGTACCGCAACAGCAACAGCAGCAGAACCGGCCCGATCCCTGTACCTGCACCCGGCGAGGAGGAAAACCTGGCGGAATTGGATGACATTGTGCTGGATGACGAGAAGAAGGCAGCCGCTTTTCAGCAGCAGCAGCAGCAGCTGTCGAATAGGGAATACGAAGAAAAAAAGATCGTGCAGGCCCTCGATCGTCGCATGCTACCACTGTTTTGCGTCTTTTACTTTACCGACTACCTGGATCGTGCCAACATTGGCAATGCAGCGTACGTAGGACCGTGAAACGTTCACAAAAATATCTCATCCAAACAACGTTGATTGCATTAGACTAGAGGGAATACAGGAGGACCTAAAGGTAATATCCTAACTCGACGCCGTCTGCAAAACGAGAGGCAGCATTAAACTCACATACTAGATTTAGCTCTCACCATCCCAGCTAGGGACAGCTATCTCTGCATTCTACATTACCTATGTATACTAAGAGGAAAATACGTTGTATTTGCTGAAAGTGCTTACGTTGTTTTACGCAGATTCTGTTTGAGGTCCCTTCGAATGTCGTGTTGAAACAGACGAGTGCAGTTATATGGCTATCAACTATTATGCTGGCGTGGGGAGGTAAAGACATGTGGTTTGAGCCGTGCATGGTATATAACACTCTGTCTACATAGCTATCACCCTCGCCATGGGTTTTATTACAAGTTTTGGTGGATTAATGGCAGCCCGCTTGCTACTCGGGTAAAGATCAATAACCCTATTGTCCTGTATATGCAATATTGATGGTCAGCTTCCTCTAGTGCGGCTGAAAGTGGCTATATACCCGGTATTCTTTATCAAATGTCTCGAGTTTACAAACCACGCGAGCTGAGCTCACGTGTCGCCTTTCTCCTATGTATGGCGTTTCTCTCGGGCATCGTATCCGGTCCGATAGCCTATGGAACCTCCTTTCTGGAAGGCCGTAACGGTCTTCATGGCTGGCAGTACTTGTTTATTCTCGAGGGTGTACCTACAATCGTTCTCAGCATCGTTTCCTATTTCTGTCTTTTTGATTCGATCGATCAGGTGTCCTGGCTCACACCTGAGCAGAAACGGCTGCAGCACCAACGCATGGAAGAAGTCGCAGCTCAGCACGGCCCCACCACAATTAACCTCGCAACGTTCCGTGCGGCCTTGGGAGACTGGAAAACATGGTTGTTTTCATTTGTTTACATGCTCAACGCTGTCAACTTCTCCAGTTTCTCTATCTTCTTGCCCATGATTATCGATGGTATGGTCATCCGATATTGTCCATCTCGTGCTTGATGTTCCTTTTCATATATGTAGGTTTTGGCTTTTCTGTTGTCACGTCGCAGCTGATGACAGCTCCTCCAAATATTGTGTCCGTGATAATGGTTATTGTTGGCGGCTATATCGTCGATAAGTACAACCGAAGGGCCGTAGTTCTGGCAACTGGATTCTCCATTATGGCTCTTGGCTATTTCCTACTATACATTCTGCGTGATCGATGGGGTAAGTGTCTAGCATAACATGCCTTTATAGTCAAGCTAATATAAAAACATACCCGCAGCTCTATATGGCGCGTTATTCGTGCTTCCTGTGGGCATGGCCCTGCAAGGTATACTCACCTTTACTTTTTTTAAATCAGACTGTGCACTGTGCTCATGCCTATCGGTTGTCATGTATAGCATCTACCGTTGTGAGCTGGTCGGCCATCAATTTCCCTGACTTATCCGTGCGAGCCGTGGCTGTGGCCGTCGTAGTCATGATAGGCAATACTGGTGGCGTTATCGCTTCCTATCTCTACCCGTCAACCACCGCCCCCCATTATTTCCTTGGCAACGGTATCAACCTCACGTGCGCTATTGTCGGTGCTATGACGTCTGTCCTCACAGGCTTTCTCCTGTATCGCGAAAACCGCCGCCGTGACATGCAAAGTCAACGTCTCTTCCTCGATGCCAAGGAGCACGGGGAGGACGAAAAGGCCATCAGAGAATTAGAGGATATTAGCTATCGTTTTTACTACTAGTGTTGCGTATCCAAGTAGCGAGCATATGTGTAACTTTTCTTATCGCACGTAGGTGCCCCGTACAAGTTCGAACGATAATACAAAGTTTGAACTGCTTTATGATGGTGGATGCAAAAAGGGATGGATATCTATATTGAAATGTACAAAATGATGACTTTTTGTTTACTTTCGGAGGACTTCACGAGCGACCTTAATTCCTGACAAGACGGTTTCTACTTCCTGCGGACTCAGACCTGGCACCTTGCTTTCCACCAGGGCTTCTTGCATAAAAAAGACACAGCCCTGGGCAAGTGTCCGCAGTTCGTTGATCTTGCCAAACACGCTCGCAATCGCCGTGGGTCCAGCCGCCTTGATCTGTAAAAAGATGGTCGAGAAGAGGATTTGCAAGAAGAGACGAGTTTTGGTCGTCACGGTCATGAAGTTGACACTGCGCAGTATAGCCAAGGAAAGCGACTCGTTGGCGATCAGAGAGCCATAAAACTTGGCGAGGTTGGAGACGCGTGATATCCGGACGTTGCTGCCATCTTCGGCTGTCGACACACTCCGTTCCATACCGCCCACCTCGCGCTCACCACACTCGCGAAGAAAATCCCAGAGGCAGTACTGGAAGGTGACCTTGAAGGAATGGTTCGATTCGCAGAGACGTTTGGCCACCACCATGTAGTAGGGGTTAAAAGCTTTCTCCTATGGTATTTGTTTAGCTTCGAATTTGCAGTCAGGTTTATCCACTTACATTGCCCGAGCACTGCAGCAAGACACGCGCAATTTCTCGCTGTTGGACTTCAGTCAGTCCCAATTTCATGAGCTTCTCAAAGGCATCCACATAATCCTACACAAATCTGTGAGCTAACGCGTACAACTTCTGTAGGCTCTACTTACGTCTGCACTCATCAAAGCAACAAAGATACTGCGACGGATATCGGTGTTCATGCCTTGCTTTTTAGCGAGCTTCAGCAGAGATTCTTGCAAAGTCTGTTCCTTGCGCAAATCCTTGGCCACCTTCTTGGAATGTTTACTTTCGGTGCCCACCAGGTTGTCTCGCCAGGAAGCACCAACCAGCCACCATTTGCCTAAAATGCACTTGGTGAGCTCCAATCCGATATCGACAGGCAGTAATATCCTTGCTATTTACCCTTGGTCTCAATGTTGTGGATATCATCCAAGCTAACACGAAGGGCCTCGGCACTCTTAGTGCTGCGTTTCTTGTCTAGGCCATTCAGGAACTTCTTCATCTTGAACACCAGCTCCTTGTCAGCAGCGCTAGTAGCCTGGCCTGCTTTGACTTTGTTGTTTCTGACGTTTGCCAGGGTCTCAAGCATGAACTTGTGGCGCGTCCTTATAAATAGTATTAATATCATATACATTGTTCATCTGAAACAAAAACTCACGAGATAGTGGAAGCATCACGCTTGGCTGTCTCTTTCTGAATTTCATCAATCATGTCCTTCAAAGAAGCAGGGTCGTCCGCGCGAAGTTGGAAACCAGCAGCTATCGTGAAGTTCATGTGAGTAACACTCCATCTGTAGCCAGCACAGATACTTACTCTTGACAACTTTGAGCAGGAGCTCAACGCTATGCTCATCAAGCTGCTTGATAAGCACACGTACGAGGTCATAGATAAGAATGCATGATATCACTTGGAAGTTGTAAAGCTCGAGTGCAAGCGTCAACAAATTTTTAGACTCCTTGGCACCGGGAATGCCTTCTTCGCCTTCTTCGTCACCTCGAGCAACGGCAGCACGGCACTTGTGATAATCCTTCTCAAAAGACTCCACAAGCGTCTGGACAAAATGGGCAGCTGCAGAAACGTGTAAACAGTTTGACCTCGCGAATGGGTAGCATACATACCAAAATCGATACCAACAAGACGGTAGAGACCGCCCACAATGGCCGCGTACACCACAACAAAGGAGTCGAGCAGGTTAGCCTTCTGTGAAATAGAGCTGAGAATCAAGTCGGTGACCGTCGATGTGACATCTAATAGAAAGTGGATTAAGTACAACTACAACTATTGCCTCGGTGTCAAGACGAAACATACCGTGACGAGGATAGTTGCTGTAGCAATTTTCAATGTCGAGCAGAATGCCGTCCATGTTGCTTTCACTCAAACGATTGAGAAGACCTTGCAACTGGCGCTGCAAACGGATCTGTTGCTCGGTCTTGGTCGTGGGTGCCTTTCGCAGATGAGGCGGGACGTACTTGGACGCGGCTTTGGGTGCCTCCTCTTCCGGTTTCTTGGGTGCTGGCTCATCTTTATCCATTTCGGATGTCTCCGAAGCGTCTTCCTCAGAATCGTTTTCAGTACCGCTTTCAGAACCGTCTTCGGACGCCGAGTTCATAGGCACATCTTCATCGCTCTGCAGACCGCCCCATACAGCTTCCTCTCCCTCTTCATCCTCAGTGTTCTCGCTTTCGTTCTCTTCCTCGTCTTCGTCTGCTGTTTCTAAATCCCCTGAATCTTCTTCACTTTCAAGCATATCCTCATCATCGTCCAGCTCCTCGTCATCGTCTTCGTCATCGTCTTCCTCGCTGTCGTCTCCACCGTCGAGACCATCAAATATAGCATCCACATTCTACAAACCAATAAGTCATATGCCCTTCAACATGAACGCGCAGACTCACCGATTCAGCCTTTCTGGCGTTTCGCTTTTGTCTCAAGTACTCCTGGTCATCCATGGTATCATCTTCACCGTCTTCCTCAGGAGCTGCTCCTCCACCCAGGCCATCTAGCAGATCGAGCAAACCATCGGCCTCCAGTTCCTTGTTGACATTTTTGCCGCCTGATTTGACGCCAAGTTTTTTCTCCCAATAGGCGATATCGCGATCATCGTCAGCAAAGGCGCTGTTGGTCGTGTTTCCGAGGAGATTGTCAGACTCGAGGGCGGCATACAGCCTGGGATTACGCTTTGAAAGCCGCTGAAGGGCAGCTGCTTCGTCTTTCTTCGAGGTTGCTTCGACTTTCTTCACAGGCTCCTTCTTTGAGTTCTCCTTCTTGTTCTCTGGCGTCTCCGTCTTTCCAGTGGCATTTTGTTTGCCGTTGTTGTTATTACTATTGTTCTTCTTCTGCTGAGAGCGGTGTCTGTCTTTTGGCTTCTGATCGTCTTGCTTCTGTCGTTTCTGGAACTCGGGGTGGTGGTCGAGATAATTGGCGAGCTTGCGCTTGCCTTTATCTATGCGTTTCTGTTTCCGCTGCTCTTTGCGATTGGCGACCTTGTTGACAAACTTCTTTGCGAATTTGCGGTCGTCTCCGTCGTCCTCTGTTGTAACGGCCAAAGTTAGAAGAGAAATGGGAGATCGGCCACGTGATTATACCTTGCTCGTCCAATTCTTCCTTGATCTTGGAAGGCAATCGAGATCCGATGGCAGGATTGTGGCGTGGTCTCTTGGGGCCCCGTCTTTTGGGCGGGCAGGTACGGAAGTTAGGCTGCATAACAAAGCTTAAAGGAGCTGAAGCTGTCAATCCACAGTTAAATTTTTTGCTTTGTCTCCCCCACTGAGTGCGAAAACCAACAAGACTACAGTCTCATCCACGCTGTTATCAACCACATTCAAATTCGTAAACGACATTAATCATCCTAAAGTCTTTCCCCAGTCGTAGCAGATGTCATCGTAGTGCTGGTTGTCACCTGTTATTCATAGAGATTCGGTGCAAAAGGATAGCAATATCAGTTTCTATGAAGAGTGAACGCAAGGCGCTGCATTCATGATCTTATATCGTGTCAATCGGCATACTGGATATGTAAAGATCGCGAATTATCATGAAGGATAAAGGCAAAAAGGAGTTCCTCTCAAATAGGACATGTTCCCAATGCCGAGCGCAAAGCTGCGCAGTCAGACATCACATCACCCAACACATATCACAGCATAGCTACATAGTCGAAATGCACTATTTTTTTGTGTACATTTGACGGCTGCTTCCGACCGTACCCGGTAAGTATGGCCCGAGATACACAAAATAACCAGCTTTCCATCCTGACCAAGAAATGAACAAAACCATATTTTTGAGAGCTCGGTTTATTATGCACGCAAGGAGATGGTAATGGACTTATTTGTTGAGGACGATGCCATCGAACTAGACAAGGAGAAATACCAAAGTCAGTAACATATAGAGAGAATGACAGTGCAGTACATACGCGAGACTTGAACCACTCAACGGTCTCCTCCTTCTTGATGCGGTGGGTGGCACCAACGCGGGCAGTGCAGTGCTTGCGGCGGGCAATACGGTCGCCAGGGCGGCCCATGACGACGTAGTAGTCCATACCGTAGATACCGATGGAGGGATCGTACTTGATACCCAAATCGATGTGCTCGTCAATACCGAAACCGAAGTTGCCAGTGGCAGAGAAGTTGCGGGCACGGAGCTCGTACTCCTTGACCTTCAGGCCACGCTCGAGGATCTCCTCGGCCTTGGGGCCACGGACAGTGACGTGAACGGAGATCTTTTCGTTACGACGGATACCAAAGGTACGGACGGTGTAACGAGCCTTGGAGTACACGGGGGTCTGACCAGTAAGCTGCTCGAGCACCTTGGCAGCACGGGTCAAACGATCACCGGACTCGCCAACGCTAATGTTGAGAACGAGCTTCTCAATGTTGAGCTTTCGCATGGGGTTGGTCTTGGTCTGCGTTTCGGCGCTCTATCATTAACATGCAATCGGTTAATTCATCCATTCACGCATCCGTTTTCCTTGACTGCCCCGTATCCCAAATATCTCGTCCATCCATCCATCTATCCATCCATCTGTCCATTTGCATCGTGGTACATCCACATCACTACACCACCACTGTATCCTCATCGCCTTCAAGGCTGTGTCTGATATGTACCATTGCTGTTCGTTGAGCCCAACTGGTGTCAAGTGGGAAGAGGGAGAATTCAGGCTTGCGCTGACAGCAGACCATTGAATCCACCCTCCCGCCAGAAATCAACTCAGCCACCCAAATTTAGAAATGCAATCATCTCAAATCCATAACTGTTGCACGCCTGCTTGCTTAACGGGCACTCGAAGTAGGCTCACGCTGCGATACGTAGTTACAAATGGGCTTGTTCTGGATATCCCGAAGAACACATGGCATTTGTAACTCTCAACTATCGGTAGATGGACATTTGGCCGTATACACGCTCGAAAAAATCCTAGAAGTGATAACTGGTGTTTGGCGGAGGAGGTAATATATGTCTAAAGTAAAAGGATACTGGTGTCTGTATTGACAAACATATACTACATTGACATAAGCTTTTGTCTATTAAATTGCAGCAAGTATTGCACATATTAAATAGAACTCTGTAGACCAAAGCTTCCGTTAACTATACATAGCAGTAAGGCAGTAGTTCTGCGTGATCGATGAAAGGTAGCATGCACAAATGTAGCGACCAAGCTTCGCTACTGTGGAAGGCACACATGTGTGCGTCACGTATCAGCAGTGAGTATTCACATCCACTGCTCTATTCTGCTATATATCGCAAATGCCCAGTGCCTTCCTATGTACACAGTCGTAATACGACGCGGTATTCCTGTATGTGCTTTTCTCAGCATGTATACGAGAGCTCTTTGAGGCGCTGGGTATAATAAGCCTTATGTATGCTCGAATACTACATAATGACAGCAAAGCCTTGGTAACAAAGATTTCCAACATATAATGTAATCACGAACTTTATCTTATGCGTCCATTGAAACAGGCGAAACATATGATTTGGGTAGTCTATGCTGTGCGTGAGGCAATAAATAAAAAAAGTAGTATATGTATTATCGTAACGAGGAACTCGAATTAATCATATGCCAACACAACCTATTCTGTTCAACTTTCTTTCAACAGTGCTTATGGAACTTTGCAGACTTTAGCGTTGCAACATATTGTCTAGCCAAATTAGAAACATAGGCAAAGTACCTCCTTGTTAGACCATATACCCATCGTGCAGTATAGTACGTCTTTGTGTATTTGTAGAAGTGTCCCCCGGGTCACTTTACCAATGCATATACCGTATTATTTGTAATGAACAGAATCCGGAAGTGCATGTTGAAGAGGAAAACACTGCATAGTGATTTCATCTCTCGCTGTACATGCTTTTTTAGACTGATGCCGATGTATTTCTTCAGCTAATACTCCCCATGATCACAGCCGCTATTATACTGCCTGTAGGCATAAGCTTGCGAGACAACCTACAGATGAGAATAAAAAATGACAGTACTCGGATTGTCAACGTTGTGACTCTATCCAAACGTCTATATGTCTACACTATTAAGGTACCTGGCAGGTCCTACCAGTTAGAAGTAACCCTACGCAATGACTCTTTTTCTCGGTACTATATTTTAATATGGTATTCATCGCAGGAGTTCGCAATACAGCCGAGAGGAGAAGGCTACTTGCGGCTCATGTGCTCAAGCCCGCAACTATAAATATGCTACTATGGACGTGTTATCAGCGGTTATACTTGGCGATACAACATTGCAACAAGAGTCACGGATGATCCAATATCTCACCGGACCTCGTAGTCCATTTGGTAACTTCTCTATTTTAAAACGGAAGATATAATACGTCGAATGAAAGCCATGCAAAGTGTTGAACTTCTCGGTCGAAGGTCGAAGTTAGTAAAATGTAAGGCGAAGGCGCCGCTTGTACGTCTTCATATATATGTTCTTTTGTTCAATCACGACGATGGAATGGTAGAGTGATAGAATAGTATGCACTAAAAATATGAAGTGTGCAGACTCACTCTGCCTCACGAGTGATTCGAGACCGGCTGAATAAAGTGCGTAACAAAAGGCACCGACTTTGTCATCAGAAATAAGTAATACAAATTTCTTATCAATTATCATTCGCGCAATCCAGACTAGAAGAGATAAAGTAGTGGCTATGAGAGATAAATGCGCTCCCTTAATAAACACATTGTCGTCTGCATAATTGGAAAAAGTTGGTCTAAAAAAGTTGGATATGTAGCATGTTCTCCCTGCCAAGGAGAAAGTGAAGGGGAAATGCCTCACATGACGTGATTTTGAGCCAAAATAATGTTCTTTTTTTGGAACTATGGTGGGCCGAGATCCTCTTGTCTTCTGCAAGCTTTGTTTTTGTTGATTTGGCAATATGTAAAACCATCAAACATCAATACTCTCTCGCTTCCAGAATGTAAAAGGAAAAGGGGTGATGAAGGCGGCGTTTGTCGTGTCACCTGAGCTGAATTACCTCATATACGGCATAAAGTAGTATGGGTGTAGAAGAGCAGAAATCGAAGACGAGCTTGGGCCACCTTGCAAAAAGAGGATGAGCTATCGTATTTAGTAGTCTCGTCGATCACCTAGATATTCTTTGTTTCATCTTCTGAGATTTTTTTATTTGTGGGCGATACTTTAGCAAGTAGATGAGCGGTTATCTACGTTGTTTGTGTCGTGCAACTGTCACAAATACAAATGATGATGGGACGTCAGACCCGAGGTGATAGCGAAAATTCGTCAAAGCCCACCAGTCCGCCATGTTACAGTCATCATTGCACACACACAGAGGCTCGTGCAATCAGATTTCTGCGAAGGATCTTGATGACCGGGAAACTCCGCGAGCAGAATAAACTGGAGAGATGAGGGAAAAATACCTGCCTGTCGCGCCATCCGGGAGGAATCCTCCGATCACACCTACGAAAAAGGCACTTTGGTTTCCCTTTGCTTTGGCTGCTGGTTGGCGGGCGATAAATAAAAGGATATCGCAGTCGGTGTTTTCGTTACTCGCGATAGATATCGTAATGCTAGTGACTGATTATATTGTGCACATGAAGCGTCTCAAAATGGGCTCACCAGATCACATATCAATCAGCCATGGGGGAGCCGCGGAAGCCGCACATCTTATCAGCTTCGGGGTGTATCAAGTGCGTTATCGCGCTCTAATCATCCAATCAAAATTAGCGCTTACTCGTGATATAAGGGAAAGTTTTTTTTGAGTCCGTCGCCCTTTTTTCCCCTTCTTCCAATTTCTGGTTCGTTTCTTCACTCAAGTAACTTTCCAACCTCCACACAACACAACAAAAAAGACGATCAAGTTGGTATGCAAAGATGAATAAACCCCATATGCTAAATACGGGGACAAGTGAGAAAGAGAACGAGAGGTCTTACCAAACGCTGGATGTGTCTATAGAACAAGCACATCCGATAAATCCCCAAAAAAACCTCCCTCTTTCTCCACCATGACGGTCAAGTCACCTTTCTACAACAAGCCCTCGACCGCTACCAGTGTGGACTCTTGCCACAAGTGTCCCTTAGACGTAGCACCCAAGACCCAGGACTCCAATGCAGTACCGATGCCTACCACGTCAGAACTTCAAGCCCAGCCCTCGCGCGCTGGCTTCGAGCAAGCGCAAGTTTCCACCAGCTCTCCCAGCAGCAACACTTTATCCTCCGTTGCTGAGCCCTGCAGCTCCAGTGCTGCGAAATCGGACATTGGGAGCATGCCGGTCACTTCGTGCTCGAACTGTGGAACCACTTCCACTCCTCTTTGGCGCCGCTCTCCCCAGGGCGAGACCATCTGCAATGCCTGTGGCCTTTACCTGAAGGCGCGCAACACAACCCGCCCGCCGTGGCTGAAGCGCAATTCTACCAAGCGCCCCACGCCGGTCCAACCCGTCGCTCTAGCCCCCGCCCCGCCTATCAGTCATGCTACGACGAACAATCATCGTGTTGCCCTCGCGCCAGCTGCTACCACTCCTTCGACTTCTACAGCTGTTGCCAACCTCGATGATCCTAACACTCGTAACGATGGCACCCTCACCTGTGCCAACTGCAGTACGTCCACCACCCCTCTGTGGCGTCGTGATGACCAAGGGAATACAATCTGCAACGCTTGCGGTCTCTACTACAAGCTGCACAATGTTCATCGCCCTATGACCATGAAGCGCTCCATCATCAAACGCCGCAAGCGCGTGACCGTCGCTAGTATCGCTGCTGCCCAGCACCAGGCTGCCGCGGCCGGTGCCTTCTCGTCTTCCGATGAAAGCGACGAGGGCATCCGCATCGCGCCCAAGCGCAAGCTCGCAAGCGAGGACATGCGTCCCAACAAACGCATAGAATTGCCCACCCTTGCTGCTAAGACGACAGCCACCACGAGCATGCGTCCACTATTGCCCTTGCAGCCAAGATCGCCCCGTCCTGCATCTCCACCCACGATGAACGTCAAGGCTACAACTCCTAAGCATGGCCCGCAACGTTCGCTCGACCCAGTGGAACCTGATGCTTTCCACAAATTCCAGCACCTGCCTTCGCCTCCCATGAAACCTACGAGCAACATTGCTCATCTGCTTAACCCACCTGCGAAGCCAGAGAACTCGCTGCCTTCTATCTCTCTGCCCAGTCTTCCGTCGCCACCGTTGACCGCGCATGAGATGCGTCCTGCCAAGGATGAGGCGAAGCAGCAGCAGCAGCAGCAGCACCCGTCGCCTGTGGCTACGGCTGCGGCATTAGCCACTGTTTCTGCGCTCCTGAACCCAGCGGTGAACCCGCAGCAGACGCACCAGATGCTCGAGGCACATCGCACAGAGTTGCAACGCGAAGTGACGAACCTGACGTCGCTCTTGTCGCGTACGACGGCCATGTTGCAAAACCTGGATCAAGTTATGGCTGTCACGAACACCAACTCCGCCGAGCAGCAAGGCGTGGCCCATGCGTTGGTTTCTTTGTTTGCTTTGGCTGCATCCTCCTCCGCCAAAGACAAAGAACAGACGACCAAGCCCCATGATATGGCCCCTGCGGCGGCGCGCCGTTCGCTCGATGCCCGTGTTTAAACTGTCTCATGTCAATTAGTTATTAGCAGTAATAGGCAGCAGTCGCAGTAGTAATCATGTCTTGTTCAAACAAGGAAAGCGTGGATAAAAATTGATGGTGATCAGAAATGTGGGGAAGTGCATGTGAAAACCATGTGGAGTAAGCATACAAGACGTATTAAGAGGGAACAAGACCACACGGGGTTTTCCGGATCGGGCTTTTTCGGATACCGCGCTCACGACTGAAGTTTGTTACATAGCAACAGTGCAAGTATGGAGTTTATTACAAAAGAAGTGCAGAATTAAGGAATATGAAGGTAGAGGCGCCCGGGGGAGGAAGAGAAGGGCAAAGACACGACAATGTTTGTATACGATACGAGAAGAGTGTGGGAGAGTTAATGTGTGAGAGTCCAAAAGAGGATGTGGGTCATCAATCCTTTTTGTCACCGGTTTCCTTTTGTGCTGACTCGCCATAAATCCACATCTTGGATGATTCATGCGGCTCATTTGTCATTTTCTTTGAAAGCACACAAAAAGGCCCAGACGTTATTTTTTTCCATCCTTTCTTTTTCCTTCTTTTACCCTTTTACTCTCTCGCTTTCCTTCTCGACCGTACATGCCATCATGGAGCACCAAGAAAACTACGATCCGAAGCACAAGGCCTCCAGCATAACCAGCACGACAAGTACGAACAGCAACACAAGTGTGCCATCATTTTATTCGTCAGGACGCGAGTCCAGTGTCTGCGACTTTGATTCGCCCTCGCTGCAGGAGCCGCCATTGCCCTCCACAGAAGGTACTCGCATTGACAATACACCACCACTAATTAAGCATGTGATGTATCTGCCTTTTGCTCATTCGCTTTCCCTGTTGACCATTATAGAGTTTCACTTTGGCTTATCTCTGCCTCCCAACGAAAAACCATTTGATATTCTCAGCACCTTTTTTGATGCACAGCAACAGGTAGGCTGCTTTAATTTTTTTCGATCTTTGCCCTTTCCAGTTACTAACCTACTTACAGCAGACGCCAGCCGATCCCACGCCCGTCTATTTGCAGCACGCAACAATTTTACCTCCACAGCAGCAACAGCAGCAGCAGGAAACACAACAGACACAGCCACTGGAAGAGCCTTTGCCAGCAGCGCCCGAACCGACGAAGACCGATACAGGTGGTTCTGAGTCTCTGTTGCGAAAACGACGACAACCATCATGTGACGAAGAGCAGAAAGAAGACCCTCAGCATGCTCGCGAGCTGTTGACAGAGGAGGAACGACGTGCAAACCACATTGCATCCGAACAAAAACGGCGCAACACCATCCGCAGTGGTTTCAGAGAGTTAACCGACATTATCCCGACTCTAAAAAATATCAATAACTCCAAAAGCACAATTTTATTCAAGGCGGTTGAATACATTCGACACCTTGATAAGCGCAACCGTGGCCTACGGGAGAAGCTCGGCTCGCTTCAACTGCGCCTCGAGGTTGATTCATATAACCGTCGACATAGTCAGCCTCATCACCACCACCACCATCATCGGGCGTCCATGCCCACGATGCCTACACCCAGCTCTAGCGCACACCCGCACCATCGACGCAACACGGTTGAAGAGCATCCGAAGCAATTATCTGCCTGGGTTCATCATCAGCGCCAGCTGGCCGAGCTCCAAGAACAGCTGAGATATCAGCAAGAGCTTCTCGCGCGGCACAACATCCCAACCTTCTTTTACCAACAAAACCACCAACAAAATCAGCACCGTCCCTCGTCGTCGTCTTCAGCAGCGGCGCTTGTGGTGCCTGTGACACCTACCGAAGAAAAGGATAACATGATGAACGCCCCGAGCCTCAACATCCCGGCTGATGACGATTTCAACCGCGAAACAGCCCGTCGTGAGCAGTTGCTTAGCTGTCAGCAGCATCTTTTGCATTCCTCTTCTGCATCATCGCATAAGCATCACTAAGCCCCCTCGTCTTCTTATTATCGTATCTCCATCTCTTTCGCCGCATCATCCCTCCATATCATGTCCTCTCCTCTTCTGCGCCATATATATGTATCTATTCCCCTTCGCTCCACTATGTAGTCCATCCCATTTTTTTTTATGTAAAATGAAATCAAACTTCATCACTGGTTGTCCCTGTTTGCTCCACCAGAGCTAAATGAACTATCTATTGTTTTATCTCTGTGAATACGGTTCACATAATGCTGAGATTAGAAACACTAGTACGTGGACCAGTAAAGCCAAGACGAATTAAATCTATGAAGGATGGTTGGGGGCTGTGTACGTTGCAAGAGTTGCTCGCAGGATGATCTTTTGATATCATTATCATGAAATACCCTACCTCACTCAGCGTCATTTGAGCCAGAATAGCATTTTGGGGGTTGGGGGAAGGGCTAGAGAAAGCTCAGAAAGACACAGAGTAGCGTGCTTTTCAACGAATAAGCACAGCAAATGATCCAGTGGATATGTGTAGCCGAGGGGTTTCAAATGGCCAAGTAAGATTGGTTAAAAAAGAAAAGTTTTTAATGCGGAGTTTAATAACTTCCAGGATGGGGATCGAGGAATTAGGGTTGTGGGTCCTCCAGTGTCATCGAAGCCCGTTGCCTTTCCTCAAACAAGCCTCCCCAAAGCCACCGCCACATAATATCATATAATCATATAATATATGGTGAGTACTTACCCTTCAACTTTTTAGTCCCGCAAATGCATAAACTCATGGCTTCCAAAGCACCATGGCCAGGGTTCACCTCTTCACTGCAACCTCTCCTACTGCCCGCCGATCCGTAGTTTATGACCACAATCTCGTCGAAGGCTCGTCTCCGCCTGTGCCGGCCCTCACCCCACCTCACCCTCCTTCGCCTGCTACGACGTCTGCCGTAGCCGAGCCGACTCCCTCCGTCGAGGTCAATGTCACTTCTCCACCTCCACTCAAGGCAGAGGACGAGGAGCTGGCCAAGCAGGACGATGTTGCTGCGCAGCTGTCTAATTTGACAGCTCTATTGCAGAATGCACAGCAAGCCCTCCAGCACCACGACACTACCTCCGTCACAAACGACCTGTCCGAAGTCGTCGGTGCTGTCGCAGCCCATCTTTCGAACAAACCAGGTAAGCAAGCCCTTGTGGAGAAGGAAGCGAGGTATTGACTCTGCTGCGGGTTTTCTAGAGGAGCTCAAGAGTAAGACACAAGAGCAGCAACAGGAATTTCTGCAGGCGCTGCTCGGACGACAGACGGAAAGCAAGGACAAGCCCACAGAATGGCTCGACCAGGCCACGGCTGCCACCGCTCTGCAACTCCTCGGTCTGTCTCATGACAAGGACAACACCAACGCTGGCCCAGCAGGCGGCGATGACAACGTCATGCTTGTGGCCAATTACCCACCGCAGCTGAATGGAAACCACGACGTCGATATGTCCACCTCTGACGACGGTGAGATCAAGCGAGGGGCATGGACAGCCGAGGAAGATGAGCTGCTGATCGCTGGTATCCGGAGGTTTGGCTATGGACGATGGAAGGAGATCGCAAGTATTATACCTGGTCGCAAGGGCAAGCAGCTCAAGCAACGGTGGGACAACACACTTGCTTCCAAGTACGTCGATATCGAGTGGTTACGGAACAAGATCCGGGGCGATGATGATGACTGGCAAGCTGGAGACATTGACGTCGAAGGATCCGCACCACCTTCACCTGCCGTCGAAAAGAAAGCTCAGTCCGCAATGAATACTGTCTCTAACGCCCCCACCGCCACTACATCTACCGATACGGCTACCGATACATCCGCCACATCGGCTGCCACGACACCCCATCATCAGAGTCATGAAGCCATCGAAGCCCTTTTATCACAAGCCCTGCTCGGTATGCAACAAAGTGCAGCTGCATCCAATGAAAACACCCACCAGGACGACAACATGGCGGGCACAAGTGAAGATGAACAGCAGCATAACAATTCTGCTCCTCCACCTCTCAACTTTGCCGATGCAGCGGCGCTGGCGCTGTATGCTCATCAGTTCAATAGCAGCAATGACTCACAGGGCCTGCCCAACCTGACGAACCATCCCTACTTCCTCATGCAGAATGGTACGGAGAGCGCTGTTGCTGCCGCTGCCGCAGCCGTCGCAGCCATGGCCCAGAATGGCTTCACCACAAGTACTTCTTCTTCTTCGCCTTCCTCCGCCACAGGCACCCCGCAACCCCGATCCGCACCGAAACCTGCACCTCGCAGCACGCCAGGTCACAAGCGGCGGCGTTCCGATCCTGCACTGGCTGATACCCAGTCGGCGGCCATGTCCATCTATGCGTCTGCGGCTCCTATTACCACAACGGTAGATGATCAGACTCAAACGGTGTATCCATGTCTGTTCCCCAACTGTGGCAAGACTTTCGCACGCCTGTACAATCTCAAGAGCCATTCACGGACACACACGGACGATCGCCCCTTCGTATGTCGCGTTTGCGAGACCGCATTTAGTCGTAATCACGACCTAAAGCGCCACTCCAAGATACACGAGGGCGACAAGCCCCACAAGTGCCTCGGCTGTAACAAAACCTTCTCGCGTCTCGATGCCCTTAAACGCCATAAGGCAAACCAACGTAACAAGCCTGGCTGTCATATGTAACATCATCATTCTACATCACTCTCTTTCTGCTTTGCCTTGCCTTGCCTTGCTTTGCTTTGCTTTATTTTCACCTCTGCACACATCACTCCCAACATTACCATGTATTCTCGCAATTCACTCTATTCACACTCACATACACACCACATATTGCACAACATCTACGTATAGCATTCTAAAAAATTACTCTTGCTTTATACTCTCTTTTATTATTTTTGCGATATCGTTTACGCGACATACTTGTACGCGCGTCTGTCTTCTGCACTACGCTCCAAATATTCTCTGTCAATGAGGGCTTCGATACGCTTCTTCACCATGAGTGGACTGGGCATGAACCGCTGGCTGAGCTGCTTCGTGACTTCAGCAATAAGGAGGTTGTGCTCCATGAGCTTGCGGTCCTTCATGATACGCACGATTGCGGCCTCGATTTGGTGTTTACGTTCCTCATCCACCTTGTCTTGGGTGACCCTGCGCTCACCCTCGGTCTCGACCTTGCTCGCCACTGTCTGGATCTTTATCCGGGCCAGATTGGCAGTAAAGTTGGCATTATAGGTAAAAGTATCGTTGGCATGCACGTCACGGCCCTTGGTTTCCTTGAGGAGGACCTTGTATTTTGCGCATGAGAGAGACTGCAACGTCCGTTTCAGGTCGTGCTCGGGTATCTGCGTGCGTGATGCAATTTCGTCAAAGCGCAGCACGTCTGCGTCATTGAAGAGCAGCAGCACTACCATCGAATATGTCGAGACGTTGAGGGTATGCTTCTTTCTACTGCCGCTAAAGTGGGCCGCAAGATCGGCGAAACCCATTTGGGGCTGCCATGTCAGCACCCGTCCGCTATGTCGACCGAAATAAAACTGCTCAAACGATTTGCACGTCTGCATGGCTTCCGGTGGCAGTACACATTTTGGTGAAGCACTCAGATTCATGGGCCAAAAGGTGGAAGTTAATACTGTCACCGTAGCGTCCATAGAAAGTTTCTGATATGATACATTTGACTTAGAATCGCTGACATAAAATGATGTTGAGCTTACGTTGGTATTGGATTGATCAGCAAACTCCTTGAATTGACCATTCATTTCGGTCGATAGCCTCATATCATTGAACATGCCCTCCAGCTTGTTCGTAAATTGATAGCCGCATTCACGCTAGATGGAGAGTCAGTATGAGTCTAGCTATTGTGGACAGGTATCTTACCTTGAGTTTTTGAAGCATGCCACGCTCCGCATCATCCGATACACTACGGTTGAACAACAGTCGCTTCGCAAGGTGTTGTTTGTAATAGCGCTCAAACACATCCTTGTCTCGCAGAAATCGGAAAAGCGTGATGGTTTTGTCCAGCACAACATCGACTTCGTCTTCGGATTTCTATCACAAAATCAGATACCATACTTATAGTTACATATTCACTTACGCCTTTTAGGCCCTTCTTGAGGTTCTCGTCAATATACAATGAAATAAATTCAGGCGATTTTGAATTCTCGTTAATGAATTGCTCAAAAGCCTAGTAGGAGAATGGAACACGGTATGAGGTGAACTGCACAGTATCGAGACAAGCGTCCTACCTCGTTGAATGCAGTCTGGAATGATTTATCTTTCCGTGCTGCACGCTCCAATATCCGGTCAAACTTTTCTTGTAGTTCCAAAATTTGTTCGACCCAGCGGTTGGCGGTTTGGATGCTGGGAGGCGCGGCCTTTTCGGAAGGTGCTTTTGGTTTGCTCGAGCTCGCCGGCAGATCAGCGTGGACACTGTTGTTAATCTCTGCGCCGAGGCGTACAATGTATTTGCTGATAGCTGTTCGCATCTCGTTCAGGCCCGCCGGAACACGTGAAAACAGCTTATACATGCGTGACAAATCTAGACGGACATTTGTGTCGAGATTAGCACGTCCACACGATGTTTCAGCGTACTTCATCCTGAAGTGTTTCTTACCTTCAAACTTATCGGCCGCCAACATGCTATCCAGCCCAGAGTTTTTCATCTATGTCAAAGATAAATCATACGATTGAGTAAGAGCCAGAATATCCTTTTCTTTTTTGCATTTTTTTTCTTTTTGCATCCTTTACCTCAATCACCGTGTGTAAATTGTTGGTGATGAGCTGTTTTTCAACGATAGCGCGAATCTTTGGTTCACTGGATAATGCCAAGCAATGGACAGTACGTTCGTATTCTTCGTTGAGTCTGTTTTCGACCTGGTGCATGATTTAAATGAGTCGGTCATTCCAATGTGCCTATGCGTGTGTGTGTCTGCGTGCGGATAAGATACCTTGCGCATGAACTCTGGTGCATCGTAAGTGGAAGACAGCGTCTCGCTTTCGACCTGATAGAACGCCTCGCTTGTTTCGAGGTACTTTGATTCAAAATCGACAACATAGACACTCTCTTTTGTGACTATGTCTTCGAGAGCGTAGAGCATACCCACGATGGACTTGATAGCACCGCGCTCAATGACCTCGCCCTGGCGTTCCAAATCAATCTGATGCAGCATAGCAGTGACGAGCTGCGATTGAATAGGGTACTTGTCGCTACGAACGATCTTATCTCGGAACAAGTTATGGCCCATATCAATGACGCGTGGTTTGTTGAGCTTGGGCAGTTTTTCGTCCTATTTAGATGCGGCAACATAATTTGCATGAATTTTTGTTGCTCCTAAAGAGAGTATTCGTTACCAGGTAGTTGAGGACTTTTTGTATCATGTCCATGCCCGTCGTAAAGTCGTCCCAGACTCGCTTGACTGTCTTGAGAAAGGCAGCACCGGCGTCGACTCCTCCGCTGGAGTCCGCAAATGCAGGCACAACGGTATCCTGTGCAATTGATTCCAGGTGGCGAGCAATGACGTCCGTGACACCGTCATACAGCTTTTCGCCGAATTGATGCAAAGTCAAATTGTAGGTCGTACGGTAAAGTACTTCATAGGAAAGCGATTTGGCGTTTTTACGGAAAATCTCAGTGATGGCCTGGCTCAGAAGCTGGAAACCGTCTTCAAACTCCTGTCCTCGGTCAATGCTCGTCTGTTTGTGTGTGTGGTGATGGTTTAGTAAGGAGCAAGTACAGGACTAAGGGGCTGGGACCGCTTACAGTGCGCCGTGCTGGCCTGATTCTGATCTTGCGCAATGACATTAGAGGAAAAAGAAGAGGCGCGCGTGTAGTATTAGTGGAGTCCCCTTGTCGATTGCGCGTATATCTTTTTTCTAAGTGCACTGGTATCCCTCGTTTCCTCGCTTTCTCTCTTCTCTCTGTGCACGCCTTTGACACTCAGCAGCGGGAATGTTTCGCCTTATGCTCCGTCCAATCACAGCATCGCATTCACCTCCTGCTCAATGCATTACAAATTTCAATACAATCATGTTTTTTCATACCTTTCATCCCTGCTATACACATACGTATGCCCTCCTCTCCTCTACTTCCTTTTCGAATATGCATAACATATATATATACCACTGCTTATCATATGTACGGCGTTAATAATATGTGGCGTTTGTGGCGTTCGTTGGAAAACACATATCCAATCATGTCCGCGAGGAATCATCCGCGCTGCCGTTACTTTTACTACAAATATGCTACCTTGGCAATCCTGGCGGATCCATGCTTTTTGAATAAACAAGTGTCTAGTTGCATATAGTATGCATAAAAATGAGTCTCTGGCTTTCATATATACTGTAATGCTTGAATGTCACTGCACGTCAGATGTGTCAGTTGCCTCCATGACCAAATTACATACGCTTGCATTCTTTATGTTGTTGTTATTATACAGTCATACAATCTCTCCGTATAGCAGCTTTGATGAGGAAAGCTATTTTCTTATACCACAAAAGTTCAGAAAGATAAGCATATAGCGTATGCAGAAGTAGTAGGTTTTACGAGATAAGTAGCAATTCTGCGTGCCCACTACGAGAAGGTACTATGATTCACCTGATCGGATGTTTTTGAAGTCGCTACATAGTATGCCGATATACATCTCACCATGCATGATATATCAACTCTTTCCACGAGAAGCAAACTACTAAATGGTATGTCTACAAACCGTGGCGGTCAGATCATTGCATCCGTTCCGTGGAGAAATTGCCGACCGGGCCATATATCTCAGCTTTTGCATGAAAAATGTTACAGCATGGAAGTCTACTGTTTCAGAAACGCGCTATTAGGGACAACAACGATACTTGCAGTTTCCCGATAGCTCATATAATGCTGCCAGAACCGTCATGTGCCGTGCGTGATGCGGCACCGGAGTATGCTTGGTTCCTTGGCTTCATGAATTTCTATATACCACCGCGCGACTGCTTTTTAGCAAAAGCACATCTCCACGACATGATGAAAGTCTAAAATAGTGCATATAGCATCTATATGGAGCCGAGAAAGAAGCCTGTAATATGTACTACTACGCAGAATCTCCAGTCGCCGCAATTTATTGATTTATCGTGAAGTTTAATGCTTGTAGATAAACACAAAAAAACTCGAACGAAAAAAGAGATGGTGCTGAAATGCGCATGCAGGCGGGTCAACAAAGACTCGACAACGTACGAGTTTTGGTACTAGCATTATGCCAAACAACAGAATGCAAGTAAACAAACTTATGACAACTTAAAATTAAAAGAACATTATATGGGAAGTGTCTATCCTGTTTTCTTTCAACGGATGTGTACATGGCTATACTCAGTTTGTTCTGTTGACGATATGAAGGATATATATAGTATCGAGAAAGGTGATCGTTAGGCTGATGAGATATGACCACTGATAGACAAGTGTGATTCCATGTGCAACGAAAATAGTCTGGGTGACCGCGGATCGGAGTGCGCGTTCCGCGGATGGAGAAGCATTACTTTACCCCTTCTTCTCTGGCACCCTCAGTTTTTTACAAGTTCTTACATTCATTACGTCCGCTCCTTTTTCTTCCCCTCCTCTTGTTTTCTCCCTTTTCTACTTCCATCCATGTTGTCAGCCGCCGATATCAAGCATCCTGTACCGCTGTTGCCAACTCCTGCGGCATCGCCTCCGCCCACCCTGCGCACATTTTCTAGCGACGCCTGCTATCCTGCAGAAGAACCTCGACCTGACGTGCCAGCCACCTTTCAAAAATTCATCAAAGAGCTCGATGGTCGCGACAAAGGCATCAAGGTTATTCAGTACCTGTTTAAAATCCTCCTTCACTATCGCCTTGTCAATCCTGCCCGATGGAAGACCATGGTCAGTCACTTCTCCATGACCCGTAAAATCCTTCGACTCGGATCGAGCATCGCACCTGTCCGGGAGCTCACAGACGGAGCCAGCTTTTGGAAGAGCGTTGTGCTTGTCAATGAGATTGGCAACGGTGTCGCAGACGACGTTTACTGCTTTTACAAACTCGGCGTCGTCAGCTCTAAAATAGGCAACCAAGCCGAATGGATTGCTATTTACTGCTGGTTCGCAGCCATCCTGCACGACATACGCGCCAATGTCGCACAGCTCGAAAAGTGCCGCGACGATCCTGAAAAATATTTCATGACGCAAGTTTCCATTGCCAAGCTGTCGATGGATGGTATCTTCTGTGGTATGTTATTTTACGTGTGATATTTTGGCATGCATTATTTATTTATTGTTGCTGACCGATCCTTGTTAATTCCCCAGCTTGCGACATTTGGAAGCCTCGATTCTCAGACGGTGTTCAGGCTTGGTCTGGTTTCTTCAGCGGTTCTCTCTCGGCATACAAATTATGGAAGAAGTGCATCGTTGTCAAGTCATAATCCTTCTCTTTTCCCCGCCTTCATCCTCACTCACATCTTCACCCCCCTGAGCAGCTCATTTTGCATCCGACCTCCTGAATATTCCCATCATTTCCGCCGTTCTATACTCACTCACAAACCTCTGTCATCATTTTTGCACTTGCTTTACTTTAGATCATACCTCTCCCATCTACGAATATAACCCTCCATGCTTACCATGTATATTGTCCTCCGCCCTTCCATTATCATAATCCTATCGTTTTTAATAAGCATCATGCTTTAACGTCTACATTCATAATGTACGCCCGTGAAAACCGTGTAAATACGATAAAATCGTGTTAACTTCATCGCAAATTTATTGCAGAATATTTGAAAATGATCGTCGATATACTGTATTCCGTATTCTTCATCGAACGTGAGCGCATGGCGATGGAATTCAATTGTTTTCTTATGAGCCAATGTAGTCTATATATATATATGCCATCAGTACTTTGGGTACTGATACATATACGTTTCAATGACCGTGGCAGAACGGTGGGTTATGGATCGGGCGAATGAATAACAGACTTATAAAGACGACAGTGGTACCATCCACAACAATAGCGTTTATGTGAATGTCATATGGCTTGTACATATACACCATGCTAGTTTCTCATATAGAAGACACCATAGTATGTCAATGACCACTACAGTACTGCTGTAGTTGTGCAACTACTCATTTGCTCTTGTGCTCACTTCCAATGGCCTGCGCTTCTGTATACACAACATTATAGAACGCCTGACAACCAAAAAATCCTCCATTATTTCTAGCGCTCTGGTGCACACGACATAGGTGTTTGCACTGAATATGTGTTGTAGCAGCATAGACAACCAATCTTCCGTCTTTTTGGCGCGTATATCAGCTGTAGACGGCAAAAAGCTATTTCGCATGGCAGTAAAGAATGATATGTTATAGTATTCTTATAACATTATTTGACTTGGGATTGTTTGAGCTACATGTTTCATCGTATCTCCATCGCAACGGGAATGATATCAAACCGCCGACTGAAGTGACAACACTTGCGTCCCGCGAACTGAAGAAACACATCGGAGGTCAGTGACAACAGATGGTTTCTGTTGTCCAGATAAACAATGAGAATGCCGAAACTGAGCATGCTACATAATAATGCAGTCATCCGTGGTTATGCAGGTCTACCGATCGCGTGACAGATGCCACTTACTCTTTTTGGGAAAAAGATTCCTTTTTGGGTATGCGGGCTTTTAAACAGTGGTCCAGTACATCACTGCGCGCGGCGGCGCGTTCGAAGTTTTGTGTGTTGTTCCTTTCTCTCTTCTCACAACAAACTCCTCACTTTCTGGCAATGCCGTCTTTGTCATTGCTGACCAAAACCGCTCTTGTCGCTGTGTCGTCGGCGCTTCTGTGTGCCAACGGCGGTGCAGCTCAAGCCAACGACTTTATGCAGCATCCCATCCAAGGTCTGAAGCATACCTGGGACAACGTGCATGACGTTGTCCAGGACAGCTTCTCGGACTGGCTGCCTGATCACAAAAAGCCTCCGCAGCAGCAGGATGAATTCACGACGTTCAGTCATCCTGCCTTCCCCGAGTATGCTATGCGCTACAAGCGCCCTTCGCTCTGCGACCCTAACGTGAAGCAGGTAAAGAAAAAGATAAACGATGATCAGATAAAATCTCCTGTAGACTATGCAGACTTACTGTCTTCTTTTTTTTTTTTTTTTTTTTTACAGATTAGCGGTTACTTGGATGTGGATAGCGATAAGCACTTTTTCTTTTGGTTCTTTGAGTCTCGCAATAAGCCTGAGGAAGATCCGCTTGTCCTTTGGTTGAACGGTGGTCCAGGCTGTTCGTCGTTGACGGGACTTTTTATGGAACTCGGGTACGTCATTGAAACTTGTTTCACCTCCCACATATTTTCACACACACACAACCACCACACACAACACACATGTCATCTTGGCTGCGGCATCACTCACTGAATATTCCATAGTCCCTGCACCGTCAACGAAGAAGGTGATGCTACCTCCATCAACGAATTCTCATGGAACAACAATGCCAGTGTCGTCTTCTTGGACCAGGTAAGCATTTTACTCCGTAGTTTCCGATCCTTCGGAGCAAGATGCAGGACAAAAAAAATCTGACCGCTTCACCAATGGATTACGTAGCCTCTCAATGTTGGTTACTCTTACGGCAGTGGTGGTGCCAGAAACAGTGTGGCTGCCGCCAAGGACGTTTATGCTTTCCTCCAACTCTTCTTCAAAGAATTCAACGAGTATGCCTCTCTCGACTTCCATATCGCTGGCGAGTCATGTAAGCAATGCCGGTCGTTGCTAAAAAAACCGCCGTATTGACTCAGCGCTCTCTATTTTGTTAGATGCTGGCCATTACATTCCCGCCATCGGTGGTGTCCTGAACCGTAACAACAAGGGCCAATACAACGTTGCCCAGCTCCACGACTATGCCTCGACCCTGGCTACCATCAACCTCAAGAGTCTGTTGATTGGTAACGGTCTGACTGATCCTCTGATTCAATACAAGTACTATGCCAAGATGGCCTGTGACAATAGCTATGGCCCCGTCCTCGATCGCTCGCAGTGTGATCAGATGGAAGCCGCCTACCCTGCCTGTGCGAACCTCATCCAGAACTGCTATGACTCCAAGAACGTCTTCATGTGCCTGCCTGCTGCCATGAAGTGTAACCGCGACCAGATTATGCCTTATCAGAACACGGGCATGAACCCTTACGATGTTCGCGAGAAGTGCAAGGGTGGCAACCTGTGCTATGAGATTCTGGGCAGCGTTCAGAAGTATTTGAACCGCGAAGAAGTCAAGCAGGAGGTCGGCGCACAGACCGAGGAATATGAGAGCTGCAACATGCAGATCAACTTCCAATTCCAGGTAAAAAAAAATCTCACTGCCTATTGTGAGCATGTCTGCTCGCCCCAGTCTGCTATTGCCTATCTATATTCACACTCTCTATCCACCGCATGTAGATGGCTGGTGACTGGATGCGCCCCTACATGGAGGAGGTCCCTCCTATCTTGGAGGATGGTATCCGCGTCTTGATTTATGCTGGCGATGCCGACTTTATCTGCAACTGGATGGGCAACAAGGCCTGGACTCTGGAGCTGCCTTGGGAGAACGGCGAGGAGTTCGCATCCGCCAAGGACACCGAGTGGTACTCGCACACGGCCGGCAAGACGGGTGGTGAGCTCCGCCGCACCGAGGATGGCCGCTTTGCCTTCCTGCGCGTGTTTGGTGCTGGCCATATGGTTCCCTACGATCAACCCGAGGCCGGTCTCGACATGCTCAACGACTGGGTCCATGGCAAGCTCGAGTAAATAGTACAAATGAGTGAGGCCCGTAGTGCAGCTTATAGGTGCATATGTGCATCAAGTGTATACATGTGCAAATCACATCTTTTGGAAATAATTCCGTGTAAATTCCGTGTTCTTTTTGATTTACACTGGTACATATACAAGACGCAGCACTTCCGAGACAACCTGAGAGGGGGTGACCGGTCCAATGAGATGGATACGATGGCCTAAAACCTTATCAGCCGCGACTGCGACGAGATCCGGGGTGAGGAAGTCGTGTTGGAATAAGGTGGCAAGGGATCGCGTGACGCTAACGAGGTCGCGTGAGGTACGGGCAGTAAGGCCACCCGAAACCAGCGGGTGGGTGCGCACCCCGACGACAATGTCTCGGATATAGCGCGTGATATCGATGTTAATATGAACACGGTGCGATCGCTCGGCGAGCATCTGAATTTCATCGCTTTTGATGAGAGCGGTGCGACGAAAATGATACGGCCTCACGTAGGACTGTTCGTCGTCGCCGCAGAAGCTGTAGCTCACAAAGAAACGGTTGAGCAGCTGCGAGGAGATGTGGGTTTGGTGTTGGTGGGGAACGATCACGATGACCAAGAACGGTTTGGGCACGGTATAACGCACGTTTGCCATGCGCAGTTCTTTGGCCACCATGAGTTCGAGTAGCGTAGCCTGAACAAGTGCATCGGCCTCGTCCAGACGCTGTATGACGGCTGCTTGTGCCAGCTTATTGTTGGACCCGCCACCGCTGCCTGCCGAGCCAGTCGTGAAACGGAGAAGGTCGAGGGTATCCTTTTGCTGACGCTGCCGTATGGAAAAGTCGATCGGACTTACGGGATGCATCGTTGACTCGTCCGACTGGGAAGCAATAGTCTATTTGTGTGAGTCACGTTACAATAAGGAAGGCATTCAACTTACACCCGGGGTGGAAGACGAGCTATCCTTCGTGGCATTATCGCTGTTGCGCTGATGTGAAAGGTGACGGTTGTGGTGATGGCTGTTTGGGTATAAAGTGGATGGTAGCGGAGATGGTTCTTCTGATACGAGTTCTTCACGGGTGGCAGCGAAGAGAGACTGAACCAGGTCAGTTGGGCTCTGGAGTGCTTGGCATGTCACATTAGCAGTAGAGAATCCAAACAAACTACGGCAAATCTATGGAATGTCAGCTAGTCAGCATTGCATCCGTGCAATGGATAAATATATATATATATATATACCATCGTAGTCATTTGTGATACTTCCTGAAGGCGATGCTGGGGTGCCGTGAGAAACAGATGCTTGTCATTACCCGACACTAGACAAAGCAGCACAGAGATAAACAAGTCCTGATTGAAGGCAAACCCAGTCTGCTTCTTGAGTGTCGTGATGCGTTGTTTGATCCATTCCTTCGATTGCGACGACATTCTCTCTCACACCCGTTTCTTTTTCGTGCCACAGGAGGTACAGCTTTGTACACCCTCTTCTTTTTGTTGGTTGTTTTCAGATTTACAAGTCCGAAAAAGAACTGGAGAAAACTGCATGATTTTCTTTTTTTGTTGCCGCATCCGGTCGTGCGTTGGGTTTCTTTCTTTTTCTCTTAGTTCTACCTTTTCCCTCGCAACTCTTCCTCCTTCACTTTTTATTTTGAAAGAACATTAAAATGCCAGTCTCTCATTCAGCGCGTACTTTCTACTGGTAAACTGAGAATACAATAAAGCATGGTGCTCGTCTCTTACATTGTTGCTGCTATTAAAGGAGCGTGCCATTAGCACTCGCAGCTGTCACAACCTATTCCTTGGCCATCAAGCAGAAATCCGCTACGGCTCATCCAATGCGGTTTGTACCCTCCGGCGAACCCAACTATGACTCTGAAAACTTGGAGCGTATCCGCCAAGATTGGCGTGAGCGTAACCGTGGCATCGGTCTCCGAGACGTGAGGTGAGTCTGGGCTGCATCCTCCTTTCCTTTGAGTAGTTTAATTGAGCATGTTTGTGTGGCACCATTTTATATCAGCCGAAGCGGTGGAGGCGTCTAAACATATTGCGCACACGCGCTCCTATACAATCCTTCCGCAAAGTCGCAGAAAAAGAACAAGCGTTCGACTCCTTTATCTTTTCTACATCCCGCAACAACACTGTATCGTACCCTATCAGGACCCGCCGCCCTTTTTTCCCTCTTTTTCTCTATTTTTCTCTGCATGCATTATCTTTTTTCTCTCTTTTACCCCACGCACGACCAAAAATAAAGACTTTTTTTCTTTCTATTTCTTTATTTCGCATGTTTGTTTATAAGATTGGATTTGTGCGATCGGCCGAAGTCGGGAACCTTTTTTTCTTTGGCCTCCTTTTTCTGGACTGCACCCACACGCGAAGCATCCATGACACATATATACCCACGCGTACATGCCTTTCCTGCTTGGCATAGAGAAGATTAGCATATTCTTTAAAGTACTGCTAGTATGGCCCACATGGGGTCACACCAGCTCTGATAACACCAACGAAAAAAAACAAAAAATGGGCTGACAAGCTTTATTCGCGTGGGAACAAAATATTCACCCCAGCACAGATGCCCACAGCTTGCATATAATGGATTCGTGTTTCTTTGGCATGCTGGGGCGTACGGGAGTGTCCTTTTCCTCTTTTGCGGGTGTGACTTATACCTACACTTGTATTTTACTTATCCCGTCTGTGCATACCAATGGAATTCCGCCATTTGGACAGCCCTAATCGATTCCTTCTTTAACATCAGTGCATCTCTATGTTTAACACTCTATTTTTGCTTTCTGCTTCTCTTGTTTATTTTCAGTTTGACGTAGAACGGGTAATGGGAGCTGGGTTACAATCCAACAGGAATAATAAGATTCCAACAAACAAATGGTATGTGTTGTTAGCTTGACTGCCGGCTGTCATCACAACCCCGCATTTGGGGCGATCTGCTGCCGCTGTGGTCATGGTGGATTCTCCATCTTTGGACAATGCGATTCGCGCTATGTGGCACATTGGATCACAAGAGCAACAGTGTCGTACAATTCTCAGCGCAGTATTTGAATATTAACCCGTGTCGCGTCTTGTCCTTTCGATATTTCGCTTTAACGAATGGGTGTCTACGCGACCACTTTGAAGATGATTTCACCGTGCATAGAGAAAAACGGGCACCCAGATACTGCCGGGTTCTACTCACTACGCGCAGCTGGGGCAATGATCCTACGCCCACAACAATTCAGCGCCAACATAAAAAAAACTGTGGGGCAGATCAGGTGCAACGCAGCCCCATAAGTAGAAAATTCCTTGCCAACAAAAAGATGATTGTTATAAAGCGCAAAATTTGCGCCCACGGCAGCTCGAGTGTGCATAGGTGGATGTCATCCGCGGGTGTGTTGACTGCTGACCATTGATAGCCTATAGTTATCCATTGTCGTGTTAGAACATCAGAGGCGGACCCATCGATCACTTTTTTTTTATTCATTATCATTCTGCGTGTCTCAGGGGATAAAGGGACGTGCAGGGGGTCTGTGGGAGATACTCTCGCTCTGTGACAAGAAAAATAAGTGACGAACGGGCAAGAATGTTAATAAATCTGAAATAGGATACGTATACGGGATCATGGACACGTTTATATTAAGAACCAAGACATGGTCAGTATCTTGTCCATTATCGTTATCTTCTTTTCATCCAAAAGTTTCGCCAGAACACATA
The DNA here is from genome assembly GCA_023630325.1 of Syncephalastrum sp. PYS2702. Taxonomy (NCBI): domain Eukaryota; kingdom Fungi; phylum Mucoromycota; class Mucoromycetes; order Mucorales; family Syncephalastraceae; genus Syncephalastrum; species Syncephalastrum sp. PYS2702. The sequence continues at coordinate 68,644 of JAMAMT010000009.1, forward strand.
CACATAATCACAGCTCACTCAGAGCCAGCAACCTCTTACACCCCACTCCACTCCTTCCCCACCTATCCGCTCATTTATAATATGCTCTGCTCGACAGAACAGGTACCTGCGCCGGCCGCACATCCTCAACCCAGTCCATCCGCTCCCCACGTTACTCTTCTACACGATCCACGCGATCCTTCTCTCCAGTCAGAATATGAAGCTCTGGTACTCTCCTGGGCACGACAGCTCGTATCCAACAGCAGCCAGGTCCACTCCGATACCAAATCCTCGTCTACAGCCACAACCGATACGACGAGCACAACTGAGCTTGTGTACCGGCACTTGGACGCCCTGTGGATTGACGCACAGTACATGCTTCAATGCGCACAAGCGTGGAACGCACGGCCGACAGCCTTGCAGCCCGCTGAAGCCATTCATACCGTTAATATATTAGGCCTCCATCTGCTGCAGCGTGTGCTAGACACGCGTCGTGCGCTTGAACCTCGTCACCAGGAGTCGCAACAGCCCCAACAGCATAAACAGAACGATTTTGGCAATGATGATGCATGGACACTGGCAAGTAATGTGGCGAAAAAAGTAGCAGTGGTGCAGGACGCGCCGCAACAAGGTGTGCGCGATACCACGAGCAGATACTTTGAAGACGAACGGCCACTCGACGAAGTGAGCCAAGGCGACGACGAAGACGATGAAGAAGAGCAAGTGATGCATGCTCCACTGCTGCGACGGCACCAGGACGCCTGCAGCAGCTCACCAGACGTCTCTATGGTGTGGACGCAGGACAAATTGAAGAAAAAACCATCATTACAGACGATCGAGTCAGTGGCAGCCAAGGCGGGTGCGGCACTGAGTATCAGAAGCAACAGTACATCACGTCGACGCCCTCTACGACTCGTGCCTTCGCCTTCAGCCCCGTGTTGCTCCATTACTCCAGCTCATGCTCCTGCTGACGCGCCTTGCCACGGTTTCCAGCCGGCTGTCAACTACCAGCACTATTATCATTGTCCGGGCCACCATGAAGCAAGTCAGAGCAGCAGTTTAAGCAGCAGCACAGGTAGTCTACACAACGAAGATCATTACTGGCGTAGCTGGTTTGGAAAGAAAAACGACCACAACAGCACGAGCTCGACATGTGCCTTTTGCAAACAACCTGTCGCAAAGAAGAGTCTCTCCGCCAGCGATGCCACTGAAGCAGCGATCCATAGCAGTGGCAGCAGCGGTAGTGCCAGTAGCAGTAGTAGCAGCAGTCAAAGTTGTAATGATCAGCGTTCTCGACGCCACAAGTACGGTGTCTATCATCAGACTGGGGAGGGGTCCCAAGAGGACGGACTTGATGAATCTTCCAGAGCATTATTAGAAGACAGGAAAGAGGAGATGCTGTCGGATGATGACGTCGACGACGACGAGAGCGACGGCGCTTACGATGAGTTGATGCGTAACTACGGATGCCTGACCTCGTCCTCGTCTTCAGGAATGATACGCAGTGAGTCGAGTATATCCGCGTTTCGTCCGATCAGCAAGAACTTGGCCCCACGTTGTGCGCCGCCGCCGGTCCTGGAGGAGCCCAACAGCCCGGCGAGCGAGAGTCCAGTACGACGATCACTTATCAAAAGCCGCTCATTCCCATCCAAAGTAGCCTCAATCACAGTCGAGGAGGTGTCGACCCGCTCGCCGCCTCCACCTTCTCTCAAAGAACGCAATTTTGTGATGCGATCCCTTGTCAACAAAAAGGTTTCCCTCAGCAAACTCTTCAATGGGAAGCGATCGATCTAACTCTAACTCATATATTAATTATACTATATACGCATACCATACCTTATTCATTACTTATACTTAATTCAAAGAACTCGGTCGCTTTTCTGTTTCGATACACGTGTGCTTTAAAAGTGAATGGATGTGCAGAGGGATCGAAGGCGATGTTCGGTGTTTGAAATGGTGATTTTGTTTTTTTGTTATTTTTTTTATCGGGGGTCCCAGGAGCAGTGATGAGAGATTGAGACTGTGCCGAGTGCGAGTTTTGTCTCTCAAAACGAACACGTCATCCTTCAAATTGTCGACGTAGCCATCCATGACAGACTCAGCCAAAGAGACGCCCGTGCGTCAAGACGACGACCACAGTAAGCCTGACCCCTCTCAGCTCGAGATTGAGCACGGTCTCTCTCCTGCAAAGCGCCCTGCTGACGAATCACCTGGCGCTGACAAGGACCCAAAGGCACGCCGAATCGATAACGATGCATCGCCTGGTGATGCTGAAAAGGACATTGCCCAGAATACCGCCGCCACTTCTACTACTACTACTACCACTACCCCAACAACTACGACTACAACTACAACTGCCCCTGACTCTACTTCCACAGCCGACAACAACGCCAACACCACCAACAACAATGAACATGTCCTGAATGAAGCAGCCTCTGCTGCTGCTGCTGCTGCCGCTGCTGCTGCCGTAGTGGACAATCCCACCCATCTGCTTGGAGACGGCGCACCTGCCGTGTTACCTATACTGACGGAACAGCAGCAACAGCAGCTGCTCCAGTCGTATGCACAGCACAGTGGACAGGATTTGGCCAACCTGACTGCGTCGTCGCTTGCGCAGGCGATGGTGTCACCTATTGCGGTGCCTGGGATGACTGCCCTCTTCCACCAACTGCAGGCCAGCACAGGCAATGTCATCACGGCCTTACCCGGCCCTCCTCCCGCCTTAAACCATCCTCAACCTCACCCCCACCCGCACCCCCACCCTCATCCGCATCATCCTTCGCATTCTAATCAGCAAGCCTCGGAAACGACAACAAACACGAGTGATACCCAGCCCAACAATAATCCTAATCAAAACCCTGCCAACGGAGCCGAGTCCGACGGCCAAAAGAACTCGTATCGCAGCCTGTCTAATGACGAACGGCGGCAGCGCCGGTTACTGCGCAACCGCATGGCTGCCAAGGAATGTCGCAAGAAGAAGAAGCAATATATCCAGGAGATGGAAGACAAGATTCTACACCTCGAGGAAGAGAATACCCGCCTAAAGAATCAAGTCGAGGAGCTCAATGCGAAGCTGGCCCTGGGTGCTATCCAAGGCACTTCGGAAAGTTACCGTCTTATGAAGGAGGTTGAGGAGTTGAATGCAAAGCTGGGTGGCATGGCACACTTTCCCACGAGTGGCGCATTGACCTCGGCCCTCGTCGCTGCTGCTTCTTCCGCTCAAAACGGTCACTCATCTGCGCCAGCCCAGTCAAATCAACCTGCTCCTGCTGCTGCTTCCCAGCCACAAGCCCAATCACAGCCTCAGCAACAATCTCAACAGGGTCCGTCGCAACCCACGCATGATCAGTCTCACCAGCCACAGCAAGAAGTAGCGGTATCACCTTCATCGCAACCGCCTCCTCCTCCGCCTCCCTCCGCTGATGACCCAAAGACAGCCGCCGCAGCTGTAAAGACCGTGGCCCAGCAGGAGGACTTCAAAGCTCAGCTGGCTGCCGAGCTGGAAAAGTTATCACAGACAGTATCCAGCGCCGGGAGCGCTTCTGCAAAGTAATATGTAGTCGTCATTATCATGAATTAATGCAAATGGCAACCCAATCTGTTGTAACATTGATACGTCATTTTTGCCATGACATGACTCCATGCACTGACGCCATTATTTATGCTCTTCTATCATTCTCTTTCTCTCTCTCTCTTGTTCGGATAGTACGGAGCAACGACCCGATGATCTCAATCTGCAGTAGCATCTTTCCGTCTTGGCAACTCGCCTTGGCAGTCTGCCACAAATTACGTCCGTGTGATCCTCACGATGGAAATGTTTCACCTTTATCCACCTCTGCATGCGGTATTCATATCAAAGGTTGCCGAAGAGATAAGTCATGTATCACTAGCGCGAACTTTTGCTGTTTTGTTTGCGTAAACGTACAAACAGAAATAATCACGTAGACAGCTTGATATTGTGTATAAAAATACCACTGAGTATGGAAGCATATCAAAATCAGTATAGAGTGGAAGCTGGCATGTGCGAAATAGCCCCTGAAGGGAAGGAGCAAAACACAAGAGCAGAAGCAGACCTTCACGCAGTCCTTTTTGTTCCTGTTACTTTAATGTATGCATTCCAACTCAGAGCGAACAAAACAGCCAAGAATCGAAAAACTTCACAAACTAAAGGAAGTGGAACGAGATGGCCAGAACGTACTATCGCTTACTTTTTTTAGGGCGAAGATCAAAAAAATTGAGTGAGCGTACGGGAAAAAAATAATGACGACACCCGATTTTAGACCTCCAGCGGGAAAAGAAAAAAAAATGGGATCGACGTCCACGAAGTCGCTCTACCACTTTTGCCCATTCTCTTTATATAAAATTAGAAACATTCTTATTTCTTCTCTCTTTTTTTTCGCTCTCTCGCTCTCTCACCTCTTTACGTGTATCCCTTTCCCTTCTACCCCCTCGTCTCTCGATGTTTCGCAGTGTGCGCTCAAGCCGGCCTTTGGCGGTCGCCTGCGGCTCAATAATACTGCTGCTGATGACCGTGCATCTCTTTTATCTAAAACCATCCACAGGCATCATGAGCAATAGCAGCAGCAGGTTATCATGGTGGAACTCTCCCAGTATATCCGCCGAAGACGAGTCACCTTTTGCTTCAGCAACCGCCGCGGACGAGTTTGACGAAAAATATCTGACGTTCACCCCGCACTCGGGCCTGTTCAATCAACGTATAGCCATCATCAACGCCGCCATTCTTGCCTATGCGCTGAACCGCACCTTATTGCTCCCCGAGATCAATCTGGGTACAGCCACTTTTTGGCGCCCCACTTGGGAGATCGTCGACAAGCTGGACCGATGTCCCGGTTGGGTTGAGTCACACAAGGGTGCGGTTACCACTGACTGTTACGACTATCGCGACTACGTTCCGGTCCCAGTCGACTTTGTGTTCGATTTGTGGCCCATCCAGGATGCAGGTGTACGCACCCTCCAGCGGCATGATATGCGCCGCGACTATTTCCAAAAGTTCTGGGGTGTAAGCTTGGACGACCCCAACATGGCCTATCAGCTCCTCGACGATAAGCGCTACTCATACCAGATCCACGATACGCCCGAAGAAAACCTCAACATGTTCCAGTTCAACCAGCGCATCGACCTCAAGGAACTTGAGGAACGAAAGGAGCCCTTCTTGGTTTTTGGCTCGCTCTTTGGCTCACATCGCCTTGCTCTTGGACGTCCTGAACTGAAGCAGCTTCGAGAGCGCTGGAAGAAGCAGCTGAATGTCAATCACCCGCTTGTGTTGCAGCGAGGCGCTGAAGTCGTCGAGAGACTCGGTGGCGCTAACAACTTTGCGAGCGTCCACCTGCGGCAGGGCGACGGCTTCTTTAAAAAATGGGCCACCAAGACGATCGGCCAGGTCAAGGAGACTCTCGAGAAAGATATGCAGAATGTGACTCAGGACTATGACGCCGAGGCTATCACAGAACGTCTCAAGTCGATTAAAAACCGCCAGCAACGGCTCAAGGAATGTGTTTCTGTCCAGAATCACAACCACCCGCAGTTGCGGCTTATCTATGTCGCCACGGACGCCAAGGAGCCACGCAGACGCTTTTCCGATCTCTACAATGAATTCGTATGTCTGTTTACCCTCCACGACTTCCCCGATGTAACCCGGAATACTGTGTCCGCACAACCGCTCGGCCCGCGCCTGTTACCGCTTGTCGATGCCGAGATCGCTGCTCACGGCGGCTTTTTTGTACCTACTCCTAAAAGCACTTTCTCTGGATACATCAAGCAACGCCATCTTCAGCTGTCTGCCAGCGCAGTAGAAGCCTCCTCTTCGTCTTCCTCTTCTTCTTCTTTTGCATCATAATTTTACACGCAGCCTTACCCCGTCTTCATTTTTCTTATTCCTCCTGTACTTATTTAGCATTCATTCACTCACCCTCGCTTGCTCTCATTCGTTGTACTTTTATTTCTCCAAATATGGCTTTTTTCCCTTTGTGTCACAACAATCTCATTCCACACCACGCTCATCAAACACTCGCACAAATAACCCCGTCCCAGAAAAACCAGCTTATCCACATGTAACTTTGTCCCCATCTTGAAAATAGATATGAATAATACATAAAGGATATCCCACTCATAAACTGCGCCTTCATATGCAGAAAATCTGATAAAGTATAGACAGGAGTATGCCGCGAAAGTGATGCATATGACAACAGTCATGAAACGAAGCATATCCATTTCGCGGTCAGACTCTGCGATAGCAAAAATAAAAAGTCTTGGCGTTCGCAATTTGTGGTTCACCAGCCACCCTACTTTAGCCAATTAAACGCCAACGTCATCTTCTCTCAATCCATGCCGACCCTAGAGCGTTCATCCCTGTGCAACATCACACACACGGCGACATGCTTGCATGCATGCAGATGTACTCGAATGGCATGATATCCACACGGCATGCTTCCCGAGAACCTGCTATACTCGGTCGATATCCCTTGTATCGCTTTCTATGGAACATACTTGATCACAATAAGCTTTTAGCACGCGTCAGTGAGCTACTATGTGATGTTTTATGTGATTAAATCTGCAACTCAATACAAAATATCGTGAAACTGGCATCTTCGTATGTAGAGCGACATGAAATTGGGATAATTGAGAATAGATCCGGTCCTATATCGTGACACAACGGCATACATAAGAGTCATTTCAGCAATATCAGATCTTTATTCGACAGCTCCTACCCAGTAAGTACCGTTGTATTGGTCAGCCTCCTTACACATAATTTTAATAAATACGATTACGAAACACCAATACATGCCGTCAAAATTATAGTTTATGCTTCGGGTTTCACCGGATATCAATGTTAAGAGTAAGAGTTCGTGGAACGTCCTTACCCATGTGTGTGCTCATATCATGACATAGATATAACACTTCTGCATCCTATATTTGTGCATAATGAGTGATTATCATTGCACACAATGTTTAGTGTCAAAATTATGTAGAGATCGGCATACAGGATTGAAAAGTATTATATTTCGTTGTGTCATATAACACATGTAAAACATTAGTTCTATCTGCATCGACGGCTTTCAAAGTTCCCTGTCAATGATCTAAATAATATCGGTGATACCCTCTACCAATGTTATGGATATCCTACTAAATTATGGCACGATTACTATAAATCTCTATGTCGTTTCGTCATCTACGTTGCGCAGTGCAGGTGTTCAAGACAGGACTATAGCACAAGGAAGACATGATAACGCTTATGGGGCGTCAGCTCGCTCGAGATTGGTTGATAAAAGTTCATTAGAGATGATGATGATGATAGAAAAGTACGGATAAGGTGGCTGATAATAATGTAGAGACCCACTTGCGCCTTTGGATATTGTTATTAGACCAAGGAGGAGTAGGCCAATTCGTCTTCCGAGGACTAAAGACAGAATTAGTATGGGTGAGCGCGAAATACTTAAGGGTAAACCAACTCACATCTTCCTCATAGACTCTGAAAAATGGGTAGAATGGATGAGCATAGAGTTTTGGACGGAATGGCTATGACTTACGATTCGCCCAAGAGGCTTTGCAGATCCCGGACCTGGTCCTTCAAATCATTCTTTTGCGAAATCAAGTGCCGAATGTGTTCCACAGCTTTTTTTTCCGGGATTGATAAGTCCAAATGAGCGGCTAATCTCTCTTTTTCTTGTTTTTATCATACATTTTTGCAGGATCAATGCTTCACTTCGATTTCCTTGGCTGAGTGAAGGTACAACCTCAATCAGCTGATCAAAACCTAAGCGAATATTCTGTCGTCGTTTCTGTTCGGATGCGATGTGATTTGCTTTCTTTTCAGCTTCGGTCAATAATTCATGCGGTGCTTTTCGTGCTCGACGCTGTCGTCGCGGTTGTTGCTTTTCAGATGCAGAAGCTGAGGAAGAAGAGCCACCGTCGTCTTCTGCTTCCAGGGGTCGCTTCTTGGACGACACAAGCTCAGTACTCACAGAGTCGTCTGGTATGTCAACATCAGTCATTCAAACTGTTTCCATCGCCATGAAGAGCATAAAGTTCCTTTACTCACCCTTGCCAACCGTGTCTGGTGATGGTTTTGGAGACAATTCGGAGTCGTTGCCCATTTTACTTTGAGTTTGTTTTAGAATGGGAAAGAAGTGAGGAAAAGAAGGTGGAGTAAAAGTGGGGTACGAATATGAATCGGCGATCGAATCTCTACGCACACGGTGGTAAATTACTTCCAAGTTTCCCGCGGCCGAAATGGAAGTACAGACCAGAGGACGGTCAAGCATTGCTATTAAACGATCAAGAAACACTCCATAGGACGAGCGGTCTGCATAAGTGCTCGTATATAAATGTCTTTGTTATATAATGTGAAAGAAAACCCTATGTATGGTTATTCACGCCATATGTGTGCTGCGTATGGCCGCGTCCATGATCAAGAAGACCACGTTCCTCCTCTTCCTCGTCTGCCTCTACATCAGCCGATTCCATATCCACATTATTTCTTGGCTGGCGGAACAAAGCCACAATGAAGCCCAGGATAAAAACAACCAGGAACGCCCATTGTGCGTAGTAGAATACGACGCCAAAGAACGGGGTGTTGACTATAATGCGATCAATCAAAGTGGATGATACCGTCGGCGTGCATATTTCTATCAAGAATATATTAAATGACTAACTCACATGAAAATAGATAATAAAAACTTACCAGTAGGAGCATAAATATCACAGGCCACAATTTTGTCTGGAAAATCAGCACAATCGCGCTGGCCACCTTGCGTGTGGTTGCACTAAGATTATGTCGCACCGTTAATCATTCATTCATGCACGCGTCAGAATCCGAGCTAATTTAACTTACATAAACCTGGCTGCCAAAGTGGGCATACCCAGGTGCCACCACATTGGTCAATGAATAATTCAGCGCCAGTAAGCTGAGGGTCAGAAGGACAGTTATAAACAAGAGGCCTTGAGGCATGGTGGCTCCCTTGCGAATGCGGTACAGCGACACCCACAAGAAACGAACACCGATTGTGATCAAACCCGACATGGTTGCCAAGAAGTAGTAAATGATCAACAAGACCATAAAGATATAGTCGAGAGGGAAAACCTAGAGACAGATGAGTGCCCATACACAATCAACAAATGGGCGGACATACTCTGGAGAGGTTGACAAAGATAAAGTTGACTGGGTTGAAGAGGTCAGGATGGCTAATGATGTAGCCACACTTGTGACCGCATACCGAGTAGGTAATTTTATCAACGCTAAGAGCCAGGCCGTTAGATAGAAAAAGTGAAAAGCCGCGCACAGCTGCTTACATGGTCAGAAATATGGAGACAACGACGACGAACGTCAAGGCAAGGAGGATGATGCCAATGATCACCTCGAACGGGCGGAGTACTTTGGCAAATCGCTGCCATGCACTGTCTCGGTCTTCTTGAATCGTTCTCAGACGGCGCGTCAGGATTCTGTCATAGCCCATAAGTCACATGTCCTATCGGATCAAAGATTTTTTTTTTTTTCATTTCTTACCTCTCTTCGTCTTCAAGGTTCTCGAGTTCCCGCTGGTCGCGCCCGCTTAAAGTTGCATTGTTACCAGCATATTTAGCTTGGATAGCACGCTGGCGCTCGCGTGTTACTGCAAGACGGTTGTCCACGTCGTCATTTTCGGCATCAATACGGCGTCGGCCCTTGATCATGTTGAAGGGCAGAATGGACAGACCAGGTGCCTGTAAAAAGCATATTAGACACTTATTTTCTCCAATGGCTTCAGCTAACCGTATAAGTAATAAAGACAGCCATGCCCAGCAAGAAAAGGCATGCAATGACAAAAGAAATGGCCTTTTCACCATCTAATTTCCAGGTTAAGCGTTTCTGTCTCTTTGAAAACGACAAACGACATACTGCTTTCGGTCAAGAGTTTCTCGAACCAATCCAGATCGACTTTCGGCGGTCGTTCGCTCGGCTTGACAAAAAGACCGATCATCAGGAGCAAGACAGAGATGACGACAAAGAACGACGTGTACTTGAGTGCGCCAAGAACACGGTCGCGTCGCGTTTGGTTCTCATCGTCGTCATACTCTTCATAGTAAAAATAGGTAAAGGGAATAATCAAAAAGCTAAAGAGAGCAATCAAGCCATAGCACACTAGATAAAGAGATGAGTGATATAGAGTAGTAAAGTAGCATGTATGTCTGTACCGTAATAGACCGCTTGGACAACAAAGGTCATCCAGTAAATGGTGTCTTCATCGGCCCATGACTTTTTGAGGCCGGTGTCTCGGCTCACAGTAGACGAGACCAGAAAGATATCGACAGGCAGAAGAGCGAGTGTCGCCAACACGAGGGCAAGAGCAACAATGGTGACAATCGTGGCAAAGGCTTCAGACTCACGTTTGTGTTGGTAATGGCGCGTGAAACCGATGCTAAAAATGAAGAGCGCCTTTCCATAGAATGAATTCACCTTGGTTCAATTTCTCTAATCCATTCCAGTACTTACTGCAGCAACAATGCCATAGACACCCCAAGCTACTCCTACGACAGCAGGCATAGTTCGGTAATAAAGTAGCAAGTGAGAGAGAAAAAAGAGGCAACGCTCTCGCTTCCCGTTTTGGCATTCCCCAAAATTTATGCAGAGTCGGGTCCACCGACGCCCAACGCGGGAGTTGCGAATTATGCACTCCGCGGGGGGCACACTGAGTGATGTCAACCTCTATGTTTGTTTGTACAGGAAAGCAGTTTCAGCATACCACCAGGAAAGCGCACCCTAGGATACGCATTCCAACACACTGTCATGCTGCTAGATTTACGGGCTCGTGAGTGGCTAGAGGTACTGCGGGAACGCAAGTTCATTCGTGCCATAAGTATTTTAAACTCATACAGGCAGTGTCTTAGACAGTAGTTTGAAACCATCGCGAATAAGACGTAGAAACACAGTCAGTCACAGCAAGTACTTTCAGACAAAGGTTCATTTTTATTACTATTCAGCTTCAATGTCGCCTTCCATGAGGTCATGTTGTAGCAAGCTTTCTATAAAAGGGAGATCGGGTTGTGCGAGTGTATACGAGGATTGGTAGACATACAGGTTGACGTGATCGATAAAGAAGGCGAGCTGTCGGATACTGCTGATGCTTCGCATGGTCAACATGGGCCGTTTCAACTGCCCTGCAGAAGGCACAGATGATGTTGTATCAAACACAGTGTCTGTGACCGAGAATTGGTCGAGCCCGCTGCTTGGCTCTGCTTGGGCCGAGAGTTTTCCGCCCAGCATATCCATGATCGGCATCGGTCCATCCTCATCGCCGGCTTGCTCTTTCGCCTCGGAGCGCTGGCCCATTTCCTGCACCGTGTCACGGATAAATATCCATTGGTATATCTGGAAAGCATCCAATTCGAGTGCACATAGCAGATCGAGGAATTTACAGCCTGCGAGGGCAATCTGGGCTTCCTCAGGTCGATCATGCACGTTGTTGTAGAGGAACGCGTTAAAGAGGCGCATCTATCGTGGCTTTCAGTGGGGGTGCGTCGCTACCAAACACGAGACTTACCAGCTCAGTAATGAGGACCGGCCAAAAGTTGAGCAAATGCTTCTGGGAGAAGCGCACCAGCATAATGCGCAGGCAGAGGTAGATCTCGACGTGCACCATCTCACCGTGTTCCAGCTTGAGGAGTTCCACTATCTTCTCTTGTATCACGGGCAGCTGCGGTACGTATTGGTCCATTGTGCCGCAAAAGATTAAATAGGACAAGCGCCGCAGATTCAGAGCTCGATTGACGGTTTCCTGGTCCTTGTTGGTAAAGAACGCAGTGGACGGCGAGGTCGTGATGCGCCCCACCACTTCCGTGAACCGCTCCTTCTCCAGTGACAGCACGGTTTGAATAATCGTCTTCCACTTTTTGGCAGTCGCAGGTCCCATGTAGAAAAAGCGATTGTCAAGAAACACATCCCATACTTCCTTGCGCCAGGTGCGGTAAGTGAACGGCATTTTGGACATTTCACATATCTGGTCGAGAATGATCGATATCTTGTTGAACCTATGAGGAGCAAGTCAGAACCAGTGCACAAAGCAAGAGACATTCCTTACACGACACGTGTGCGCAAGGCCGGGCCAATGACGTAGTAGACCAGGTTGTTCAGCAACGAGTTAATCCGATCCTGGTCGCCGATCAACTGTCGCAGGTGGGGTATGACGGCTGTTGCCAGGTAAGCATTCACCTGTGTGATCATGACGTCCTCTCGGCTCTTCCAGCTCGCCTTCTTCTCAAGCTCGGATACGTTGCTCGTCGACATGTTGCGCGCGTTCTCACTCACGATCGTGTCCGACAAGGACCAGCTGTCGGCAGCAGCAGACGACGGCTCCTCCTCCTCGTTGTGCAGATTTGAACGTCGCAGCCAGAGACTCTGATCAAACGATCGGCCCGCAATCAAGATGCAGTAGTCTACGCAACGCTGGTATAAGTCTTGAGCGTCTCGTCGCATCTTGCGGTCCTCGGCATTGGTCGAGGCGCGCGTGAGTCCATCGAGCGCGACTGTCAAGAAACGCAGCAGTCCCGGGAAGAAAGTCTTATAAGTCGATGCCTGGGACAAATAGTCCTTGGCAAAAGACTGAATCAGCGGCCATAGATGCGCCAGAGAGTCTGCTTTGATCAAATTGCTGCAATAAATCTCGGTGAAGCGTAATAGAGAAGTATCCGTCCTAATAGAGACCGCTTCTCAGTACAAGCAGAGCGATGGTCAGCAATACGCTTACAGGTTTCCCACACGCATGATGTGTCGCCGTCGGTGGACAGCCATTCCTGGTGTTCGCTGCAAGATCCCGTCAAGCAGTGTTGAAAGGATATGGGGCGGTGAGCTGGTGGGCGTGGCTGACAGGACCTCGATCGCAATTAGATCAAATTGATCGCGGGACGCCTAGATCCATGTTAGCCAAAGGTAATGCACATGCTTGTGTGTTTGATTTTACCTCATACTCCAGCGCAATAGGATTTTCGATGAAGAAGATCTCCGTAAAGCCCTCAATGAAATCGACAGTACAGTACTTGTAAAGGCGTTCAAAGATATTCTCCAAGCGTGCCTTGACATGGTCAGCCGCATAGGCGAAACTCTGCAGGACTGCTTCTTTCTTGGCAAAGCCCATGTTGTCGCCCGCTGCGTCCCACTCGGGTCGTCGAAACACGCGCCATACGTCGAGAAGGATGTGCAAAACGACGGGGAGGTGGTATAAGATGGTATCGCGCGGCTAGATCGCCCATGTGAGAGACTCTCCTACTCCTTTGTTTACCGTGCTTACCTTGTGGTCGCTCGGTCGGGGTGACCCGTCTGCATGAACAAGTTGAGCAAGACCATTCAACATGGACTGATCCGCAATCTTTGGTATCGGCAAAAAGAAGTCGTCGAGCGATTCAGGGAACCAGTCGTCTGACAGGCTGCGGTCCGTCATACAAAACATGAGGACCTTTTCGAGGCCGTTCAAAAACACAAGCACATCTTGCTCGGGTCCTCCTGCAACGGCATTGTTGTCCTGGACGTAGGGACCTCGCATATCGGTTTTCTCGTTTCCTTTTTGCATCAACACGTCCTCCGAGATTTGTCGCCGGTGGTAGGTAGAACTCCAGGACGAAATCGCCTCACCATGCATGAGGAGCATCACGGCCGTCTGGCACAGCGCTGTTTGTTCGCAGAGACACATGAGGATAGGCACTACCATCTGCCGGAATCCTCCCCGGAGATGGGGCAAGGATGCCAGCACAAAGTCCATCCAATGCTGAAGCAGCGGTCGGTTGCTCGACTGGGTGAGGGCATCAATAACACACTTGACGAACAGACCCGATGTGGATTGAGCGAGCGAAATGGCTTCCGCAATCTGGGAGGCGTTGGCATTTGTACCTGACGTCGCAAGGGGTGCAGCGTCCGTGGCATATTGCGCCATGGCATCGCTTGAAGCCGTATCGATTGAGGTTTTCCGTCGTGCGTGCTTGTCAACTTTAGGCGACGCGGATGTTGTTTGGTGGTGCCCAAGGGCGGTGACAGATGTGATGGCCATGGTGGCATGCAACAGATGCAGCAGCTTTTGTTGAAGCTCTAGGTTTTGTGTGGCGACACAAAAGAGGAGTTTATGCAGCACGGTTTCTTGGATGAATCGAGTCAGCCTCATATCCACATAGTCGAGCCGTGACATCATGAGATAAAGTAGTTCTGTAGCATGAAGTTGGATGCTGCGGACGCGCTTCAGCATCACGGACCGATGCTTCTCGCAAGGTTCTGACTCCAGGAATCTAATACTTTTATGAGCACCCCAGCGAGTCATTTTAGGACGGCTTACCTTAAGGCGATGCGCACCAAGAGTTCCAAGAAGGACAAAGAGGCGTGGTGGTTCTCTATACACACATATAAGCGCATTAGACACAGAGTGATATTGCTTTGTTCTCTTACCATGCAGAGATATACCGAGCTCCGATTCGATCAAAGGGGACATGGACCCAGATGCACCTACGCGATGGTTTTTACACGTCTTGAGGAAGCCCAGACTACCGAAATGAGCGAGTGCAATCAAGTTCTTAAACATGTAGTCGATTGTCTCCATATCAAATGGACGCATGTAGAGGTAATAAGGCACGATCACGGGATCGTGGCCCTGCTTGAGGGTTTGGTGTTCGCACGGAACGGTCAGGTCTGCAGCGCGGCGCAAGATGCCCTTGCCGAGCATGGTGAGCACAAATGGCTCAAGGAGACGGATATAGCTGCGCAAATGGCGTCTGATCCACGTTTCTCCGACACGCCTATCCATAGGTGCTGCGCCTTCGCGTAACAAATCCAGAATGATGAACATGGGCCTGGCAAATACGGTCGAAGTCTCGAGAATGTCATCCGAGAGCTCCCAAACGACGCCAAACTTTTCATAGTTCTCCAGCCGCTCGGCATCGTCGGGTGTGATAAGATACTCGGCCACGATACCTTCGACCAACCGCGCATGCGACGTTTCAGTCACACGCCACATCATCTGAACCGTGCGCATGTGTAACAACGGCGCTCGTGGGGACAGGAACGACCATAGCTGATGGATTCAGTAGGGTTAACTTCAGCGTGGTACTCCTAGAACTTTTTTTTCATTATTTTACTTACGCGATCGAGGACTTTTTTTAGAGCGGGTCGTTTTTTGAGCACAGCGCCATACACAAAGTGGTCCCGCTTGGCGAGTAGGGTCAGTGTGGATAAGCCGGCGTCGACGACACCGAACTCGCGTCCTTCCTGGCAGCAGAGTAGCAGTGTCCGCGTCAGTGCTTCTTGCTGACCGCCCTCCCACGTGAAGCGCTCGTCGGACCGTTGAGCGACAAACGAAAGCGCATGGCATACACTGTGCAGGATTTTCTCGAGCTGGGCATCAATGCTGCGTAAACGTTTACCATCCACACCCACGTCCACGCCTGCATCCTGGTCCTCCGGAGGTACAATGTACCGGTTGACGAGCTCTACCAAGAAGCGGGTGAGATAGTTGAGGAGCTCCTGCACGAGGATGGAACCGCGGATCGGGCCATAGGCGGGCCGAGTAGGGATGGCCGCAACGGCGCTGGCATTCGTGCTCGATGGGTTGTGGGTTGTTGACAGGTCACCCTCGTCATCCACGTTCGGCATGCGCTCGCTCGCGAGTCCGTTGGCAGTGTTGTCATTGTTGCTATGAGGCGGTCGTTGTGGCTGCGTTTGCATCGTGTAAAACTCCCTCGCATAATCGAGGACACTCATGCCGGCCTGAAACTCGCGTCGTGTCGAGTGCTCGGGCGAGGCATCATTCAAAACAGCTTTCGACCCTTTTCGGTCCCAAAAGAATCCCTCTGGGATGGCTTGCAGCATAATATGAACCAGGCGGAGACATTGATCAATCAAGGGTAGCACGTCAATGAAGGAGTCGTGACGTATTGAGTCCTGTTTCCCGTCGATTCCGTCAGGTTTTGTTTAACCCGTTATCTCTGACTTACATAAAGTTTCTGCGTGAGGGAGCCAACAAAGAGAGGCAAATGCATGTGCTTGATCTCTTCGTCGGTAAATTTGAATGATGTCAGGGCAAACTCGAGAAGACGTAAATTCTCTAGGTCGGCAGTTTTGCTGCTCGGCACTTTGCTGCCCTGCATGGACGAAGACGACTTGCCCGGGAAGCTTCCATCGGCCATCTCAAACAACTTCATCCAGATCAGGTAGGGCTCCGTCATTTCCATCCACATATTGGCCGTTTGCAGGATCTGTTATCTCGATGAGAAAACACGTCTCCCTGTCTCTGTGTTTCTTACCTCTGAGCCGTGGGTGCCACGTCGCACATGGGTTTGCAGACTGGTCAGCGAGTCGACAAAGATTTCTTGCACAACGGGCTGTCCAATTTCCCATTTGTCCAAGAGCGAGATCAGGATCTTGTACGGTCGCTGCGACTCGGTGACGAATTGCTCTTCATCATGGAACTGATTGCTCCCGGCATCGGTGGTGGCATAAAAGAGGCCTCGTACGGCTTGCGTCGCAGCCTTTTTGGCGAACTTGTCGAAATAGACCATCTGCAGTTGGGAGCCGTTTTCGTTACCCAGGAGCCAGGCGTAAAGCCGTCGGTTGAGGGACATATCTTTGCGCAGGACAATGGACAGCGCAGCGCGCATAAGGACCACGAGATCATCATTGGGTATCGTCCTTTGCCAAGGGTGAGCTTTTCATGTTTTCCATCTTTTTTTGTTACTTACCTATGCTTGAGTTGGAAATTTTGTACCAGCAATTCGAGCATGCCACGTTGTACGAGGAGTTGGGAGTCGGTCAAGGTAGCTGAAAAAGCACGGACCATAAGTCCCACGTTTTCAAGGCCGAGCACGAGGGCTGTCTCTTCCTGGTCGACTATTTTAGGGAGGCGCCGTAATAAATAATTCAAAGCGGGGGGCCGTAAGTTCGGGTTGCTGATGAGCACAAGCCATAAGGATGAGTAGAAGAATGGAAGGTTGACGGTATTGGCCAAATGATCCATCAGCACGACGACCTACATAGTGTCAATGACGATCCAAGTCCTTTTGTGACTGACTTACTTTATCAAAGAATTCGCTGCCTTCTTCGTCGAGAGCAGGCAAGAGAGCAATGATGAAACCGCGCATGGCAGGTCTCAGGCGCTGTTTGAGTGGGAAATAGTACGTCTCGAAGATAGAGAGGAGTTGCGGCTAAACCAGAATTAGCTCAGCAAACCCGTCTTAAGAGCTCACAGAACATACCTTGACATGCATAGCCGCGTATTGGACAAAGGGGAATAAGCCAAGGGACCATAATGCTAGATCGTCGGCTAATTGATCAGACTAATTGAGAAAATAAGCAAAAAATTAGCATGAATTTTGTTGAAATTCTGCAACGTGGACGTACGCCAATGGTTTCCAGAATGTACGCGTATACGTCGAGAGTTTTTTGGTGGACGCCAGCGGGGAAACCTGGGTTCAGACATTGTGCCAAGCGCTTGGCAACCGTGTGTTTTCGTGGTATAATAGGAAATTGTGGATAGGCTTGAAAAGACTAGGCGAGAGGGTGAGTGGAGAGGTGTCTAGCCAACGCGAGTGTACCTTAAGCAGTCGACCGAGAAAGGATATAATGTCCGCCCACTCGTTGACAGCATCGAAAGAATTCAGGTTCTTCTCGATCAGCTGCACGTACTTGCGGAATCTCGGGTCGCTGGTATAAGCTAATGAAGGAAAAGAGCGTGCACTGTTAGAGGGATGAGGGCCCATTAAAGTAGGATGAGCGTGTACCTTGTTCCTTTGCGGTGTTCTGCTCCAGTTTGGCGAGTGGACTTGTGGCAGTCGTAGTAGGCGATGAGAGTGGACGAGGAACTAGGGTTAGATATATTGGAAGGAAAGGTTATATGAGTTTCTAGATAACTCAGACACACAGAAAAAAAGAAGTCAAGAAGTTCAAGACCCACTTGGTCACTTACCTTGTTTAGGTGACGAGCTCACCGACTTCGATCGGGGCGATCCTGGGGAGCCTGGCAAACTGCTGTCGGTCTCATTGTCCGATTGATCGCTCAGGCTGCGAATGGATATCTTCCTAAACAGCTTCTGCGAGATGGACAACGGCGAGTGCAGTGAAAGGTTCTTGGCGCTGCCTTCGTTTGGTGGTTGATGATTGTTGCGACCTTCCATATCAGGAGGCTACGGGCACTCTTTTTCCTTTCCTGTTTATTTTTTTCTTTTTCGCGTATGTACGTGTAAAGAGTAAGAAGGAAAAAAAGCTGTGTTTTATTATTGTTATTATTATGTGTGGAAGGCGTGTAAGCCTGAGAGCGGAGGAGGGAAACACAGGTTCCTGCGTGCCCTGCAGGTGGTGGCTCGCATGGTACACACGCACACACACACACATACACACACGTACTGGTAGTAAGAATCAAACTTCAAAGTTGAATATCGAATGATCTCATTCCTGACAATGTCCTAATACAGTATGCGATATATTTGTTACTATGCTGGGTGGCCCATCAAATTTGTTTACTGCTGCGGATATATATTTTATTTTACGCATACCCAGCGCAGCTATTTGGGGGTGTAAGCGTGAGAGCTGTGACAACATCGGTCGGTCAACCAACATGAGCTCGCCTGACCCAAGACTTTAAATGCCGCCAATGCGAGACACACATACATAGGGTTCGGGATTCGTCATTCTCTCTTTTTACTTATCTCTTCCACTTCTCCATGCGCGTTTCCATCCTCTCCTCTGCTATTGTCCTCTTGGCGGGCTATGCCACCGCCTTCCCTGCCTTTGACTATGTCGAAGATACCCTTGCCCCGCTCTTCCATTCCCCCGAGTCGGAAACCATTTCTGATTCCTACATTGTTGTCCTGAAGGACCATGTCGACAACGATAAGGCCCAGACCCACTGCCACTGGGTCGGCGACCTGCATAAGCGTGATGTCCCTCTGACGGACTATTTGGACGCCGAGTCTGCTCTCGGTATCCAGTACACATACGACACTCCGGGCTGGAAGGGCTATGCTGGCAAGTTCACCCCCGAGGTTTTGCACCGCATCCGCAGCTCGCCTGAGGTAAAGTATATGTCTAAAATAAACGAAGGGATACATATGATACGGGGGTTTGGGGCTTCGATGCGTGAGATGAAACGTCGATCGACTGACGTGTGATCAATGCTCTGTCTAAATGTTATTATTCGTTTTAGGTTGCTTACGTCGAGAAGGATTCCATGATGTATGCATCGGAACTTCAACGTAATGCTCCATGGGGTCTGGCTCGCATTTCTCACCGTGAGCCCATCAACCTCAAGACCTTCAGCAAGTACCTCCATGAGCCCAACGGTGGCGAGGGCGTCAAGGTCTTTGTCATCGACACCGGCATCAACCACGAGCACGTTGACTTTGAAGGCCGTGCCTCCTGGGGTGTTTCAATCCCTGGCGACGGTGACGTGGACGGCAACGGCCACGGTTCTCACTGCGCTGGTACAATTGCTGGCAAGCGCTTTGGCGTTGCCAAGAAGGCTGAGCCTGTCGCTGTCAAGGTCCTCGGTTCCAACGGCTCCGGTTCCACCTCCTGGGTATTGGCCGGTATCAACTGGGCTATCGAGCAGCACCAGATCGACGCTGCCGAAGCAGAAAAGAAGGGCAAGAAGTACAAGGGCTCTGTCGCCAACATGAGTCTGGGCGGTGGCAAGTCCCGTGCTCTGGACAACGCTGTCGATGAGGTAAAAAGCTCATCCACTATCATCTATGCTTCGATTGCTCATGTTCCATTCTAATGTAGGCCGTGCGGAGAGGTATGGTCTTTGCCGTGGCTGCCGGCAACGACAACCGCGATGCCTGCAAGTACTCACCTGCTGCCTCTCCTCTTGCCATCACCGTCGGTGCGAGCAACATTGCTGATGCACGCGCCTACTTTTCCAACTATGGCGAATGTGTTGACGTTTTTGCTCCTGGTACGTCAGATTGTGTGCGACCTATTTGCCCATAACCCATCAACTCTAACTTGAATGTTTCAGGTGAGAATATCCAGTCCGTCTGGAACACCAACAAGTACAGCACAAACACCATCTCGGGTACTTCCATGGCCTCACCTCACGTCGCTGGTCTGGCCGCTTACTACCTGAGCCAAGAGGAGGGTAACAATGTCGACCCCAAGATCATTAAGGACAAGATCATCCAGTTGGCCACCCGCAACGCGCTTTCCAACATCCCTTCGGACACTCCCAACCTGCTTATCTTCAATAACTTCGAGGCTTAAAGCGCTAGACCCAAGGTCGTGTAGATAATTGACTTCTACATTTGTTGAGTTTCCCTTTTTTTTTTTCTTCATTCTTTTCTTTCGGTTGTATATCTTGTGTAAGATTTCTTTTTCACTTTCCCAATATAAATTTTTGCCTCTCCTGCCTGTTGATATAATCAGACTCTGAAACACGTTCGCAAATGCAAAAGGGAAGGAAAATGGTATTATTGTCGTATTTACAGTTTCTTTACACATGGTAGCTATCATCAATGATCATGGATATCTCGGACGTCTCCAGCGGCGGTTCGTTCAGTTCTGCAATCTCTTCTTCTATCAGGGACGTCTCATGAGCTGCATCCAGCCACTCATAGTGGTTGATGCTCGTTTTCTTGACGGGATTCCTTGCTTGAGAGATCATGGCTCTCTCCAAAAGCTCGTTGACAACATCGTCTGTTTGTCCCTTTGCTCGAAGAGTCTAAATCATGGGTCAGAAACACATACCTGCAGACGATAAACTAAAAAGCAACATCCAAGTTCTGCTTCTCACCTTCGTATACTCTTGAATGGCTCTGGCATCCTTGCCATGGAGTTGATAGATTATGCCGATGGCAGCGTGGATATCCCCCGATTTCGGATCGTATTGAAGGGCTTCTGTGAAACACCGTAGAGCACGTGGGTATTCCCTAGAGACAATAGCAGCTGGGGTTCATAAGATGTCCTTCAAAAGTTACGATGGTGGCTTACTCCTTTTTACGATATACATGGCCTAGGTTATTCCAAAGCGTGCTCCATAATGGGCAACGCGGGCTCAGGCGGTTGTATGCTATGCGCAGCGCTTTTCGTAAATAGACAAGCGCATCGTCATAGCTGTTTCGCGTAAGTATGAGTTTCACGTGCTCATCTGATGGAGAAGTCAACTCACTTCTGGTCCAGATAATAAAAATCTGCAAACTCGTTTAGCAAAAAGGAGTCATTTGGACATCGTTCAAGGCTCCTGTTTAAGTTGTCGAGTGTATTCTCTTTGGATCCTTGTTCCTTGTATTGCATGGCGATATACATGTAAGGTAGATGCGATCTGTATACTGAATATGTCAGCTCACCTTCGAACAAAAACTGATCACAACCTACCCTGGAACTAGTCGGCAACATGCTTCATACGCCCTGATGGCCTGATTGTGGTCGTTTTCAGCGGAGAATGCATGTCCATAACCCAGCCATGCAGGCTCAAAGTATTGGTCCATGGACGTTGCTTGTCTATGGGCAAAAAAAGATTAGCCAATGACTTGTTTCTTCTGTATGAGTGAGCACTCACTGGAAATATTTTCGCGCTTCTTGATAATTCTTGATGTAGAGATTATAGAGACCCACCGCATGCCAGGTGACGGCTTGATCATTCATGTGGTCCACAAGCTCTTGCGCTGTCGCCAGTAGTTCTGCCTTCATGTTGAGCTCATAAAGACAGGCGAGATATATTGGGAGCGCCTTGGGGTAAAGCGCGTCTTCTTGGCGAATTCTGCAGAAACTACGTCAGGCTATGCATTCTGGAGAAAAAGAAGTCGCGTCCTACTTTTGACAAAGTTGAAAGCATTTCCGAAATTTGCGAGTGGCAAAACACGTCTGGGCTGCACTGTAGATCACGTCGATACTTTTGTGCAGCCGAAAGTCTTCCTCAGCGGACCGTTGAGCCTCTTGTCGCTCTATCCGGTGTGAAGACTATGATGCAGGATTAGGTCTATCGATCTGTCGTATGACCCTAAGCTTAGACGTACCCTCGCCATCTCCAATATGTAGAGAGCGCGGAAGAATTCGCTGTCTTTGCCGCAAAATTCGTCGTAGGGTAAGGTGGTGACAAACTCATACTCTATATACCTTCATGAGCTACCATCTTTGCATGTGCATTACAAGCCCACCTTCTTCTTCCGTCAACAGGTTGTATTTGACCAGATCAGCCAGGGCCTACGCAATCAACATGTAAAGAAGGTGGTTCGTAGTATAAGCGGGTGGGTATTTACATCATAACACTTGACATCGACACGCAGAGCTTCTCTGAAACAGTCCCTCGCCTGATTGACGATGCCGCCATTCAGATAGGTTTTGCCGCGAACGTAGCACATGACGGATTCGAGCTATAACGATGCATGAGCTTCCAGACCAGGATAGGGAGAACAGGAAAGTAGGTGATTCACCTTTATCCGTCCATCAGCAGGGCCTCGCGAAGGATGGAATGCCGGATTGGGGGTCGGACCCGTTGTTTTTTCAGCAAAAGGATTTTCATGACCGAGATAGTCCAACGCGTCGTCCCAATCTTCAAGAGCAATCTGGAAAAGGTCACATCGCATGAGCGGTCTATCCAATATTTAAATTGTTCATGCAGGTAACGTACAGCGCAGAGACCAGCGAGGTAACGGCATTGGACACTGCGATTGATGGTGCTTTTTGTGTTGAGAAGGGCTAATGCGCGGTTGTATTGCTGTGAACGATAGTAGGTCTGTGCGAGGTTATAGACGTCTTCGATGAAGCCATCTATGGATAACATAACATGTATAACTCAGTTCCTGTTTGGGCGAGACAGACTCGCATGACTGGGATTTTTCCTTACCGGTCAACGCCACGAGTTTTTCTGCCAGAAACATGGCAGTCTGTTTGAGATCGTACTGTTGGGCCTCGTACAGCAAAAGGCGGAGGCGTTCCTCGCGTAGATCTTCGGTCGGGTAAAAACTGCCGTTGGAAACGTTCGATTGAGCAAACGAAGCCTCGATGCGCTGGGTGAATGAAGCCTGGGAGAGCATAAAGGAATGTTCATTTCTGCGTTCAGATGGGTCCAGCGCAGCGTTTGCGTAATTAATGCTTCGATTGGCTGGAGGAGCGATGGGGGAAAGGGACTGTTCACGGTCGCCAAAAGTGCCTATCCAGGCGTGATCGCCTCTGCTTGAAAAAGAAATGTCGTCGTTTCGATGGCCACGCGGTAATTCCATACCGCTGCTTATGCTCCCATCCAGTGACAGTCGGCTGCGTTCTGTCCCAAGCATTGTTGTGATTGTTATTAGACCAGACGAACCAGCGAACGAGCGAACAAAAGAAGGCACATAAACTCTACCTTCCCCCGCTTCTCACTAAATTCATTATTGGCCCGTTTTGTCAAAATGCCGCTGCCCTTGGATACAATAGCCCTATGAATCACATAGAAAACTCGCTCTTGGAGACGACCCGCCATCTGCTACTTTCGTGTGTACATGATTCTCGCCTCTAGTTTTGATGGTTTACAAGGACGGTTCATGTCTGGGCTCGCCACCAACGGACAGACAAAGATGGATCCAAGCTCAACGATGGCCTGGTTATTCATCTGATTGACACTGGCTTATTGCGAACTGTCCCGATATAGCATCGAGCTGACTCTCGGGGTGAAGCTTCGCGTGGTTGACCTGTATTGCTATATTATTCATGAAAGTAGGAAGGCTCCACCGTCTAAGCACCATCGAAGGAGAGTGTTAATACTACACAAAAAGTAAGGTTTTAAATAGTAATGCGTAGGGTAGTATCTATGAAGTCAAGGAACGCATCCACATCTTGACGTGAGGGGTACCATCCACGGGATACGGCTCCTCATCGCCCTCTTCAACCACGAAGCCCAGTTTGTTGTAAAAGGCCTGCTTGTCGACCTGGGCCTCTAGGCAGATCTCTTGCATATGGATGGAGGCAGCATACTGGATAAGAGCCTTGACGAGTGCTTTGGCCAAGCCGAGGCCGCGTGCTTCGGAGATGACAGCCATACGTCCCAGCTTTCCGGTTTTTGTGCTCTTGGGTATCAGCCTCACCGTCCCAACAGGAACGCCCGACTGAATCACTGCGCCGCTGGGATCCACCTTGTCGCACACAGCTACCCAATGATGGCAAATGGGATCATCAGGACTATAAAGAATCACGCATGGCTCAGTTCAGGAACAGGGCAGACCGGGAACCTCTCTCCTTGTAATACGTACTCCTCCGTTTCTAAATGCAGCGGATACTTCTGCTCATGGTAAAATACTTGGACGCGCACGTCCAGGCACTTTGCAAAGTCCTGCTGGCTTTCAGACTTGTAGATTTGGGGATTGTTGTAGCTCATTCTGTGTAGAACAGCGGCTTACACGTCTTTTCGCAAGCGGAGTGGCATTTCTTTCAGATAGATCGATAACCTAAAAGGAGCAAGCATTTTCGAGGTAGGTACCCTGCCGCCGTAGATACACGTATCATGATCTATGTGGCCTTTTGAGACCATCCAGCAATACATAGAGGATTGCAGTTTTATGACAGTCGTCACGGTAGTAACGAGTACACAGAAGGGAATCAGGAGAGCTGCAGGTAAGCTTACAGCATCGCCAAAAAGGATAAGGTCGGTCAAGGCGAGGACCCGGGAACCCTGCGCCTGCTATGACACTGGGTATCGATAGGTTTGTGGGGGGAGAGTATACAAAGCATAGAAAGTATGCTAATACGACTGCGGGTCTCTTCCTTCGAAGACTTTGGGGGGGGGTTGTCACGCTAATTTGGTAACCTGGTACGTCATAGTTTCCACTGGAGGAGCCAACAGCATTGCATGAAAGTCGACACGACTTCTCGTTTGAGAAGATAACTTTGTGTCCAAAAAGTTCTAGGCTCCTTTCATCTCGTCCATCTTGTACTTTAGTGCGGGAAATGAACCTTGTGCATGTCAAACGCCTTTGTATCCACTCGACGCGTTCTCTACCCAAGCCTGCGACCATAACCATCCATAAGTGTGAGAGGCCCATGAAAAAGCTTGTTACCGATTTGGGCCTTATAAAAGCCCCGTCCCTGCCACGTCTTCTCTTCTTCCGCATCTCTTTATCTCTTTATACTTTTCTCCATTATGGGTGTTACGTAAGGAAATGATGACTGTTCTCAAGGGCGCAAGGTGAATCTAACCTACGAACTATCTTCAGTGTTGACAGACGTGAAGGCGGTGATGGCACGAACCGCCCCCGGAACGGCCAGACCGTTCTGATCCATTATACTGGCCATCTTCAGTCGCCTGAGGGCCCGGTATTTGACTCCTCCCATAAGCGAAACGAGCCTTTCCAGTGCACTATCGGTGTCGGTCAGGTCATTAAGGGCTGGGATGAAGGTAAGGGATATATCCACATGGGACAGCGAGGCAGAAATGACATCTTACACTGCCATGTGTATATGTAGGTGTTGTCCAGCTCTCGAAGGGAGAGAAGGCCCTGCTCACCTGCACGCCTGACTATGCCTACGGTCCTAACGGCTTCCCTCCTATCATCCCTCCCAACTCTACTCTGTTCTTTGAGGTCGAGCTCCTGGACTTCCAGTAAATGGAAGTGCTATACTGGAATACAATAAATATATATGGATCTGTATATAGTCACCGTCATCTTCACCTCCGTTTTAAACGAGTACCTATCTGATCTCGATACCAATACGTATGCAAAAAGAAAAAAAGCCTTCGTCATGCCAGGCTCTCGGAAAAGATCTGCAAATCAGTCTCGTGTGTTTTTCTGTGCTAACGAACATAGCTAATCGATTTATCTGTACATACTTAGGCTGAACGTGATGACACGAACTATGAATGTATCGTGTTGCACATAGTGCTTCAGTCTTCTTGGTGTTGATGGTTATCGACCTATGCGAAGCTGTATACACAAAGCAGGCGCTTCCCCAATCTATCATCGGGGTTTTGTGGCCCCCAGCAGTGACTCGAATATATTTTTTTTTGATGGCCCGCACCCGCGTAATAACGCGAGGTTTTTTTTTAGGGTTCTGTCAAACTCTCCTTCTTTCTTAATCAATATGGGTGTTACGTAAGTGCCGCTTGCTGCTTGGCTATTTTAAAGACCAACGATTGGATACAGCGTTGAGACTATTACGCCTGGCGATGGCAAGAACTTCCCCAAGAAGGGTGACACCGTCAGCATCCACTACGTCGGTACGCTGTTGAACGGCAGCAAGTTCGACTCGTCGCGCGACCGTGGCAAGCCCTTCTCGACCCAGATCGGCGTTGGTCGTGTCATCAAGGGTTGGGACGAAGGCAAGTGCAGGAGCGAGTGTGCCATAAACTCATGCTAACGGACGAATGTACTATTTATGATCCTCAAAATAGGTGTTCCCCAGCTCTCGATCGGTCAAAAGGCCAAGCTGACGTGCAGCCCTGACTACGCTTACGGTGCTCGTGGCTTCCCCGGCCTCATCCCTGCCAACTCCACCCTCGTCTTTGAGGTCGAGCTTTTGGGCATCAACTAGAAGGAACAATAAAATCGGTCTTTTACGCATGAAAATGGCGTACTGCATTTGTGTGTGTGTGTGTGTGTGTGTGCGGCACCACAGAGAGACTTTCTGTTTGTTGGATGCGGTGGAACCGAGTCGTGCAGCGGGGCAAACAACAAGACAGGACAAGGCAGTTTTGGGTTTTGACAACGTAAAACTCCGCAATGGCTTCACACACCACCCCCGGCCAAGACCGCATATTCGCCAGCCCAAAAAAGCGTAGGAAAGGTTCAGGCACAGTCCTACTGCTCTTCTTATTCTTCCTCCCCTTTCCTACTTCCTTGTCATGGACAACGTAATTGACCTGGTGAACAAGGTCCAGGACGTCTTTTCTACCCTTGGCGCTGGAAATGACAGCCTCGATCTTCCCCAAATCATTGCTGTCGGCTCTCAGAGCTCCGGTAAATCTTCTGTCCTAGAAAACATTGTCCAGCGTGATTTCCTGCCTCGAGGCAGCGGAATTGTCACCCGCCGACCTCTTGTTCTGCAGCTCGTCACACTTCCAGCCTCGTCCGAATCGCAGGACTATGCCGAATTCTTACACGTACCCAACAAGCGATTCTATGACTTTAAAGAAGTCCGTACCGAAATCGAGGCGGACACTGCACGCGTCGCGGGCGACAACAAGGGCATCTCTCGTCAGCCGATCCACCTGAAGGTGTACTCAAAGAACGTTCTCAACCTCACCATGGTCGATTTGCCTGGTCTCACAAAGGTAAGTCGCAACCATGCACGCATACTTCTGGATATCCCTGCTCACGTGTCTCGATAGATCCCTATAGGTAAACACCATATCTTCCTCTCTTTCTCTTTCTCTCTCTCTGTCTCTCTCTGTGTGTGCCTCTTTTTCTCATATTCATCTGATAACAGGGGATCAGCCGCCAGATATCGAGAAACAGATCCGTACGCTTGTGATGGATTACATTTCCAAGCCAAATAGGTAAATTATTAGCGGACGGGTCTGGATGGCCCGTGAAGAGAATAGCGATGACTGATGATGGCACGTTTGGGTAGCATCATTCTTGCTGTCAGTCCCGCCAACTCCGATATCGCCAATTCGGACAGCTTGAAGCTGGCCCGCAAGGTCGATCCCGCAGGTACGCTTCTTCTTTTGTTCCTCGAGATGTGCCATCTCATGCAGGCGTCTTCCCAGGCAAACGCACCATCGGCGTCGTCACAAAACTCGACTTGATGGACACGGGCACGAACGCTCTGGACATTCTGACCGGGCGCTCTTTCCCCCTCAAGCTCGGCTTCGTCGGCCTTGTGAACCGCAGCCAGCAGGACATTCTGACCAACAAACCCATGGACGAGGCTATCAAGTCGGAGCAAGAGTTCTTCTTGAAGCACCCCGCCTACAAGAGCATCGCTAACCGCTGTGGCACAACATATTTGGCCAAACAACTCAATTCGGTAATGGATGGGATCAGTGAATATACTAAGGAGTATCTGGCTTATACCTGCCTATTTTGCAGATCCTGACAAACCACATTCGTGAAAAACTGCCTGATCTGCGATCCAAGTTGAGTTCGGCCATCGGCCAAACACAGCACGAACTCGCCCAGTACGGCGATCCTGCTTTTGTTGGCAATGCGCACATGGTATTGAAGAGTGCATGCTCGTGTCCGTTCCATGGCTTACAAAGACATACCATAGGGCTCGTTGGTGCTCAAGATGCTGACGGTTTTCTCCTCGCAGTTCGTCGCTTCCATTGACGGCACTTCCCCTGAAATTTCTACCAAGGAACTGTAAGTTGAGGAAGAATCTGCCACATGAAGTGGGACTCAACAGGTTCTTATAGGTCGGGTGGCGCGCGTATATATTTTATATTCAACAACATCTTTGGTCATGCCTTGAACGCCATCGAGCCTTGCGCTAACGTGACCAATGACGATATTCGAACTGCGATTCGAAACTCTACTGGCCCGCGTTGCTCACTGTTTGTTCCTGAACTTGCTTTTGATCTGCTTGTACGACCTCAAATCCGGCTTTTGGAGGCCCCGAGCTTACGGTGCGTCGACATGGTTTTCCAAGAACTCTCTAAAATATGTCATACATGTGGTAACAAGGTATGTGACATCGAGGTTGCCAGCAAAAAGAAAGAAGGTATTCATGGTATCAAAAGGAGCTGCAACGATTCCCCAAGCTCAATGCGAAGCTTGTGGACGTCGTGTCCGATCTTTTGCATGAGCGTCTGAGCCCGACATCCAACTATGTCCAGAGCTTGATCTCTATCGAATGCGCGTACATCAACACGAACCACCCCGACTTCCCCGGCGCCACCGGCGCCATGGAAGAGCTGCAACAACGCAAAAAGAAGGCGACGAGCCGGCCGGCTGAACCCCGGAAACGAGTGCAGCAGCAGCACTTGTCTGCCTTTACCGCCAATGGTGAAATGCAGCGTCGACTCTCTGTATCAGCAGCGGCAGCATCCCACTCTGCGTCTTCGTCACCCTCCAATGATTCCTTCCTGAACTACTTCTTTGGCGGTGGCGCCAAAACGGATCGACCAGTGCTTAGCCATGACCAACAGCAGCGGTTGCAGGCACCTACGCATCTATCAAATGATGTGGGGCAGGAATTAGAGTCCCACTTTTCTCAAGCAGTAAGTGAAGAGAGATCACAAACAGGAAGCGGTATTCACCTCTTTCTTTCTTTCTTTTTTTTTTTTTTTTTTTTTTTTTTTTGCTTCGGTCATGATAGATGACACTCGATGCGAACGATGAATCGCAGCAGCAGGAAACCAGTGACCTGTCGAGTGTCTATGGCAAGATGAGCGACCGAGAAGACATGGAAGTGGAGTTGATCCGTACGTTGATCATTTCCTATTTTGACATTGTGCGCAAATCGATCCAAGATCTGGTACCCAAAGCAATTATGCATCTGCTCGTAAACTTTACGCGAGAGTCGGTACAGAACCGTCTGGTTGCCGAATTGTACAAAGAGGAGTTGTTTGCAGACCTTTTGTTGGAAGACCCTGCCATTGCGGGCGAACGCACGCGATGCAAGGCTATGCTGGACGTCTACCGGAAAGCATTTTCTATCATTAGTGAAGCCATGTAGATAGAATAACACACCCCACACCCCAAAATACACACAGCACATATATAAAAAGAACAAAAAGGTTATTGCATATAATACGTTAGTAATCGCCCGTGGTACATATGGCGTGCAGTTGAGTATTAGACTATTTTTAGGGGGGGGGTGCTTTACAGAAAAACGGTAATAAAGGTAGAGTAAGAATACAAGCAGAAGGTGGAGAGGGATTTAAGTAGATGAAGTCGAGGCCGCTGTGCGTTTCAAGAGAATATCGATTTTTTGACGAGAGGAGGAGGCGTTCTGGAAGGTATCGACGATCGCAGTGTCGTGCTGCACGTAAAAGGCGAGGTGGTGCGGGACAAGGCAAAACTCCTCCTGATGCCTGATCAGCATCTCGACAACCTTTATCTCGTCTTCGGCCGATTGGGCGGAGGTCACAGGCCCATAAAAGATGGTCGGGGCAAAGACGCGCGCAAGATTCGTGATGTCCATCCGGTTGGCGTGCTTAAATGACGCGACCCAGTGCAGGAAAAGAAAGAGGAGCTGCATTGTGTCACGGTTAGGTTTTGGCAGCATGCAGCAGGCATAATGCAAGAGCTGTTTCTGTTGTTGCTCCTTATCAAGGCGGATGGCGGCAAGCATGACCGGGTATAGCTTGAAGGTGAGGAGCGGTTCGGGCAGCTCGCGCAGGTACCGTTTGAGGAGAGCCGCGACCTGGATGGGCGACTCTTGCAGATAATCGAGGGAGCTCGCATCCTGGTCAATGGCGCGGCAGAGCTGGTTGAGCTCGCGAATGTTGCCATTCTTACGGAAGACTCCCTCGCATTGCATATCCATGCTCTGTAGCGCCAGGATACAGTTCTGCACGATGGCTGGGATCTGGGCATGCTCCATCAGGTAGGGTGAGAGCGTCACACAAGGGTCGTGAGCATGATGAGGGATCAACTTGCGCTGCCCGCGTGTTGCAAGTGCGGCCAGAGGGATGCCAAAGGTCGCGAGGGCGTCGCTGGGCTGCTGAGCGTTGTTTGTGCGCACCGCGCGCTTCAACTTGTTCCAGAACGAGGATGCCTTGGTGCTCGGTGACGCCTCAATAATTTGCAAGAGCGTATCCAGGCCAAAACCGCTGACATTCATTTTGTCAGCACAGATGACGGCCATATGGCGTAACAGGCTGTCCTGGATGTCGACGAGATCGACCGTGCGACGTGCCTCCATGGTGCAGACGGAAGCACGCTGCGCCTCTTCTTGGGGAGACGGAAGCGAGTCGTGGTGTGGATGCGAGAGGTTGTCTTGCAGGAACACCTCCTGCAAAGGGCGTCGCCGCCTCCGTGGATGATGTGTGCTTAGCGCCCGTCGAATGCTTCCGAACCGACTCGTGGGTTGTTGCACGCTGACAGCGCGCTTGACAGGGCTGCTCGTCGGCCATGGTACGGAAGAGCTGGTTTCGACTTTGCTGTCAAGCGCGGATGGCGTGGGCGTCAATGGCTCAGGCTCTTGGTGCTGTGGTTGTGATTGCTGGTCGCATTGTTTTCGTCGGTTGGTCGTCGTCAGGTGCACAGAGCCGAAAAACGATTGGCGGTTGGGACGACTCATCAATCGCAAAAGAGAGGACTGTCGTTTGCCGAACTTTGCATCTCTATTTATCTTGGTTTCATATTCTTGCAGCATTACTCGTTGCTTGGAGTCCTCGTCTGGTTGGTCTGGTGGAGTAAAGGGGAACAAGTGCGAGGATATGTGAGACACAGCATACAGAAAAGAAAAATAAAAGAAAAATAGATTGGATCTGACATATGTACCTGGAAGAACTCCGTGTAAGCGCGCGAGCGCAGCCTTGACGCGGCTCAGACACTGTTCTAGCTGTGAGACCCAGCGTGCGCACTCCTCCTTGTTGTGCTCATCAAAACCTTGCTTCTCCTCGTCGTTTTCCATCACATTACGACGTGGTATACTCCTTTCGGTGCAGATCTCGCAGCAGAGGAGTACTTCACCTTGGGGTCCTGTCATGATTAAGCGGCTGTGATGCAGCTCTGTTGCCAATGATCTATGACAGCGTGCGCAGTTGAAGCAAGAGACATGCCATCGTGATACCCCTTTCTGGATACATGCGTCTTCCAAAATCTGTCGACACCTCTGACACTGCTCCACCAAAGAGGAAGGCCACTGATTGTGTTGATCATCCTTGAACCAGTAACGACCGGCCATCCAAACGCGCCGCTGCTCGAGTGGCAAGAGCGCATCCAGGAACACAGAAACGCCGTCATATTGTGTATTATCCCGTTCCTAAGGAGAAATCACAGTATAAGTATATGAATATGATTACTGTCCAGCTTATTAACACAAAGGGGTAAAAAAAAAAAAAAAAAAAAAAGAAAGGCATACCAGTCGCAGTGCATCTGTCAATCCCAAGCGGATCAAGGTCTTTAGGTTCTGCGCTACACCTGTCACTAGGCCGAGTAGATCTTGGGTGACTCCTACAATCTTTTCTTCCTGGGCAAGGAGATAAAAGATACGAATGACTTGCTGGCAAACGAGTCTGGACTCAGCTGGGCTCGGCCACGCTATGCGTTTTAATATAATATGAGATGGTCGGTTAGTGTCAATGTTGGCTTTTTGAGTTTTTAATTTCCCGTAACCGGGATAAGGCACTTACGTTCTCCCTTTTGCACGAGCACAGTGTGACTTTTGCCGAGGGCTGAAAACAGAACCTCCAGGTGCGCCACGAATTGGTTCGCCATCCGCAAACCTTCACTGTATGCACCCGCAGCGACATGAAGCAGCATATCCGAAATACACGTGGCAGAGGATTCCTCAAAGGCAGACAGATCGGTCCATATCCGCTTCGCGCGCTTCTCCATCTGAGTTTGAGCTTTTTCGAGCCGTCGTGCGCACGATCCGTCCTCATCATCTTCTTCCATCATGTTCTCTATAAAAAAAACAAAATCATTTCATGTCAGCCATATAAACAAAAATAATATGGGCCCAACAAAGACGGATGGGCGTCCCATTGTGTACCGTGAGGATAAGAGTGGCCATCCGTGAGGCGTACGTTCCAAAACTATAGACAAACCCGAAAATTTAATTATCACTGCCCCCCTTCCGCAGATGACGTGTGTTTGATGTCTGTACCTTTTGAATCATGTAACATTCAGGGTGCCACTTTGTTGTGTCGCGGTGCTCGACATACTGTTTGAGGATGGCATGGCTGCAACCCGCGCATTGCGTGGCCTTGAGCTGAGAAAAATGATATCGACAATAGACACGACCATTGAACTCGTAGCAAGCGTCGTCAGTGGAGGGAGGAATACAGTGCGGGCAACGTAAGCATTTCGAGTGGTATTTGGGGTTGTTCGGATCGACAGGACCACGAATGGGCTCGTGGCATTGCTGGCAGAGGAGGCCTAGGTGCTCATAATAATGCCGCTCGCACACGAACTTGTTGTTTCCCTGGACCGTGTAGAATTTGTTGGCAATAGGTACATGGCACACCTAATATGGGATATGAGTAAAAGCCCCTCTTGTCATTTCCGCCTCGCCCTCCCCTCCGCCCCTAGACCCCCCTCTTTGTCTTGTTCCACTCCCTATCACCCCTTCTGTCTCTTTTCTTTCTCCTCACACCGGTCTTTCTATTCTTACACACAGAGCGTGCACACAGGCACACACACACACACACACACATAAGATGAATGAGGTATGGACAAATGCAATCTGTCCGCTCATTTTCTTTTTCGGCTCCTTGTAACTAATGATTTGGTTATTGCCACCCAAGCCCCGTCAATCAGCATATCAACGTGCGGCTGGAGCCTCCTTGATCCATATACCGAGCGCGTTCGCCCTGGTTCGCCGAGCAGACGTTGATGCCCCATCCTGCTACTGTGGTCTGCAGTCATGTGTGTGTATGTCTTGCCTGAGTCGGAGCCTGGAGCGAAGGTGCATGGGCAATGTGTGTGTATGTGTGTGTGTGTGTGCCTCGACTGGCATCTGCAAATTTTTTTTTTCATGTCTGTCCCACCACAAAGCTCGATCATCCGCCATCCTGGCCCTCTTCTTTCTTGCTCCTTCCTCTCTGCCACAAGTCCGCTTTCCCTTTCTGTGATTGTCTGCTATTTTTCTGCTCCTTTGTGTAATTACCTCGCATACAAAGCAATGATAATGGTAGGTTTCACCGAGTGCTCGTAAAACCGGTCCTTCGGCCTTGCGGCATTGGAGGCCACACGCGTGGCAATACCGTCCCATTTTTCGTCGCCGGACAGTCTGTTCGTCCTCATCGATCGGTTTGGTATCATCGACGAGGGATACCATGATTTAGGCGAATCAATAAAATGCTGCAGAGCCGAGGACTAAATATATTAAAAGGGTCGACCCGAACAATGAGTGGTACAAAAGAAAGTTGGGCAGGTTTGTGCGCGCCCGCGTATTATGTGATGATAATGATTTATGCCAGAAGCGGAATCGCGTATACAAGCTGGGGCGCGCGCGTCAAGCTGGATTGTTGTCGCTTTGTGTGGTGGCGGCGGCTGTTGCTGTAGTTGCTTCTTGCTGCGAGGGCGAGAACGGGTGAAGAAGAACAAAGAAGAGAAAGAGAAAGAAAAAGAGAGTTGGTTGGGGCGCAGAGGAGGAAGAGGGGGATGGGGGTCGGGTAAGAGATATAAAGAAAAGAAAAGGGAGGGAAGGTCAATTGAGTGGCCATAGTTTTTATTGATTTTGCACTTCTCCTTTTTGGCTGCTGGCGGCACTACTACGGAATCTGCTAGTCCACTCATTTGTCTGTTCGCACCATCGGGTCGTCTATTGTATATGGTTATTGGCGGGCTCTCACTCATTATTTCTTGGTTCTCACCCCCCATCTCAGTCCTGAAGGGGAAGCCAAAGAAGTGGGGGGATTTCCCTTTGGTTATGCGCGCACACGCACACTTTACGTACCTGCTGCCCAACTTTATTGCGTTTTTTCACCAGCTGTCGCACTTCTTCTGATGTCAATGGCAAGTACCGCTTCTGCTGTCGCGATCGCAGCGTCCGTCCGCGACCGACGACACCGCCTTGGTCGTGAATACATATGGATCGGATATAAGGCCAGTACTCGATCGCTGCCCAGCGCGGTGCATTCTGGGCTCGCCATGTTAGCACGCTAGAAAGCGCTACATTTGCATCCTCCGCTGCTTGTGATCTATAAATGTCATATGTATCTGCAGTCTTTTTCTTTTATGCCCCGCAATTCTCTTACCGCTCGTAGCACAATTCATTCGCGGCGTGCATCCGTATATTACTACTGCCAGACAACGACGAGGACGATGATGATACGCAAGTCAGCTGCAGGGCACTCAGCGCCATTGCATGGCTAAGCTGCCAATGGTCTGTATCCGATGGGTCCTTGCAGACCATGCCATTGTAGCCCGCCATTTTGTCGGCCATCCATGGATACTCGTCCCGATCATGCATCTGTACAAAAAGAGGAAAAGAAAAGAGTATAAGACAACAATACCTTAGAGTTAGGGGGAGCGCATAATGCTAAACGCAAAATAATTCACCCTTTCACCCTTCTCGTCTTTTTCTTACCTGCCCGTAACGTTCGGCCGAAGGATCGACATGAGCATCGACAAACCCAGCGTTTTCGAGCTGGTGCACAAGTGTTTCGAGTGACGTAGGTTGATTTTCTGTGTCGCGAAGAATGCACCGACGATAAAATTGTCCAAGTTCCACATGCGTCGGCGCTTGATCGAGCTCCAAGATCTGTGTCACCTCCACGTCGTCGTCGTCGTCAGGCTCGCTTGGGCAGGGACGAGGTATCGCCATGTATCTCTCAAACAGCCCCGTGTTATCAAGCTGTACTTTGTCGCACCAGAGCTGAATCGTGAGAATGAGCTGGCGGAGGTCGCCTTCCCTAACAGCCGCAACAATGCCTGCGAGATCTGCAGGCGCGACACAGATACCTTCTGCAGAGCAAATTCCGTGCAGATAGGCCATCACCTGGGTTGAGTCCACGGGACGGTAGAGAAGCGTGCCTTGCAGCTTGAGAGTCTCCAAAGGGATCAGCTCACGGTCTATATGTGTATGGACCATTGTTATTATTGTTATTCCGTAAATATTGACGTGTTTCCCTTCCTTCTCGTGTCACGTGTTGCTTGTGCACAAACTAATAAAAAAAGAAAACCTACCATTGCACGTCATGACGATCGGCCGCTTGCTGCTCTGGGCTAGTTCGACCACCGCGCCCCAGAAGCCTTTGTCTTCCTCAAACAAAATATCCGCGTTTTCGAGCAAGATCAGACTCTGCCTGACCTCTGACCCACTGGTCTGGCGCTGGCCATCGACCATGTGACTCTTTGCCATTTCCCCGACGTAAGCCATCAAGTCGCGCCCTGAGCGCCGCATGCCTGCATGTATTTCAAAGACGCTGTAATGTGTCTCTTCAGCGGCTGTATAGACTGCCGCGGTTTTGCCGACGCCCGGTGGGCCTGCCACGAGTAGGATATTCAAGAGCGGGTCTTCTTCATAAATAACATCGTCGTCGCGGATGTTTCGGGTTTTCGGCTTCTTGCGTTTCACGGGTGTCATGGCGACCTTCATCAGTTGAAGCCAGTCGCGTAGGTACGCGTTCGTGCCCGCGTCACCGAGTAAGCCGCTGACGGTGCTGGGTCTGTATTTCTCCGTCCAGAGCAGATGCTGACCGGGCCTGGCTTGGACATCAAAGGCGCATCCATAGATGGATTCAATGCCCTCCTTGTCTGGTATATAGGTAGGCTCCTCTGTAACGGGTCGCTTGGTGACCTCGCGGCGTCGCTTTCGAGGTGGCGGCATAGTTTGGTCGGACGTTGGCGTACGCTTACCCAAGTGAGCACGACTTTGTGAAGGTTTCGCTGCAGGTCCTCTAAAAGGTCTTGCTTCGATATGTCCGCCCTCAAACAGAGCAGTATCAGGCCACATAGCAGGTATGGGGTTTTGGCGCGCATGCAGGAGGGTCGACGATGGTTGTTTCTTTGCAAAGAACGGATGCACCTTGATCGTTACTGGTGCAGCCGGGGCCGGTTGACCTGAGTTGGGTGATGCAGCCACAGAATGCGATCTTCCGTTGGATCGTCGCGTGGAGACTTGCCCCGAGAGATCGTCTTGGCTGTCCATGCTATTCTGTTCAATTCACCCGTCGTCACATAAAACTGAAGAAAAGCGTAAAGTGATTCTTCTAATTTCACAGCAGAAAACTCCGCACAAAAGTGAACGCGAAAAAAATACGCAAGCTTTGCTTTGATTTTACCCATCAGAGCGAGAAAAGAAAGAAAAGGTCTAGCATGGAGAAAAACGTCTAGCATGGATATGTTTTACAAATTGGTAGTGAGCAGAAGGGTGAGTGTGTGCAAAAGGGGAAAGAATGTATAGTTGTCGATAGGTGCGAAAGATGATTTATGCCTTGAAAACGAGCGCGGTGCCATCGTCTGAGCCCGTCACCACCGTCTGGCCATCACTATTTGCCCAATGTATGTAAATAAAATGCTTACAGCGCGTATCTCAAAACGTACCTTGACAGAGCAAAGCTCAAAATCGTATCCCGGTGACCGTGCCATGTCTTGACACATGCGCCTGTCCGGGTATCCCACATACGAGTTGTGCGATCGGCCGAGCACGACACCAATAACGGCGAGTTGGCGATAAATTTGACCTTCACCACCGCGTCCTCGTGAGACAAAGTAAGACGCAAGCGTTGGGTCTGAACGTCCCAGACAGAAATATTGCCATCGGTGGAACCAGTCGCAGCCAGGGGCAGCCTACAAAGATCAAAATGATGAGAAACAACCCCCACAGTGAACGCATGCCTACGTACACGTCGCAGAAATCAGCAGTTTCGATAGATTCCTCATGGTTCTCGAGCGAAGCGACAATCTAGATCGATTCATTGTGAGTCAATTTGCTAGCACACACATACTATATATAACGTACATGGCCGTTAGTCAAGTTGATTAAGCGGGACTTGCCGTCCATCGAGCCAGTGATAGCAAGCGTGCTCTCGCGGTTGACAGCGACGGCCGTCAAAGGCTCTGTGTGGAAACGGGCATCCTCACCCGAGAGACGGTAGATGGCGCCAGCTGATTTGGGGTCAAACACGATCAGGGACGTGTCCTCCGACACAGTAACGATCTTTTTGCCATCGGGGGTGAAGCAACCAGCGGTGACAGGAGCTGCGTGGCCGTTGAAGATGTTCATAAACTTCCCACTGGGCACTGTACACGATGTCATAAGTCGTCATCATTCATGGATCCTGTTTTTCATACTTACTAGCCCACATCCAGACCGTTGAGTCTGAAGCACCGGCGAGCAAAATGTTACCCTTCGGGTGCCAGTCGATCCAGATAATGTCGTCCGGACCTTCAACTGCTGTGCAAAATTCGCCGGTGTGCGCCTTCCACACGCGCACTTTACCGTCCATACCAGCCGACGCAACATAGTCACCGTCAACGCTGAAGCCAACAGCGGTGACAGAGTCAGTGTGACCAGCAAGCTCAAAAATCTTCTCGCCGTTGCTCACGCGCCACAGGTAGCTCTTGTCGTCACCACCGCCACTGACGGCAATGTCGTTATCCTTTGGATGGATGGCCACAGAATACACAGGCTCTATATCCAGGTATGAGTTATTTGTCATACATCTTTTCTTTTAATTAAAAAGAAATTACCTCTATGATCAAAGAAGCCCTGGACCGAGTCGTCGGCTAACTCGAGCATATTCTCGTCGTCTGCGGACTGTCTCACGCCAAACCCTTCCAGCCCCGTTTCTGGCAACATAAAGCATCAGTAATGTGGTTATCATACTCATAGCTAGCAAGTATACCTTGCTGGTTGTAATCCTCGTCGTCGCTCATGGGCTCGCCACCGTCCTCGATAACGGTTTCTTCGAGGATATCCTCGTTGCGAATGTACTCTTCCTCAACCAGATCGTCGTGCTCGTGCTCGTGCTCGTGCTCATGATCATGATCATGCTCGTGTTCATTCTGCTCGAGCTATTAGCCTCACGTCATAGCAATGCCGAAACGGCTTACATGGTGTTGGTCCGACATGATTAGAAATGCAGTGGGTAGATCAACTTTTTTTTTTTTTCGTCGTCGCCTGATATAAAAAAAAAAGTCGTCGGGGTGCGAAAACTCGTCACATCAATGCCTCCAGGTACCCATCATGGCTTGCTTACAAAGTATGTTGCTCATAGTACAGATGTATGTCTGTCGAAGGGCCCCTCACACTCTTAGGTCCATCCCATTACGCTGGACATATAATAAAACTTTCATTATTTATGGCTTGTCTTGTTTTAGTGTAATGGCACATCAAATGTGCGGCGCACCTGCTTCTTGGCAGCTGCGGTGGCGACGCATGACCATTTTTATTCGAGCTCTCTCCTCAGGAAAAAAAGAAGATACTCAGCATACAACGAACCACTTTCTTCTGTACCTCATCAAATAAAAAATCATATTAGCATAGTATAGCACATGGATCTCAATGGCGGACACAATAGACCCCAGCAACGTCATACTATCCACGCTTGTGCCTACACATGAATCATCGTTCTGAATACTGCCGCATAAAAAAGATGCTTGTATATAATTAGGAACACACACTTGAACATGATAATATTTCCAAACGATACCTCATTATATGGCGTGATGACGTCCTTGGTCTCGGTGACAAATGCTTGTTAGGTTCAACCATGAGAGATAATGATATACACATACTTGGCTGCAAAGACGTTGAAAAACGGATGCTGTAAGTTTTTTCCTGGTGTGCTTCTTTTGGAACTGTATGCTATTTTTGCGCGTCACGACGACAAGTAAGGAAGAACTTCCAGGTTTGTGCCATGTGAAAATTGGGGGAGATGGTATCAAATTCGAGAAATGCATGGAGACG
Source organism: Syncephalastrum sp. PYS2702 (assembly GCA_023630325.1). Classification (NCBI taxonomy): domain Eukaryota; kingdom Fungi; phylum Mucoromycota; class Mucoromycetes; order Mucorales; family Syncephalastraceae; genus Syncephalastrum; species Syncephalastrum sp. PYS2702. The sequence goes on from JAMAMT010000009.1 coordinate 108,023, forward strand.
CTAGTGCAAAGAGGCATTGGGGATGAATGAGCGAAATAGGACGTTTGTGTGGGTGAGAAAAATCAGCATAAAACGATGACAACGAAAGTTAGAAAGAAGCGATTTGAATGGTGCGATTGAAAAAAAAATAGCTGAGGCAAGGTGTTGTAGTGCGAGTGGTTGGCTCAATCAGCGGGCCCCCAAGCGCACATTCTATCGATGATAATATTATACGCTGACCCCCAGTCAACTTCACTGGCGAGAAAAAAAAAAAAAAGAAAAAGGCGCTTCGTCTTTTAAGACTCCCCCCCCCCGTTCCTTCGTTCGACCCCATCTCTTACTTTTTACTCTTAACACTTTTTTTTCTATTGTGCCTCACCTGGTCATGTCGTTAGAAGGTCGAGACATAATCATTGGCGGCAAGTATAAACTTGGCAGAAAGATCGGCGCCGGTTCCTTTGGTGAAATCTACTTGGGTAAGTTCATCCACTTTTGATTCATCGATCGCTCTGCCATCCCCTTCGCCATCTGGTTTTCCTTTGTTTTTTCTATTTTCATTTATCCGTCATCACACTCTTTTGCCCTCCATCCTCAATGACACTTGATTGTGCGTCCATCTAAGCCGTATGTCCTTTTATACGTAATGATAGGGTCGAATATCACCAATGGAGAAGATATTGCGATCAAGTTAGAAAGCGTCCGTGCGGCGCATCCACAGCTGGAGTATGAAGCTCGAGTATACAAGACATTGGCAGGAGGAGTGGGCATCCCCTTTGTCAGGTGGTATGGCAAAGAGGGTGATTACAACGTCTTTGTTATGGACCTCCTCGGCCCCTCGATGGAGGACCTTTTCAACTATTGCAAACGCCGCTTTTCTCTCAAGACTGTCCTTCTTCTTGCCGATCAGTTGGTAAGTTCATCCCATGTCACCGCTACGGATCTAACATCTATCTGTCTATTCATCCAGTTATCGCGTGTCGAATACGTTCACTCCAAAGGTATATTTCTATTGCAATCGATATAGTACACGGCACTCATTTTACAAAAGGATTCATCCATCGTGATATCAAACCTGATAACTTTCTGATGGGTATCGGCAAACGAGGCAACCAGGTCAACATGATCGACTTTGGTTTGGCGAAACGTTTCCGAGACCCACGGACCAACGTACATATACCCTACCGAGAGAACAAGAATTTGACTGGTACGCCACGCTATGCGAGCGTTAACACACATCTGGGCATAGGCAAGTATCAATTTCAGTATTCTGCGCGTTTCATAGAATTGTATCAGACTGCGCGGCTAACCCTCTTTCCTTATAATCCATCTTATTTAGAACAATCACGACGAGATGATCTCGAGTCGCTGGGCTATATCCTCGTTTATTTCTGCCGTGGCCAATTGCCCTGGCAGGGCATCCGTGCAAGGACCAAGAAAGAAAAATACGACAAAATTATGGAAAAAAAGATGACAACCCCCTCGGACGTATTGTGCCGCGGGCTCCACCAGGAATTCGCAATATACCTGAACTATGTCCGATCACTACGATTTGACGATAAACCCGATTATTCCTACTTGCGTAAACTTTTCCGCGATCTCTTTGTTCGGGAAGGCTTCCAGTATGATTATGTCTTTGATTGGACTGTCCGCAAAATGGTAAGTTAGACCTGATTTCTTTATGGTGTGTGTGTGGACTCACTTAAATCGTCTTTTTTGGTGGTCCATAGCAAGAAAAGAAGTTGGCCGATAGCCAGACAATGCGGATCGACCCGGCCTACAATGCATCCTCATCAGCAGCGCCTTATGACCCAGGTCTACCTGTGCAGCAGCGCCGCCCAATGATGACCAGCTCGGCCCTGCCCTCAGCGGGTGTCACACACCGCACGGCTGCCACGCCCTACCGCACTGACACAAAGTCGCCTGAGACCTCAAAGAGGCTCGATGATGTCATGCTTCAGTACCAGCAGCAGCAAAAGATGCTCCAGAACCAGGCCCAGTATCAGCACCCGGCACACGTCTTGCAGCAAACCCCGCAAGATCATGGTTACCTGCCAAACCCTGCATACGCTGGCACGAGCGGCGGCAGAATGCTAGTGCGCGACACCCAAGGTGCTGGTAAGTCGTTAAAATGAGCTCTTTTTGTTTATCGCTGACCTGTGTCTTGTTATTCGACCTATAGTTCCTGCTGCCGGTACTCGCATGTAAGTTTATATTTGATGGCCTTTTTCTCGTTTGATGCTCACCGCCGTCCTAGGATGCGGACGCCGTCGAAGGCTATCCATGGATCTCAAGCGCCAGGCACATCTGTGCCACCACTCGCAGCGCCCATTCCTCCTCCAGCTGCGCCTGCGCCGTACATGGATCCGGGCGTGGCCTTCCATAATGCGCCCCAGTATCCTCAAGAGGCAGGCGTGCCCATGGATTCGAGACCGACCCCAGCAGCGGCGGCAGCAGCAGCGGCAGCGGCACAGCAACAGCAACAAGCGCAGGGAGGTGATCGCAAGCCCATGAGTGGAGTACCTGCCAGCAAACCGTTACACTTCATGAACAGCACTCGACTCTACGACGACTTTTAATAATGCATAATTGCTTTTGTTTCTCTTTCTTTTCTTCTTTTTTCTTTTTCTCTTTATGACACCCCACACGCGCACACACTCTCACGCACTCACACTCACACACAGACACTTACACGTACACGATCCACGCAAAGCAACACACGCACTCTTACCGCGCTCCTTTTCCCTGCATCCTGTTTGATGCTAATGATGAGTGGGCGAGTCTCGCACACTGTCCAATCCACTGACACACTCACTCACACATATTCACTCTCTCACTCGCTCACTCGCTCAACTCTCACGCACAAATAAAACATTTGCATGTCGGCATGCAATGAAATTGAACCAAAAGAGGTTTAACGCGGGTTCGGCAAGGCACGCGTTCCGCCCTCCGCCAGACTTCGCTTCACCCTGCCACGTCTGCTTTTCTTTCTTTTTTTTTTCTTTTCTTTTTATCGCTTAGCTTCGTACTATAAATGACAGTCAAGGAACTCTGGATCACACGGCACGGCTTCCGTGAAGATTGGGTGACTTCTACCCCGCATCTGCCGACGGGTCTGCCGAATGACCCGCCGCTGTCTGAATTGGGTCTCGAGCAAGCTGAGGAATTGAGTGTCTTTCTGCAAGACAAGGGAATCGAGCGGGTGTATTGCTCGCCCTTCTACCGCTGCTTGCAGACCGTGACGCCTTTCGTCAAGGCTTCAGGCACTCCCCTCTATATTGATTTCAGTATGAGGTAAGCGGGTCCGTACTCCGTGCCGTAGGTAGTCCATGCTTCGTCGTTTGTATAACAGGTCTGTCTAGTGAATGGTATGGCGCGGCATATGACCGGTATCTGCCTCCTGCCCCGGTCTCGGAACTCAAGCAACATTTTCCGCACCTCCAAACCGATCATACGTCGTCGATCCCCTGTCCCGAGGGGGTGGAGAGCGTAACCCGCTGCCACCAACGTGTCAAGGAAGGTTTGGATGTTTTGCTGGACAAGCTGGACAAGGAGAACGTTCAGACCGTATTGCTGGCGGGTCATGCCGCATCTGTCATTGCGGCGGTGCGCGTCCTGCTTGACGATGTTGAATATCCCGTCCGATGCGGTACCGCCAGCGTGTCCAAGCTTGTCCGCAAAGACGACGGTTCCTGGGAACTCAAAGTGAACGGTGATGCAGCCCATCTCAAGAAAGGCGAGCAGCGTTCCTGGATGTTTTCGGGTGACGTCCCTGATTATGAGAAAAACAAAAAGGTGCCCAACTAGAATACTGTATATGGTTCTTGGTCAACATCATTGTAATTGTATCCAACGCAACTCAAGAAAGACGGACGTCTGTATCTGCTATCTTGCTGATATCGTTTTGTTTAATCACAAGGTTGATTGGACTGTACAGGTGTGGTTGAAGAGAGATGGGATAACGGTGGAAGTAAGTGACAGGGTTTCTTGGTGGTTGGAAAGGAAAGAGGATCACTGCATTGCCTTCTTGAGCTCGTTTCGTAACTCATAGAGTTGACCGATCTGCTCGTCGCTCAGCTTTTCCAACTTCTCGGACGACAGCTTCCTGCCCCAGCCGTCTTCAGGGTTGTTGAAGCTGCGCACCAACGGGTCGTCCTTGGGAGCAACACTGTCCTCCGAGGGGGCTGTTTGCTTCTGAATAGTTTCTAGGTAACTGATGATAGATGAGTAACCATGGTATTCTCTACAGTTTTCTACTTACCCTTGCCATTCAGAGATAAAACCGACAATGTGAGCAGGATTGTCGATTTTCTGGTGTCGTCTGAATTCCGACTTCACATAGTCATCACCTATAGACCGCATCGCAGCGGGTAAGCAGCGATGGGCACGAAGAATATGACGATAGAGGGTGAGAGGAGCAAGCAGGACTTTGGTTTCCCGAGGCGTGCGAGGCATACTGTAAAGAAGTGTGTCAGCACAGACGCTAGGCCAGGGGGAAATTCGAACCACCGACATTATGCGTTTGCATCCAAGCCACTATGTCATATTAACCTCGTCGTCATGGTTACTGTTGTAACTCGACACTAATTCAAAACTATCCGTAGATAAGAAGGTGGGTGTCAAGGTTTCTATCTCTTGACTACGTTTACAGCTATCTCGGCTACTGTGCACTGTAAACATATGATACGGCATGTATGGAGCGCGAAGGAAATATATGGCTAGTTTATACACACTTTATTCCTGGACATATGACGAGTCAAGAAAGTACCTAAACACATATACAGATCTATTGGTTTTATCACCGTAGAATGCGTATTCGCATACTGTAACATGTTCTGGCTTGAGGTGGTTGAATGAAATGAGTTGCAATGCGCCCGTCCAAATTATTTTCTTTTTTTTTTGCATCTTTATTACCAAGTATGGGGAAAAAGGAGAAAAAGTCTATTGAGGAATCAACCGCTGTCGATCTGAAGAAGGTACGCTTAACCCGCTTTATAATCGGTATCGATCTGATCCAACAGGGTCTTTAGAAGGCCAAGAAGGAGAAGAAGGAGGAGGGTACGTAAAAGATCACGTCGTTTTATGAGTTCGATCTAAACTGCATGACAGGGAAGAAGCGAAAACGTGAGGACAACGACGAGGGCACCCAAAAGAAGAAGGAAAAGAAGAGCAAGGACAGTAAAGAAAAGAAGGATAAAAAGAACAAGCGCAAGCATGCGTGCGAAGACGCAAAGGATAAAACTGCTGCTCCTGCTGCTCCTGCTCCTGCCGCTGCTGTTGATGCTGCTGTAAAAGAAAAGGAACCAAAACAAGTCGAGACACCAAAGAAGCAGGCTTTGCCGGCAACCATCCAGAAAGTGCACGAGACACCAAAGAAAAAGCAAGAACAACCCAAGAAAGAAGAGCAACAGCAGAACCAAGGCGGATGGAACAATTGGTCGAAGGCAACCTTCGGAGGCGACACGTCCAAGCAGGATAAATTTATGCGTCTCCTAGGTGCCAAAAAGGGTGGCAGCAAAGACAGTGGCAGCAGCACCGCAGAACCCAAGAAGTCATTGTATGGGTCACTCAAGAGTGCGATTGACGAGGATGAGAACCAGCGGATCACGCACGACCTTGAAAAGCAGTTCCGGAGTGGTATCCACTTCAGACAGTCCAATCGTCGCGGTGGTCTGGGTAGCTAAAGTTGATGAAGCTTTGCATTGACACTTCTTGTGTTGTATATTCCATATATACTCGTTCTCGTTCTCATATTGCATAACAATCAAACATATCCTCCTTCAGTAATTCTTTTTGCACAAACACTTTTTTATATATTTATTGAATGCAGCATTTAGGCGGTCTTGGCAAGGTCTAATGAAAATAAGAGCATGAGTCACCGAACTCCTTACAACACAGTTAAACTTACTCTCAACATCAGCAACAGCCTGGTCGAGGATCTGCTTCTGGATAGCAGGGTCCTGAAGGTCCTTGTTGATCTTTTCGATCAGGTAGGCAGCGAGCTGCTTCTGCTCACGCTCACGGAGGTTAGTCTCGTGGCGGACCCACGAATCAAGAGTGCTCTTGACTTCGGAAGCAACGGCAACCTGCTGCTTCAGCTCGAAAGCCTCGGCCTCGATCTGAGCCGTCTCACGCGACAGAGCAAACAGGGTCTGGGTGACCTCGACGAGATCCTTCATCTGTCCGACCTCGTTGATACGCTCCTGCACAGCCGTCGTGTGGTCCGCGCGAGCCTGGTTCAAAACGCTCTTGATGCGCTACAAACGGAAACAGTGGCTTAATACCATAGAATTGTATATGTATATACAATAGAGATGCATGACATACGTTGATATGCTCGTTGGCCATGTTGCTGTAGGGCTCACGGAGGTATTTGAGCAAGACGCCGAGAAGACCGACCGAGGCAATGAGGACGAGCGACTCCTCGTTGAAGATGTAGATCTCCTTGGCAACCAGAGCCGTAGCGACACCGGTACCAGCCGTCAGGTAACCGACCTTGGCGGCAAGCGAATCACCAGGAAGTTGGTCGAGGATCGATGACTTTTGGGCTGTTTGTGAAGAGTTGAAAGTACATGTCAATGAACACGAAAGATGACAGCCTGAAGGGTGGCGTTTCGAGCGCGTTTCTTACCGGGAGCCTCACTGCTGTACTTGCGCAGACTGTGTTACGGAAATGAGTAATGCATTCGGCTACGACACAATGTTTCGTTATACACTCACGCGGCGATGGTGGCGGGCTGGCGCGAGGCAGCGAGAACGGCAGCCGGGCGAACAGCGGCAGCTGAGCCAATTCGAGAATTTAAAGGTATAAGAATTATGTACATTAATTATAGTTTTTAGTGGTATACCTGCGGCACCCTTGGTCAACAAACGGAAGGCCATGGTCTGTGAATGGGCGATTTAAACGTTAAAAGACGCAGAAGGAGAGAGGAGAAGGGATTGTCGAATTGGGACAAAGACTTACAGTCGAATATGAAGAACAAGCCTGAAATAAGACCCTGCGACAGACCTAATTCTCAACTCCAGGGGTCACGTCATTCCTCTCCGAAAAAAACAACAAAAATTGCACTTGTATTCCTTCCCCATCTTACCACCTTGACTCTTTCTTCTGCCTCTCTAAACCGTCCCTGGGGTCAGAACCAGGGCTTGTGGCAGCTGTGATCAAATCCCATTATTATGCTTCATCTGGTCACTTCATTTGGACACAGCGCCGCCGACTCTAGATTGTATTCTGTGAGCTGCTTACTGCTATCTGATCTACAACGTTTTCCGACACCATTAGCATACCTGCTACCTACTTTAATCAACGCAAACTTGTCTGTGAGTCAGCCATTATTCGACGGGTTGATACATAAAGTCCACCCGCACTCTGTCTACTATGAATTTTCAAACTGTGCAAGATGCAGCAAGTTCCTCGTCTGAGATTTGCAAATCAAATAAAAAAAGGGATTTTAAAGTCTCTGCTAAGTCGTATCTTGCAAGGAGAAAAAGTTGATATTATAACAGTGGAATATTTTATCGATCTATTCCGGCTTGATGAAGCCTCTTCGTGTCGGCTGCGGTAAGTTTCTGCTACTTTTTTGCTTGTTTGGTTCGAATTTCTGCTTCTTTGATGGTAATGAAGAAGAAGCCCCCGTTGTTGATGATGAAGACGACGCGTGCGAGTGTTTAGCACCTTTTCCTTTATCATCAGGCGTTTTACGCTTTTTGCTGAGCTCTCTTAAGCTCTTTGCTGGTTTCTCTTCGTCGACGGCCTGTTGCTCATCCCCAAACTCTGTCTGTGGCTTCACCGGCTGTTTGACAGTGAGTGTTGATAAGGATAAGGATAATTTCCTTCTTGAGCTTACCTTATTAAAATCTTGGAAAGATGTTCGACCCGGTACACTTGGGTTGAAGGCCAAAAAGCTCGGCTGGTGCTCGACTTGAAGCTTTCTACATTGTGATACCCATATGTCAGCCATATAACCGGTTCTATCCTCACTGTCTGCTGAAGAGCAGCAACTTACGGTTTGGATATCTCTGCTGTGTCGTAATCAATGTACCATTCTGCCTCGGATATGATCCGTTTGCGTTCTTTCTCGAGTTCCTTTAACTTCTCTTTTTCAATCGATCGTTGCATGAACTGACATAGATCTTTCCGTCAGCGGTGCTTCGCAGTTTATCTCACACTACTAAATACCTTCATCTCCATAAGCCTGCTCGATGGACCTTTCTTGTCTCCTGATTTTGTCTGTGCCATGGTGGAATCGATTAACTTGGGAACGAAGAAAAAAAAATACGTGGTAAAAAAAGTTGCAGGATTTTGAGTGACGGCTTCAAAACCAGCTGTGCGCCCATTTTATGAATAAAGCTTTCGGCGTGCCTAAAATCAAGTGGGCCGTTAATGTGTGGCATTTTCCCCTGACGGCGATAACTACGAGTATATCTAACTTTCTGAGACAGAGACAATGCCTTATTGTAGCCTATACTATATATTTAAATATACTATGTGTATGAATGATATTTTAAAGAGTTGACAGTTTTACTACATCACGCGGTGGAGAGTATCCTATCTCTTCCTGCTTCGCCATACTTTACTACCATGAATGTCTGGTACTAAACTCAGAATAATGAAGAACCAGTGTCTTTGTATAGACATGTATATAAACACTTGGATAAACTTGAAGTTGTATGTGCTTATATTTAAAGCTTTGGAATTACACGTGGAAGAGGTATCATTTACAATCATAGAAAAACAAATCAGAAACGAGAATTGGAGTGAGCTAATGCGGGGAGTTATGTTTGGCAGGGTAATGCGGCTAGAAAGGTCTGGAGTTATGTACACGAGAAGGGAAGAAGAGAAGGAGTTACATGATGTAACTATTACTCGTCAAAGACGATGTTGACCACAGGGCTGAAAGCCTCCTGGCTGGAAACGACCGTAGCGTTGTCGGGAATGTAAATGGTCGTGTTGGTCAAAGGGGCCACTTGATGGTGCTCGTGCTCAACATGGGTCGAGGCGTTCTCGGTTGAGACCCACTGAGCGCCGGTGGTGTGCATCAAACGGGTCGGTGCGACAGTTGCAGGACGGGAGACATTCAGGATAGCACGGACGGGAGCCATAGATTTGATCATAGCAGACGACATGTTGACTGGACAAATAGAAAACGGTGAAGGTAACTTGCTAAAACGATAGGTAGGATCTGGCAACCCAAAGCGTACCCTTTATATACTTTGTCGAATTAGGCCATAACATATTGCACCAAAATCGAAAAGACGATGCATAAGCATGAATGACGCTCTGTGAGACATCGTGAATAGTCCAGATGATGCCAATCGAAAGCGGGCATTTCATGTGAAGTCAGCAAAAGAAGTGCTTGTCACACGCGGACAATCCGGGACGCATGTGATATTAACGCGTTGCGGGACCAATCAGCAGCACTTCCAGAGAATAACTGGACCAGACGATCCATGTGATTCACCGACACTCACCTCCGATCGTATTTGCCTTGACATCTCTAATTGTCTGCCGCGGAATTCCTCGCCGCGGCCCTCTTCGTGCGTTAGTATGCATTTCCCCCACCGTGGTGAACTTTCAATAGAAATAACATGCACTCAGCATATCGGCACCATTCGCAATGTTACTATGTGGTCACACATCCGTTCCTCGGCTAATCATAACAAGCACGTTACCCACGTATCCACTCTTTCGAATCAAAGGCAAAACTATCGCCTTTGTGGGAAGACTCGCACATCTCCTTATGGGCAATTTCAAGATAACAAGCTTTATCTCCTTTACAGTACAAAAGTATCATCGTCGTTGTGACATCCACGCGTCCGTCGTTTAAAGTTCTCTGAGTTTCCTTAACGCTTTTGTCACCAGAAATGATGCAACCGCATTGTGTGCTGTCCATCGTAGACACCGCTGCAACGCGCACTTTGAGTGCTCTTCTTTTTGATGTGGCATGAGTCATCCCAATTTTCACTGACCGAATATCCGATTCCCCAAACGTTGCAGTTCTCAACGCTCCTCTCTCCTCGCTCCTCGCTCCTTTGTATTCATTGCAGCACACCGCAAGATCATATGATCTATTCATTACTACTATTTATACGTACACACGCATCTCACCTGGAGTCTTATCTGGAAATTTCGATATGCTCAAAAACGCAGGCATCGCCCTACAAATCAAATTTAGTCTGCTTACTACCACGAAGATCGATCATGTTGTGTTTCCACATTTTTGTCAATGTTTGCTTTTTAAAGACTATTCTCGGATCATAAACGGTCCCAGAGTACTACTGCCCCCATTATTGTTGCTGTCGATGCTGATAGCCTGGATCCTTTAATGTGACTCAGCGAATGCTGCGATTTGCGCTGATGTCGCACATACAGAGGCGACTAACTGCATCTGCTGTAGCTCGCTTCCTTCGGCCTTTTTCAGCACATTACTGGACACACACAACATCAAAATTGCAGGATATGCAACGCTATTAATTCCACAAGTGGGACTTGTCGGAATTGTAGGTCTGAAAAGCCCTCTATTTATTTCGGAAATCCAGTATTTTAAGGCCGACCTATCCCAGAAATGTGGGGTATACTATGATGTACATTGGATCGCTGCAAATAACAGGTAGTCGTGTTCCTGCTAGTAGAGCCTCAATTCACACCGTGACGGTATAACTATTCAAGTGCTGCATAACAAAACATTCTACAGTCTCGTAGGCGCTATCTAACCTTACTATGCACGGCAGTCGCGTATATTAAATCTTCGAGGGATTGTCGTTGACACTGATACCCTTGAATTTGGTGGCATTGGATGATTAACTTCATTAAGAACCGCGAAAACCTTTCCTTTCTCTCATATCGTAATGAACCCTGAGGGTGGAATGCGCCAAGAATTAGAAAGCTTATCATATAAGCTTTATCCTCGAGTTATGACAAGATTGCCTAGAACAAAGCCCCTTAAAATTAGATAAAGTATCAACTTTGTTTCGCGGCGTTTGCCTTGCTTTCTTTGCCGTCGTGGTTTGACCTTTAGAGAAACTTCTTTCCCCACGCCCTGCTTCTTGTGGATACGCTGATCCATGTGGCATAGATTAGCTCAAACAGGCCTTTTTTTTTGTTTGAAAATATAGTAGAAAGCAAACATGGATAGGGATTATATTAGACATTACAAACGCCTGAAACGAAAGGCACATCGATGGCAGCGGAGGCCCTTCCGTTTAACGCCTTTTAAAGAGCTATAACGGGGGAATTGTTTAGAAGAACTATGCATTTGCATGCGGCATTTGCATATTGCATATGGTCTCACTGCCGAATGGACGACATACATATATCAATGGCCCACCCGAGAGAAGAATACCCTTTCAGCCATATCCTTTCAGTCATATCCTTTAGTACCACTTGCTCATTTCTACACTTCTCTCATCTTGACTAGCTGTTATGTCGGGATCCGCGAGTCGACAAGCAGACGATCGAAAGGAAATAACAGAACACAGTGCACAAACAAGCAATCAACTTCTAGTTCTTGAAGAACAAGTGGCTACTAATGGAGCACGTTCGACCGATGAGCCCTATTGCATTTTTCCAAAATGGATGAAAATCACCATCGTCGCTATGGCCGCCAATGCTGCTTTTCTAACAACACTCTCCATCTACATTTATTTCCCCGCCCTTAATGCGATAAAAAAGGTACCCTGTCCCGCGAGTATGCAATATTTTTACCAGTTCTGAACTTGATTAGGACCTTGATATATCAAACGAGCTATTAAACCTTACTGTCACTGTCTTCTTGATTTTTCAAGGCGTATCACCCATCCTCTGGGGCTCTTTGTCTGATCAGTGCGGCCGACGCCCTGTATATATCAGCACGATCGTAATCTTCGTAGGTTCATGCGCCGGCATGGCACTTGCACCAACGTACCAAACGTTTCTGGCGCTTCGAATGCTCCAAGGTTTCGGAGGAACTAGCATGAGCGCAGTTGGTATGTGAAAGCTTCATGGCTACCAATCCCCAGGCTAAATATTCATCTTTATTCGTAGGCGCAGGCATCGCGGGTGACATAACTACGCCAGACGAGTAAGCCGTCTATACGCGAGGATATAACCTAACACATTCCACGTCCAGGCGCGGGTCATATGTGGCAATCATCTCGGTTGGACAGACTCTTGGTGTCGCAATTGGACCAGCCATTGGTGGAATTATTGCAGAAAAATTATCCTGGCGATGGATTTTTTGGTTTCTAGTGATCCATGGGACCGCAATTCTAGTAGTGACCTTATTCTTTCAGCGAGAGACTCTTCGTTCCCTGGTGGGTAATGGAGCACAGAAGTATGCGAATCCAACGCCAGTAAGTTCATCCATCCTTTGCGTATTACAAGGCATAACAGATAACAGAATACCTAAATTAAATAGACTCAATGGCTCAGAAGACGCATCCAAGTCAAGCAGGGCAAAAAGGTCGTGCCGTCGGCAGGCCGAGAGCAATATTTACGTATGCCAAATGTGCTTCAACCATTATTGTTTCTGCTGCACAAAGACGTCGCTGTGGCGATGACCTGTTATGGTCTATACTCAGGAGTCTATCAAGGCCTTTTGACAATTACTCCTGGCCTTTTGAAAGATATCTATCAGCTAGGCGAGCTAAATATTGGACTTTGTTTCTTGGCCCAAGGTCTCGGATGTGCCTTGAATTCTGTAATAGGAGGACGAATCTTTGACCGCGATTTCCGAATCACGGCTGCAAAGACCAATCTACCCGCTGAAAAGACAAAACGAGGCAATCTAGCGCCTGAATTTCCGATTTTTAAGGCGCGCCTGCGCACATCATGGCTTTACGCTGTACTTATGCAGATCATTGTCCTTGCTTATGGCTGGTGCCTTCATGCACATGTAGACATTGCTGCTGTAATTGCATTGCTAGCTATTTGTGAGCTTATAATATTGGAGCGTAATGCATTCAACTCATGTGGAACCTTTTTTATATAGGCGGTTTCGCGCTTATAGGCGTATTTAACGTTTTCCAACTGATTATGGTGGACTTGTTTCCTTCAAAGGGCGCTTCTGCTACCGCGACAAACAATCTCGTGCGGAGCACATTTGGGTATGCCAGCAAAAGAGCCAGGATAGCGCACGTACCCGTGCGTCTCTGATCACAAAGTATAAATTATGTAGTGCCGTGGCGACGATTCTCATGGAGCCAGCAATCCAGGGCATTGGTGTCGCATGGACCTTTACGACACTTGCATGTATCCTCGTTGCTTCAAATGTGTTGTTATTAGTTCTAATTAGATTCGGTCCTAAATGGAGGGAGCAGCGCATGTTGAAACAAGAAACATGACTTGGCAGCATATGATTCATCTTCGTTTCTTGTCCTATCAACTGACAAGCCCTGTATACCTACACATACAAGTAAAAAGCGTGCATACGTCTGAAACCTCGTAGAATTTGAGATGCGTTTGAAGCAATATGTTTCAGTGTTGAAAAGTGATGTCATTCCACTAAGGACTCCATCGGCGATTTCATGTACAGAAGGTGCAACTAGAGAACGACCATATTTTTCTACATAGGCAAACCAAACCTTCCAATGGATGTCATTTGCATATCGTCCTCTTTTTCTCTATGTCAGAACTTGTAACCCTTCACACTGAAATACCCACCCTGAATGAATAATAAGTGATTTGACCACTTACCAGTTAACGCTGACACAATAGTGGAGAATCTCATAATTTGTAATCTCATTACTTCTAGCCATCACGTCTGAGTAATCGTCTATAATCACGGCATCAACACCATTCGACTTCTACTCTGTATTTACCTAGTTACTGATAGATTCGAGATCAGAGTATATTGGAGTTTTATCAGATAGTCATGTTGGCTTTTGACTACTGTATAAATTCCGAATACTGTAAGAATTATCTTATACGCATCTCCACTCAAACGATGAATGCAATTTCCTAAACCAGTCTAACCTAGCAAGACGCAACCTGGTCCAGGTGTAACGCAAGGCAAGAGGACTTATAATTCCCTGTACTTCCATTCTCCTTATTTTTGACAAGTTTGTACCTACAAACCTTGAAAAACCCGTACTGGAGGTCGACAACAATGAGTACCTATAAACATGATTGCATTTGTAGACACCAGTAGAAGCAAGGAGAGATATAGTATCGACTACTGACGTCAGTAGGTTAGAGATATAAAGAGTAAGGTTTGTTTGCTAAAACTGCCTGGTCTTTAGTGCTGTCCACGCTGCATATGGCTTCTCGTCACGTCAGCTATTTTTAGTATACATTTATTATGTGAAAAACAAACGTTCAACTACCCCATACGAAAGACTAGAAAAGGGAATAGAAAAAAAGCAAGATTTCTCATCGATCATCATGTTCTCAGCAGTTCATTTCTAGAGCATTATTACGGCCGAATAGAATCCGAAGTTTCTCGTCGCCAAGGTTATACTTATTATGAATCTTCAGCTTCGTTCTTAAATGCGCTTTAAATATTTATATCTACTGTTTGTTGGTTTTTCGCTCCTATGCACACGATAAATACCAACTTAGTTTCCGTTTGGCATGATGTACCACTTGTCTATACTCTGAACATCTTGTACTTTAACCTAAAGCATAATGCTGAGGATGAATACAATTGTCCAGTGTATTCGATTTTATAGGCTATGGTTTTGGGTCCTGTGATGCCGCGCCTTATCCTTCGTATGATACATATATATCACGCTAATCTTTGCAATGATCATACCATAAAATTTGCAAGGCAAAAAGTACGTGCGTAGATAAGGATTCTAAACAGATGACTTCACAAAATATCAGTTATATGGCTCATATATGTGGGACTCAAGTCATCCGTTTCTTCTCCACTAAAATTTACATGGCCGCAGCAATGTTTCTTCGTATCGAATTGATTCTGCGGTAGCAATCAAGTTTCTATTTCCTTCTTTTCTCTAACACATGTTGCAGATGACTTCGGAAAATGCCCGTTATGTCTGGAGGACATAAACGAAGTCCAATGATATAGAAAGAAATGGAAGACATTTCTGAGGAGACCGTCTAGACTCATTCTGAAAGTTTTGTCCAAGACCGCATGAAAAATCCACGATAGGTAGAATGGCATCGTTTATGAGCTCACTCCCTATTCTTGTGCTCCAGAATAAAATCAACGTTAATCCTTTTTTACACTTTTTTGCGAGGCCTGCTGATTAGAAAAAAATGCAAGCTGAGGGAATTGGCGCAAAGAAAAAAGTGTATCAAATGGTTAAATTAAGCCTGAGGGCCTTTGTCCTCTAGGATCAGATACTTTAAATCAAATCTTCAGCTATCTCAATTTATTGATATATCGCGTGCAGTATGAATTTCGACTATTTTTATTATTGAGTTGTGGCCTATGCCGCTCTCGTTCTCTTTTCTCTCAGCCGGAGAAGGCTCCGCGGCTTTTGTTTATCACCCCCTCAAAAGACCCCCCACGTTGTTCTGCCCAGGCCGACGCCTCACGCTGGCCAGCGCTTCTGGAACTCCGGCCCACGACGTAAAAAATGGGAGAAACCCTAAATGAAAAGTTCTCTGTCGTACACGCTCACCGTATCATATATTTCTCCTGAGATAACAAGAAAGTGATGGGAAAGCGAATACGTCGTGTGAGACATGCGCATGCTGCTACCTTGAGAAATAGCAGCCCACGGTGAAGGTCAGAGAAGGTGACGCGCATCCTTTGCGTCTTTATCCTTCACAGCTGTGCACGCCATCTGCTTGCCGTTTTTAGATGGCGTGTACAACGTTGCGCAGCCATGGTAAAATGTGGATGACAGATTTGCTTGACAGCCGAATCTTGACAGATAAGGCAATTCTAAAGTAGTGGCACCTTAACGACTGTTTGTTGTCCTCCCCTACGGACCGATGGGATCCGAGAATGTGTGTCTGTACACCATGCCATACCAACGTGTGAAGCACAAGCACGATGATTCCCACTTCACCCCCAATTCCCACCCTGTTTGGAAAGTTGCTGCGTAATAAAAATCACGATGCGTACGTGCGATGTATGTAATGTATATAGACACAGGATCATTCTGAGGGTAGAATATAGGTATGCAATTCTGGACATGAAACGGATATTGGGCACAGGAAATAAAGGATGGGAGGTCCCAGCGCCTCCGTATGGCACCCTCAATGCTATGCGTTCAAACCATACGACGCACATAAGGACTGCATCGTGCATACTCCCACTGGGCTGTGTGTGGACTACTGCACGATGCAGCAGCTGCTGTCTGGACAGTTTAGATGATTATGCTTTTAAGATACCCCATTGTTGCCCTCTGCAGCCAAAAGTCGTGTAGACCGATCCACGCATATATACAAATATCAGTAGCTTAACATCATAGTACATAGTATTGAAAAGGATCAGCGATTCATAAGCTAAAATAGGAAAGATGGTTATATATTACAAGAGTAGATGTAAAGAGGACCATTCAGGATATGTAAAGATGCCCAAGATTGATGATGATGATAATGATGAAGAAGATAAGAGAAACGAACGGAAGAAAGAAGGCTACAGAATAAAAAAGTAAGTAGATAGCTACATATGAAGGAGGTAAAGGGAAAAAAATTGTTGCTGTACCCATTAGGCATAGCAAGCAGCAGATGAATAGATACGGAGAAATAGGACAGGAATGAAGATGGTGGAAATTACATACATAGGGCGGTGGTAGTGACAAAAGGGAGCTGAGTTGCGTATAACGCATATGTACATAGGAGTTATGGATGAAATAGAAGCGAAGCATAAAGAAGAAGTCAGGAAAGGATAAGGTAGTGAGAGATGAGGCGCCAGGCAAGGCGTAGTAGCGGAAGGAAAGGGGAGGTGCGTAAAACTAGGAGGTTAGGAAGATGATATTGGTTAGTTGTGTCGCTGCTGTTGCTGCTGCGACATCTTGATAAGGTCGAGGTTATTGGTGCCGTGATGGAAGCCATTGGTCTTCATGCAATCGGAGGCGGGTGCTAGGGTGTTCATAGAGGGGTATTGATCTAAGCGGTGATTGTAAGCGTCAAGATTACTAAAAAGCAGGTAGACTTACTCGTAATGGATACAGCCCTGAGGTCGATATCATCAACGTTGGTGCTGCTGCTGTCATCGCTATCGCATTCAGAAGACGAGGCGGGCGAGGTAAACATCATGAGCTGCTGCTGGTCTGCAGGTTGACCAAACATGACATCGTTATGCAACGTATTCGCAATCATGAAATTATCCCAATTTCCGGGCGCCGCAGTGGAAACGTCAAAAAAAGTAGTTCCAGAGGCGGCGAAAGATGGCACCATGGCGGGACTGCTGGCCGATGAAGCAGTAGAGCTGGATCCGCGACGGGAAACAGAGATGCTGCTTTTTTGATCGTCGTCGTTACTGGGCGCAATCGAAGCAGTGGATGCGGTCGAAGAGGAGCAGAAAGAGGGGCATTGTTCATCAACGTCACTCGCGCAGGGCCCGATTTGGCCTTGCAGGGTATCATTCTCTTCGCGCAGCTTGCGAATAATAGTGATATACCGCTCTTCTTTTTGAACCGTGTTTTTGACTAATTTAACAGGTGTATATAAGTAAACGAACTTTACACAGCAATTGATGCAACATACCGAAATCAAGCGTGCGTTCGATTATGGTGCCTTTAGAAGGTCGTCGGTCATTCTGCAAATTGGGAAGCGAGTGGGCCAATTGCTGAAACTTGGTGTTCAATGTTTCACGTCGCGCACGCTCGATGGCGTTGTGCTCGGCTCGTCGCTCGGCTTTCGTCTGCATACTAAGTTCAACAGTCAGCATCCAGCGCTTAAGCAACGTTATACAATTTATTTTACCGTTTTCCTGGGGAAGAAGGATGATGAACAGAGTGATGCTGCTGATAAGCAAGCACTAATTCATTGCTAGCGCATTAGCAACGTGGTTTTTAAAAAACGGAAATTGCTTACTTTGCTGATGATACAAAGCCTGCTGCTGCTGAATGGCGGCCTGCTGCTGCAAATGCTGCAGACGCCGAGCATGGTGCTGATGCTGGGGTTGCACTTGATGCGAAGGCGAGAGCTGAAAGTTGAATTGAGGGTAAGCCGCAACGGAGCGCTGCTGCTGAGGGACATCGATCCCATTGGGAGGAGGAACATTGTAGTACATGTGGGCGGCCGCCGGATCGTAGGCAGCGTAAGCCTGAGTAACGAAAGCCTGTTGTTGTTGCTGTGCAGAAGTACTCATTGAAAGGGAGCAAAAGAAAAAAAGAGAGAGTGAGGAAAAGCGAGACTGTAGGGGATCGAAGGGGCTCCTTATATACTCGTTTGCCCGGTTGGTCGTCTTCCGAGATCAGTCTTTTCTTGTCACGGGAATCCATTTTGCGGCCCGAAATAGGTAGTTAAAAAATTCTGACTTTCAGCCGTGCACGGCTTGTCCAACCCAAAAAGAAAGGACCCCCAAGGCAACTTTTTTTTTACTAAACGCCCGTGATCATGACCATGGCTCCCTGGTTCTGGACTCGGTGCTGTCAGCCAAGCTGTCAAGCAGCAGCTAGTAGCAGCCACTGAAGCATAAGCGCAAGCGTAAGCACAAGCGCCAGGCAGCATATCTTTCGTACACCCAGACATACGCAAGCAAAACAAAAGACAGACGTCTTACCACTCTCACCAAGTTTCCTTGCATGCAGCCCAATTGAACATTGGACATAGTTTTACGTTAACAAGAGACGGTGATGGTCTGTGACTTCCTTATTGACAGTTCTCCTCCGGCCGTATCTCCTTTTGCGCATTTGTCCATAGCTTGTCGTCGACCTCCCCCTTTTCGCATCTCTCCGGTTTACTAAATCTAGCCGTTCCGAACCTTTTTGAGCGCCCCCGACCGTTGTCTTCCATTCGACCAAAAAAACCAGGACCGCAGCTTATCCGATTAATAGCCGCGGGCAATGGCCTATGTTGCTCACAAAGAATCACTACGAAACACGTCAGCAAGATGCTATCCCCTTGCCGTGATATTGGCACTACGTAACTTCTCATAAAATGCTTGCTTTTTTTTTTTTGTTGATCCCCTTGAGCTCTAAATTCTACGTTCCGAGACTTCCGAGACGCTTGTGTCGCCATCCTTGACAGCGGATTTACGGATGCTACGATCACATTTCCCGAAATTGCTTTGACTGGCCGTGCATCGTCACCCTCGTCATACAAGAATTCCCTTTGTGAGTAGAGAAGAATGTGGTCTCTGTTTACACGTACATATACACACGAATTTTAACTCACACATCGTCATATATAGTACTCCAACCCCCACCCAAGGATGTGCATCGTGTCATTTATTTCTTTTTGCTAATTTCAGTTACTGAGGTTGCGGTGTTCCTTCCACGCGAAAGGTGCATGGCTAGTCGGTGATCACTAGGTACGCTCTCGGGAATATTTATTTGGGCGATCCGTATTTTGTTTGGCCTTGTCTATGTGAGTGTGAATACAGCAGGGTATACACAGCCGGCTTGTCACTGACTTGCATATCAGTATATACACACTCACTGTGTACGCGTAGATACACATACAGGTCTGTTTGGTTACAAAAAATACCAACATCAAGTTAAAGGCACCTTGCAGTAAAAGGCTTCGCCAATCAAGTTAGGGAAGATGACAGACATGCTGCGATTTCCGGAGTCAGTCTTCACTTGTCTTTCCTTTTCCCTGCAGTATAGACGCCATTTTTCTGTTTCTTGTGATAGCAATTGAGTAGCACGTAATATGCAAGCACGTCCCTCTGGTGTAAGGAAGAGGTGAGTTTAATTTATTCTATTTTTTAATGGGGGGGGGGGGAGTTGGTGAAGAATTCGACGCGCTGTTACAATGTGGGTCAGGTAACGCGAGATCCCACGTCCTTTCACTGGAAGAGATCGAAGAAGGGTACAAGAGACGTGGAAGGGGACGGAGTCGGTCGGTAGTATCAAAGAGGGCTTGTCTGTGTATATGTTTAGACTAGTGATACTATATTTCGGTTTTGTTACGGGTTCTGTTGCGGACCTCATAAACAGATAGTGGATCTCGGAAACTGGGAAACCTGTTGGTAAAAAAGCTGCGGGCAACCATGGTGACGACCACGATGCAGTTTCCAACTGGGGATGCACGAGCCTTTTGGTTGGCTTACACGACCTCCTCCCCCTGAACCTTATTTATATTGGGGGTATGAATCGTGGTCGCCACGCAACAGACATCTGTCTGTGTTCCTGGTGCATCTGGTTCGGAATGGCCGACAATGGCAAATACCCGTTGTTTTTACGGATCAGTCGCCGAAAAATACTACGAGACCCGACCAGATAACTTCCCATTTCATTGTATTTCTAGACACCAGGTTTTGATTTTTGTAAAAGCAATTCTAAGGTTTGTGCTTGAGATGACTGTTCCCGATGCCAGTGCACATGTGCTTTAAATCCCAGTTTCAGTGTATTTTTCATGGGTCCAACGCAGGGTGTCAGTATTATTATTTTTTTGTATGTAGCTCTTGGGCAGCATAGCATGTGCATATAGTGCTCAGTGTGAGAAAAATCATCTCAATTCCAGCTATAACTTAGAGATCACCGCTGCAAGCACAAAAAGGGCAAAGCCTTTTCTCCTAATAAAACTCGGCTCACTTTCGTTCTATAGCCGCGCTTGCAAGGTGATGTACGTGACATGTCTCCGTACCTATCTAATCGTACTGTACGTCCGTTATTATATGGGTATTTCACCGCGAGTTTTTATGACTATCAATGCATCTCGCATGCGTGCTTTTCATCGCATGCGTGCCTTTCATGCCTTGTAAGGAACATATTGAGCGTGGAGTCAGAAAGTTCAGGTATCCCATTGATCATTGCGTTTTGCCACGCTTCAGGTACATGCATAACTGTTCCCAAGATATGAGCTTTTCTAATAATGTCCCATGACAGAGGGAAAGGTAAAAAAAAAAAAATGACGAAAGCATACCTTTGAGGCTCATTCAACCAATCGGCTCGCCGTTATCCAACCCGATGCCATTGACCACAGAGCTGCGTGTGGCTGTGCTTATCCTCCCCCCATATCTTTCGGATGCGAGATCCCCGGGCACAGACAATTGGTGACAGCCATGTAACCCCACCGGGTGGGTCTGAGTTTTTAACACACAGACGTTTGTGTAAGCTTCTCAATTGACAAGCGACAAAGAAAATGGCACGAGGTTTCCAATTCATTCACCTTTTGATAGCAAAAAGGAAAATCGAGCGTTGCACCAATTTTTTTTTACATTTGACCAGTTAAAGCAAAGCATCTGCTCTGCACGCCGCTCGCGACACAAGTAAGCAATCGTCATTTTTTTTCACCGGCAGCTGAGCCGAACAAGTGAGGGAGTAGAGAATGTGGCCTTTGCATCTTTAAACATGTACGATGACACCGCCCTTCGGTTTTATTTTGCCACTATCAGCAAATAATCAACAGGCACCGACGTGACAACGGAAAGGAAAGATAAAAGGTTAGGTAAATTACCGGCGATAGAGAGAAACGTGGTGTTAATATATGTAGAAAAAAAAAGCTATTTCAATTGAGAAGCGATATGGTGGCCAGCAGCCATCGCTGTTTGTTCTATGCTGGTTTTGTCTGTATCTAATACAAGTACACCTGCTACAGCAGAATGTTCTATCTCTGAGTGGTCTTTGCCCTCAAATAGATGCTTATTCCAACGCACATATTCAGGCCATACGATTTGATCGAAGTAACCGGGAGGGTCAACCCAATAGCCTATGTGAGCCACCCAAATGGAATCAGTCTTCAGCCCGATGTAATACTCGGTTTTTGTCGTTACCTTCGGCAGTCGAATAACCTTGGCGATTCTCTCTGCGATACTTGAGAGTCTCATAAGAGGCGGTGATAAATATTTTAGAGTCAAGGTCTGTGTAGATATCCTGATCCCAATAGAGCATGAAGCCGTCCACAATTAAGAAAAGTGTATCTTCGTCATTGAGGTGCTGAAGGATCTGTGCAAGGCCGTCGGCAGCTTTCGAGCCGAATTGTTTGGAGCCATCATGAGTGTTCTTCTCCTCATTGGAGTGACTTCCTTCCGGCAGCTGCGCGTGTTGCCTCACGTACTGGATGGTTTGTTTGAGCTTTTTAAAGTCAAGCGCATCCGGGCAGTCCCAGTTGGCAAGCTGTGTCTTTGGATCAATAGGTATGTCTCTGTCGAGCTAAACTGAAGTCAGTACACGTCAAAAGGTATCCAAAAGTACCACCATGCCTTGAAGAAGTCATCCTGATATATCACAATCGTGTGCTTGAGTATTTTTTGGAGGATTCTCGTTAAAGTCTGATAAGGGCGACTAGTGAGTACGTGTGCATAAAAACGAGCGATCGGAAATAGATCGGCATACCGTTTTCCCTGCGCAAGAGGGACCACTACCATTGCAAAGTCGCTCAGTATCAACACGAGCAGGAGAAAGCAAATGGGAGCTTACCTAATGCCAATCGCGCGTACTTTTACCATTGCAGAAGGTGAGAGGCAAGAGGCGAGAGGGGGAAATTGCTCTGGGGTCTGGCGGGCTTTACTCCAGATTTGGCCCTGCCGTATCTCGCAGCAATTGGAGAAGCAGGGCGGCGACGACTGCTGACGATCGCTTATAGAAAAGCATACCCACTTACTATCAGCTCACACCGGCTCAGTGCAAAAGGGACGGCAACAAAAAGCTTAACAATACGCTAAATAATGTCTTCGTGCGCCAAGAATTGCAGAGCATTATAGCACCCTGATATCATAGGAACTTTGAAGCCTTGGCCGCATTCCATACGAGTAGGCCGCTACCATGAGCAAGCCGCATCGGCTACAGCACTAACGTTGTCAGCTTAACTAGCGGTATTAGTAAAAGCAGATATCGTATAAGTGGAAGGTGATTTTAGATTGAAAGCGTTATGCCTGAATACACGAAGGTATTTTTCAATAATCGAGAGCGAACAGTGTGACTGACATTCATCGACCCCGCCTGTTTTTTGCCATTTGCCCATTTCACATACAGTCCATATCATCCTCCTTTTTTAAGTGTCACTATGCGACGGGCATGGCATGGCATCAACCCATGGCCTAAACCAAGACGATGCATATTCTGTCAAAATGTACCTGTATCTCCAAAGCCTTTTATTCGCCCTTTCCACCTTTCTTCTCGGCGATCCGACCTTGCAGGCGTCTTAACACAGCGCAAGCACGACGACAACTCTCCCCTTTCCACAGAGGCCGAATCGCTTTACCCACTGTCCGGCACCCAGTCGTTCTATACTGCTTTGGACCATCAACTACGTGCTTGGACAGAGAAACGAACCACTCTATCCCGCCCTGTTCCACCACAAACAAAAGCTGGTCTGCTGTCACAATTCCACCATGCCATGGCCACACAAGATCTCGACCACATTTGGCCCTTGTACAATATTATCTACGAAAACAACTTTATCCACCACCTGTCGCGTCGCACTTTCCGCCATTTGTTTCATTACACCGTGCGATCGCGTGCAACGCTTGCCAACTTTCGCCGGTTGCAAGCTCTCCTGGATGATATGAAGACCCGCGGCATTGAGCTGCGTCCGACTGAATATCATGCCATCCTCCATTGGGTCGGCGGCCGCGCTGTGCCTGACAAGCGACCTTATCACCTCAACGACGCGCTCAAAGTTTTCGACGAGATGCGAGCTTCCGGTACTCCCCCCACGGTCGACGCCTACAACACCCTTATTTATATTGCATCACAACGGAATGATATCCCAACTGCACAGCGCCTTTACCATGATATGGTCGCGCAAAGTATCCCTCCGGACGCCTACACCTATGCTACCTTGATCACCACGATGGGGCGAGTGGGTGATGTCAGTAGTCTGGAGCGCATGCTGGACCAGGTCAAGACTTTCGAACACGTCGCAAGCAATGTGGTGGTATGGAATGCGGCCATGGGAGGATTCGCTGCCAGCGGTCACGCAGACCGTGCCATGGCCATATTTGATGAAATGCATGAAGTCTTGCGCTGGCAAAAGTGGCCAGGTCGGCGGCGTTCCGAAGAAATAACTGAAGTTACACCAACGGGGGAAGAAAGCAGTAAAGAACAGCAAGAGCGACTACACCAGGAGCAGCAAGAGCCGCAATTCCCCGTACCGGCGGCGGATGTGGTGTCCTTCCAAATACATATGGGCTGCCTCCTTGACCTGAACCGGGTCGAAGATGCGATAGAGCTGCTCATGAATCTCAATTCGTATGGCGTACGACCAACCGTAACTATGTATAATACATTATTTGCTGCTGTTGGGCAGCGATACCGGCGGAAAAAGGACGCAGACAACACCGACCTGAGCTGTATACGGAGCTTGTACAAGTCAATGATTGATCTCGCTGTGCCTGCCAACTCAGACACCATGGATACCCTTATAAACACCCTCCTCGACATGGGCGATACCAGTTTTGCACTGCAGGCGTTTGTGCAACTCAGCAAGGACGACTCAGCAACGGCTAAACCGGCACCTCAGAACGTCTCGGGACAAGCGGTGGCTTTTCTGGCCCCTCTGCGCCATGCGCTTCACCGCTACAAGTCCTTGCCGGGCAGGCCCAAGCCCTCGCAGGAGTTGCTTGATCGTCTAAGCCAGGTTGTAGGCTAAGCAGACCACGCACAATAAAGCATAAAAGCAATGATAGCTTTCTCTCTTGTAAATATGCATCAGCAGCGAACGGCTGAGTTTTTGTGCGATCTGGTATTTAGAGTTTAGGAAGCCTTTCCGTGGTGTATGAGTGGTGTGACACATTTGTTTCTTTCTCTTCTTTACTTCACGAAGAACCATGACTGTGACAGAGGCGACAAAAACGTTCCCTATCGGGTACTTTTACATTATATCGCAAATGAACGATCTTGTCCTGGATCTGCGTGGTGATCCAGAACAGGCAGCTGTAAGCCGAATCCGCGTTTGCTAGCGCCTTTCACTCTCTATAATGACGTACGATTTTACTAGGTTGGCACTAAAGTCGTGATGGCACAGAAGAAACCCGAGTCTCCTGAGAGAGACTCCCAGCTCTGGATTCATCAGAATGGTAATAATAAAACGTGCTTTAAAGTTTTCATGTTGGCGATGGTCTCATGCTGGACACTTTTTGCAATAGGCTTCCTTACAAACAAGGCCTCAGGTTTGGTCCTGGATATCAACGCCGCGCAAAGTTTCCATGGTGAGTGATGCAAACATTAGATTTGAAAGGAGGCTATGCATGCATCCAGATGCGTGGAGACCCAAGGAGGTGGGAATATTCGAACTAACACAATCATTGCCTTCCACCAAAAAAAAGCTATTTTCACGGGTGAAAAGCGCCTTTATCTGGATGGCATGAAGGAGGAGGATGCGGTATGTAAAATGGGGCCTAGGTTAAGAGGCCAGGTCCTTTTAGCCATTCTGTACCACCACGTTGACTTGCGCCCACACGAACTCATGTTTTTCGATGACTAGGCCAGTGATCAGCGCTTTGGCTTCGAAAGTGAACCTGGTTACATCTATCAGCTCTCGGATCCCACCCAGGTGATTGATATTTATCATGAGAATTCCGAGGTGGATGCACGCGTCATGATGTACAAGCGCAAACACAGCGACGATCCGGAGAAAGACGGCAAGATCAACAAAAAGAATCAGCTCTGGACCGTGGAGCTTGCTGACCCGCCGCGCCAAGTCGATTCGGACGACGAGGATGAAGACGACAGCAAACGCGCTCGGATGCGAGCCTGGTTCGGCAACTGGCACGGCTGGGGCAAGCACCGACACGAAGCCCTGGATGAGTCAGGGTTGAGCGAGGCCCACGAAAAGGTGTACAAGGATGAAAAGAAAAAGAAGAAGTCTTCGTTGAGGTAAAATGATCAAAAATTACACAAACGGCACTCTTAGTAGCTTTTTCGCTGATATCGTCTTTTTTCTCTCGTTTTGTCCTAGTTATGAGTTAATTGCAGGAGCAGTTGCTTTTGAAGCCGTCCATTTATGGGAAAAGAAGCAGGAAGAGGAGGGCAAGGATGTTGACAACAAGCTATCGAAAGAGCTTATCGCCGGCTTCGTGGCATCTGAGGTGAGATACACTTGATCTATATTAGACTACACAAGTACTCCCACAGAAATCTAATGTCTCCTCTCTGCCTATTTGCAGCTCGCAAAGGTACTGTCTGATCGTGGCGAGGGCGAAGAAAGCAAGTCAGACATGAAGACACGTCTCCTTACAAAGATGGCCATCGTAGCTGCCACTAACATGTTCGAGTCCCGTCATGGAAATTGAAGTGACTCGACTGTCTGCCCCAAATAAACTGATAACCGAGACCAGGTTTCCGTAAAAAAAAAACAAAAAAAAAAGAGTAACTGGAGATATTTTTTGGGACATGATTTCGCCGTCACAGAGGCCGTCAAAAGACAGCTTCGGCCCCACACAAACACAGACAACAACACATATAATAAATAATACACAGCATGGACAAGACATTCGCAGGGCTGCTGCGCAATTCACGGCTCGCCAGCTATGATCGCACTATTCCGCAAGTATATAAAACGACGCCCAACATGCGCAAAACGGGCAACTGGGGTCTGAAGCGCAACCTGCCCACGGTTATCCGTACACCGTACGTCAATGTCGGCGATCTCGACACGGCTGAGCATCAGACACCATGGCAGTCCGGCTGGGATCAGGTCCTGTTCGTACAGCGATGGAAGGAGAACTTCCCCAACTCCAAGAAGCCAGTGCCTCGCTCCCAAGAGCCTGAACACAACATTGCAGTCATGACAGCGTCTCAGTTCAAGCGTTTCCTCAAGCGAGTGAGCAAACAGTCGCCTGAGTTCCAGTCCAAGTTGAAGGCCAAGGAGCTCAACGCTGACCAAGTGTTTGACTTCCTCCATATCACCTTCCGTACCAGCCCATCCTCGGGTGTGGTCGGTCCCACATACAGCGAACACGAAGTGCCATGGATGTATACCGTTAAGGGCCGCTACTTGAACCCTGTTGCCGAGTCCTATGCTGTTGGTGTCGCTGGTATAGTTGTGCGAGCACCCAGACGCGCCTCAGAAGACCGTGATCGTTTCCGTGGCGATCGCAGTCTGAAGGATCTTTACGTCGAATCAGCCTTCATAGACCCAGAAGGTCGACCCGACGTTCAGTTACGCGCCCATGTCGAAAAGAACTCTCTCAAAGGCCTTCTCGGCGAACACTACATACGTCCGGAATCCTCTCGCCCACGGGTTCCCCCTGCCCCCAAGCAAGATGACAACATCCAGGCGAATCCTCTCCACGAAAGCTTGCTCGAGAGGATTAGTAACCTCAGCAACAAACAATAAACTTAGAATCATGTCCGTTATATATATGTGTGTATATATATGTATGTGCATACTACGAAGGGATACTCTCAATGAATGAGTTCCATCGACCTGCCGAGCACCGGATCGCCGTGCCTGTATAGACCGTGCATTGTCGGAATACGCCGTCGCCTTCAGGAAGTGCGGGTCGTCCCAGTTGTCCATACTTATCTGTGACAATCATACAATAGATTGAGCTTTTGTATAATTCAAATAGGTACCGGATTACTTACTACTGCCGCAGCTCCATGCTCTACCTTGATCTATAATAGATCGACGAGTGAACAAAGTTAAAATTCAGGGATAGCATCCACTTACCATCTACGGCAATGGTATGTGCGGAACCGCAGGCGACTTGTACCACCGTCACATCGACTGCTTGGCCATTGCTATCCATGAAGGTGGGCAAGCCAATCATAAGGTCCTCTCCCAATTGAGATTCATCCCAGCCTAATCGCCCATCCTGTTTCCAACCAAAAGTATAGAGGTCGCCGCCCACAATAACAGCCGAATGAAACGGCCCACAAGCCACCTGGCGAAGGACGTCTGCAACGCCAAAATCTAGTCCATCAAAAAACTCGATCGGCTGGAACGTCGTCAGTGTCTGAGTATGGGAAGGATCTACGCCGAGTTGGCCGTAGCGATTGCTGCCTCGTGCCCATATTCGACCGTCTTTGGTATAAACAAGTGCATGCGTGGGAGACGCTGCAAGGGATGCCGCGGCAAACGGCAATGTATGGTCCAACCTTAATTGGGTTCCTTTGTTTAAATCGAAGCACTGGAGTTTATGCTCTTACAAAACGTTTCGTAACGTCAGTACAGAAGCTTCCAGAAGTAGAGTGTTCACCAATCTGCAAGGGTATGTACCTGTAGCAAGAAGCAGCTCATTTGCGTGGTTTTGAATTGCCGCCATAACAACGCCTTCCGAAATGAGATCGCATGCCTGGAGTACCGGGTCCAACCAATAGCAAGAAATGTTCCCTGCAGGATCGATCGCAGCCATAGCCTGGGTCGATTCTCCTACTATTTGCTTTGGCACAAAAGGGCATGCTTCCGCAATTCGCCCTCGAAATGGGTCATGACCCCAGACAATCAGGCGATTGTTGTCTTGTCGAAGCAAAAAGAATGAGTAAATTACGCGAAAATGATATTGTGGCTACCTGTCAAGATGACTGTTGTTTCCCAAGTTGCCCAGACCACCTTGGCATGTGTTTGATAATGAGCGGACAGCGAAGATTGAGAAGGGTCTGTCTGCGCGTACCCATTAAAACCGAAACTACTCAGCAACGGCATCGATCGGA
Organism: Syncephalastrum sp. PYS2702; assembly: GCA_023630325.1. Taxonomy (NCBI): domain Eukaryota; kingdom Fungi; phylum Mucoromycota; class Mucoromycetes; order Mucorales; family Syncephalastraceae; genus Syncephalastrum; species Syncephalastrum sp. PYS2702. The sequence goes on from JAMAMT010000009.1 coordinate 136,607, forward strand.
AAACAACGAGGTGAGTTGTGATGAACAGGACCTCGCGTGGTCGATTTTGCTCGAAGGATCTGGCGCCTTCCGAAAATAAGCTCATTACCGAAAGAAGGTAAGAACATCTTTCCCATATCGGGTGCATTCTTGTGCATACAGCATAGCCTAATGAAAAATGCACTAAGAATAAGAGACCAGCACATTTTAGACATGACATCAAGGAAGGTTGCTGAAGCTCACCAGCCGCTGCGTGACGTCCTAAAATTTCCAAGCTGTAACCTCCATGATATGAATATTTATATGCTCGATGCCTAATCGTTTAGGTTTGAAAAATAACAGTCCCCCACTTTTGTCATCATTCCCCCCCCCCCATTGAGGAAAAAAAGGCAATCCACTGCCAAAAAGAATCGACCACCAAAAAAAAAAAAAATTCAGATTGCCCGTGTGTTACTTCTGAACCGCCGACCTAAAAGGACTATTACAGCATAAGGCACAATCCTAAACGATTCATTTCTTTCTCTTTCTACTATTCCTTTTGACTTACCTCCCCTTGTGGTTCTACAAGAATATAATCTGCAGCGTCGTGCACACCCATTCTGATGACGACGTCTGTACAAACAGCCGCACAAACGTCTCCTACCATCCAGCCTTCTCCACAGCCGCAACCACAGCCACAACACACGCCGGTAGCAACCGTTGTAGATGACGATCCGAAGCAGCAGTCACCAGCACAAGAAAACCACCTGCCACCAGGTAGCGACACCAGTGCAGCTATTCTTAATAAGCTCCCACCAGCAGCGACGGATGTTACCAGTCTCTCGACCACCTCTTCTGACCCAGATGCTGCGTCGGATGCAGTAAGTTATGATGACCAGGAGGAAGGACACCGTGAGGTCAAACAGCTTCTGGAAAGTTGCCGGCTTTTGCAATACCTGAATACCTTTTTGAATGAGGGCTTTGATAGTTTGAGATCAGTAAGCGACATATTTCTGCTTTATATTTTTATGTGCCGTTCTTGGTTTTTGAGTTTGACCTTCTGATTCCGATCTATAATAGGTGATGGAAGTAACCGAGGAGGACATGATCGCCATGAAAGTGAAGCGTGGTCATCGTAGGGTACGTGTCGTAGACTAGCCAAAAATGGTTAGCGCGACCAAACTAGCTCGTTGATACTGACGTAGTTGCTCCGTAGCTTATCCAGCGTGAGATTGCCACAGTGAAAGGTATTCCCCGGCATCAGCCTCTGGTTATCACAACGATCTCCCGCACAGGTGAGCGGCGGAAAAGCAAGCTTACATGCTCTTGTTGTCGACCCTACAGTCGCTAACTTTCTTCTTTCTCTTTCTTTTTCTTTCTCCTTTTTTCCTTTTTCCTTTTCCGTATTTTTTTTCATTTTAGCCTCTGGAGCGGCACATTCACGAAACAAAAGCACATGGACACCCGGCAATGCATCTGATGAAAACAATAGCTCCAGTAGTGGTAGCGGTGGGGCTCGAAGCAACGCAACAAGCGCGAGCAGTCGCAGTAGCGGCACCGCGTCGACGCCAAGCTGCACTAGCGGCAGCAGAAGCGGTACTGGCGTCGGTGGAAGCACAAGTAACACGAGCTTCAGCTCCACGGGTTTAACCAGCGCGTTCGGCAGCATGAATGCAGGCTCCGCAAACCACAGCTCCAACAGCAGTGATATGGTATCCGAAAGCATGCGCGCCTCCACACCTCCCACTTCTACGCCTCCCAGCTCTGCCTCGGTCAAGGGCAAGCAGCCGACCATGCAGCAGCAGCGTGCAGCCGCCTTCAACCACAATATTAGCACAGAAGCCAAGCCAGTCGGATTACCCAATCAAGCTGCAAGCGGTTCTTCCAATGATGACGACGAGGATGATGAAGACGACTTGTACGAAGACAGTACATCGAGTCGCTCTCACAGTGGAACGAGCAAGATGATGATGATGCCACCCAAGCGCCGCTATCGCCGTCATCCCAAGCCGGACAAGAACGCACCTATCAAGCCTCCGTCGGCCTATATCATGTTCTCCAACAGTGCGCGCGCCCAACTCAAAGATCAGAATCTGTCGTTTGCTGAGCTGGCCAAGGTCGTAGGCGACAAATGGAAGAATCTGAGCATGGCGGAAAAGCAGGCGTATGAGCATGCCGCGGCTGAAGCCAAGAACGAATACCTTATATCCCTTGAACTCTATCGCAAGACGCCCGAGTACAAAAAATATCAAATCTATTTGAAAGATTTCCGCAGCAAACAGGATGCTGCCAATCGTCTCGCTGCCAACAGCATTCGCAAGCGATCGAAAACCATCGCTTCACCAAGCAGGTAAGTTGATAGGGAGAGATTAGGCCATAATCTTGTTTTTATTTTGAGGGGTTGTTTATTTTTATTCACCCTTCCTTTTCTTTAATATTGTAATAGCGGGTCAGTTGCGGATTTAAGCTCGAATGGCAATAGCAATGGCAACGGTAGCTCGGGCAGCAGCGGGTCTGCTGATGGATTCTACGATAATGGTGGGAATGACAGCAATGAAATCGAGTCGTCGGCGCGTTCACAGCGCTCAAGTGTTGGACCGCGACGCCATCAACATCGTCATCAACACAACCGCCGTGGCAGCCATCCCCCCATGTCCAACAACAGTGACTTGTCTAATATGCGCTGTGCGAACACTGCAGACGGTGACGGTGACGATTCTGTTGTGTGTGATGATGATAACATGGATGGCCTGTCAGCGGATGATACTTACTATCGACTGCAGACTGGTCTTGTACTTGCCTCTGGTTTTGTCCCGACCGCCAACACCATCAAGTCGCCTAATCATACTGCAAATACCGACCAAGGCTATGGTGGTGAGCAGCCGTCCACTTCATCTTCGTCGACTATGTCATCTTCCTCCGCCAATGCTCCGTCTATGACAGTGATTCCCCTCAAGATGATCATGACTGCCCAGCAGCCGAGTGCGCCACTTCCACGTCCAGCAGGTGCTGCGACAGGAAAGGAGAGGAGTGGATATGGTGAATACCCTCGTATGGGAGAGTATCAGCTCCTGCTGTCGCAGGGGCTGGACCCTGTGGCTCCCGGTAACACTAGTGGCAATGCTGTAAATGACGTCATGAGCATACCTGAAAATGCTGAGCCAAAAAATGCGACGATTACGGATGCGACAACCGAACCAGAGGCGCCAGCTGACGATGCCACCATGAATGCCCTTCCTCCTCCAACAACCGCTGCTGATAGTGAAGAAGGCACACCAGACACGTCCGCTTCCGCTTCCGCTTCCATGGCAGCCGATAAGGGACAAAATCCCACATCCCAAAATATTCCATCCACACGTTCCATCTCCCCTGGCACTGCTGCTAGCCATAATGAGCAACATCCAGGAAAGCGGTCCAGGTGTTCTTCCTCAAACGACGTTTAATGCTGCCCTTTGTCTAAACTCTCTACGCTTAATTTTTCCAAACACTCCCTTCATCCGTTTACTGCATAGAGCATCCATTTTTCAGCTTATTTTATTCCTCTAGTTACTGGTCGTTTCTTCATTCCCACTCTGTTTTCCTTTTCAACGTCAAGACTTCGCATTGATCATACGGTATCGTTAATTTCATTCTCTTCATTCTCCTCATGTACAGTTGTTTTATTCTTTGTGTATGCAGTACGCATCAAGGACTGTGAAACATAGTATATGTGATTTATTGGCTAGTTGCGAAAGAGAAAATAGGTGTTCGTGTGATGAAGTGTGAATTGTAATATATCGCGGATAGAAAGAAAATCATCATGACATGCTCCCAAATAAGTGGGCATTACCCTTGCTGAGTTGCTGCGATGGGTGGGGTGGCTGTTGACCTGGAGGCGGGTGTTGCGGCTGCTGTTGCTGGTGGGGCTGTTGCTGCTGAGATGGCGGCAGTGGAGGGGCAGGGTGCGAGAGCGGATTAAGTGGCAAAGAGGAAGAAGGGAGCTCAGTAGAGTGGGGTATGCCTGGAAAGCCGGCCACTGCGGCAGCGCCGGACGAGAGAGAGATGGACGGTGGACTCATACGCGTGCGCATCGCCGTTGTCGGACTTACCAGCCCACCCGTGCCGTCAAACCAGACCACGCAGCCGTGCTGAGCGTGGTTGAGGCATTGGAACCCGCTCATGGGGGACGAGATCACCTCGTACAGTTCCCGGATATCTACCTGCGCATCGTAGTACATGTCGCACATCATTCGGTGCAGTTGTACTAGGGTATGGAACTGAGACGGGTTGCGGAAAAACTTGGACTGTGTGATTTCATCCAGCTTGTAATAGGCATTTCGCGCACGTTCAAGAATGCTCGACGTACGGTCGCCCAAGACGTCTCCAAATAGTTTCCCGTGCACATTATCAGATAAAGCAGTGGATGCCGTCCAACCGTTCGTCCAGCCCATACCAGCTGCGGCACCGCTCTCCAAGGAAAATCGACGCTCGGGCTTATCCATCCTCACTTCATGCTCGGAGGGAAGCGCTGGTATATCTAAGGGACAGCAAAATCAGATCTTTTTCTATCATCTGCCAATGCTTTGCTTACCTCGACCACGTTCACCAAAAAGGAAGTTGGAGAAGAAGGAATGTCCGGCATCATGCTCTCCAGCCGTCGCGAGCGGTCGAAGCTGGTGAAAATGCGACGAGCCGTCGTCGGCGCTCATCAGGCGGTTGGTGCGGCCTACCGGACTACCGACGGAGCCTGCTACGGCTGACGTGCGACGCGCACCGGACGGCGGACCGATCGGAGCCACCGAAGGACGCGCGATAGGCTTACTTGTGTGAAGGCCAGGGGCACTGCTGCTACTGCTACTGCTGCTGCTGCTGGCAGCATCGAAAGACGTGGCCATGCGGCCAAAACCGATGGGAAGCATGCCCGCTCGGTCCATCGGTATAGGTGGCACAGGATGGGCTGCCCGTGTCGGACTTGTTAGGCTAGGCTCACCACCGAAACGAGACGTCTTGAGGAAATCGCGGTTGAGCGGAAGCAGCGGATGCGGAGGCTGATGCATGTCCAGCGGCGATGCACGGGCCTCTGTGTTGAGCAACGACGGCGCGCCCTGAGCCGATGACGAAGATGTGGCAGACGAGCCGATCAGCGCATCCATAAGCGACTTTTGACGCGCCATATCTTCGGCGGGCGAAAATGGGCCAGGCACAGGTATCGGGTCCGCGAGATGCGCCCGCGCAGGCGCCTTTTGCTTGATGGACGATCCGGGTGAAGTGGGCGCCGCTGTCGCTGTCGGTGCGGTCGGTGCAGGTGCAGCTCCGGAGGAGGACGAGGCGGAAGAGGACGATGGAACGGGTTTCGCAGACTTCGCGGCAGCTTCTTGCTGCATCTTCTTTTCAGCCTTCTCTCGGGCAAGACGCGTCGCCTCTTCCGCTTTCCGCTTCGCGGCACGGGTCTTTTCTTCGCGCTCGCGCTGCTCACGTTCCTTGCGTTCGGAAGCTTCACGCTCTAGTCGGGCTTTCTCCTCCTTCTCCTTGCGCTGGCGCTCTTTTTCAGCTGCCTCTTCCTGCTGTTTGCGCTTGCGCTCTTCTTCCCTGCGCTTTTTTTCTTCTTCCTTACGTATCCGCTCCTCTTCGCGAAGGCGTCGCTCCTCTTCACGTTTCTGTCGCTCTTGCTCGCGCTTCTGACGTTCTGCTTCCAGTTTCTTTTCGCGCTCCAATCTGGCTGCTTCTTCGTCTGCCTTGCGTTTTGCTTCTTTTGCTAATCGTTCTTCTTCCTTTTGTTTCTTCATTTGCCTATAGTAAATAAAAAGACAGATGAGTGCAAAAGACCCTAACTCCAGTTATGCTTACCGCTTCTTGTCCCGCTTCTTCTCCTTCTCCTTTTGTTTCTTGAGTTCACGCTCGCGTTCCAGACGTTCCTCTTCCTCTAATTCTTGAATAAGACGCTGCTGGCGTTCTCTCGCCACCTTCTCGCGGTAAGCTGCCAACACGCGTTGTTCAAACATCCGGGCGGCAAAAATCTGGAACATGCGTCGGCCTTCTTCCATGCGCTGCTCCTCAGTCCGCGTATCCTGTACCCAAGGATCCGGTAAGCTAGATCTGTGCGCGATATCCTTAGAAATATCCAGACATACCTCGTCGTCGTCATCATCATACGCTTCGTCATCCTCTTCATCTCCTTCGTCATAATACTCGTCGGCTTGCTCGAGTACTTCCTCCTCCTTTTGTATCCTTCGCTCAGCCAGACGCTCCATCATGTCGAGGAACTTTTTACCGTCGTTCTTGAGCAAATCATCCGCGACGGTGAGGATGCCACCTAATTGCTCTAATGTCAGTATGTATAAAAGGCTTGACCTACCAACTTACCCTTGACAGTGAGACTATTCCCAAAATGAAAATGGTCATTGGATGCGTGCGCAAGTTGACTGCTCGAATAAGGTATATCGTCGTCATAGGAGCTGCCTTCGCCATCAGATAAAGCGTCTGATTGATCTGATTGACTGCCGACGTCCTCTTCATCTTCGTCCTCATAGGTACCCTCATAGTCATCCTCTTCGTCTTCTTCATCCTCATCGTCCTCCTCTTCGTCCAGAACGTTCGGATCGACATAACCATTCTCGTACGAGTCCACGTCGTAGGTGGGGGCAGTCAGGCGGTCGACACCATTGTAGAAGCGAGTCTGCTGCTGATGGTTCGCGTACTGTTCGAGCTCTTCATAGTAGGCGTCGTAAAGTACCTCGAGTTCATCTTCGATGGCGGTCCTTCATTATTACGCAAATAGCGTGAGCTTTTTGGGGTTGCAATTTTTTTAAGGTTTGTGTATGAGTGTACCTTTTCTTGCCGCATACAGAACAGTTGCAGCTATGCTTTTGCTGCTCCTTCATTTTGCGCAAAACGGCCTCCTTCTCGACCTTGACAAGCGAGCGGCGTTCTTCTTCGCCGAGCTGCAGCCAAAATTCGCGAATCTTCTGGCGTTCTTCGCTGTTGTTGGTGCTTGACCAAAACTCATCGCCGGTATTCCGCACAGCGTTGTTTCGGGTATCCACGAGCCAGTGCGACTCGCGCATGCTGGATGCGTCTGAAGACACGTTTTTGGCCTTGCTCTTCTTCTTCTTTTTCCGTTTGGCAGACGCTTTGGAGACGACTTCGGAGGGGGTGTCTGTGCAGTCCTGGGTGGGGTTGGGTGGTGGTATTCCTGTATCCTCGGACGTTTTGGAGTTGTCGATGTTGTCATCATTATTATTAGTAGTATTGGTATTGCTGTTGTTGTCGTCGTTGCTAGCGTCGTCGCTATTGCTGTTGTTGAGGATGGCGGCACCCATTGGCGGTTTGCCATCCTGCTGGTCATTGGTAGACTCGAGCAAGTCAGCGTCCTTTTTGTTAGCGGTGCTGTTGGTTGTGGTGCTGTTCCTCTTCTTCCTTGGGATAGGAGCATTCTCGACAGGCGTAGTTGGAGGGCCACCGCTGCGGATGGCGTACGAGGAAGTCTGCTTTTTTGCGAGGTTCATCGACTTTGTCATTTGCATGAAGATCCAGATGAAACAGAGGTCGATCACAAACGTGATTATAGCCGTGGGGCAAACTAGATCGTGAGCGGGAGGGCTAAAGGACTCGATCGTGCGGGCCGTAATACGCTTTTACTGGTGATAAGAAGCGAGTGAGTGACACAACCCAGTGGCAGAATGCAATAAAACAACAAGACAAAAAGGATAATTACCGTTTCAATGAGTCCTTGTCCTTTACGGGTCAGTGTTCGCTGATGCTACGGATACCGGTTGAACGTTGTCTGGGGCCAAAGAAAGAGTAAGAGGTCAGTCTGTGGCGATGGAATGCAATGGACAGTACAGCTCTTGTCTCCGCAACGCCAGTCAGCTTCCGGTCGTCACAGAGAAAATATTCGAGAGGATATTTCGTTGTCAGCAAAGCAGAATATTCGATCTTTGTATTTCTGCCTCTGCCTAATAAAAGATTGCCTATGTGTGTGTACCCATTGGTACTGCCCCACCGCACCTCGCTTCTCACCGACCCTCGCTCTCCTTCTTTTGCTCTATTGCTACCCATGCTGCCTATAACAGGTTCTATTTCCTTCTTCAACCACGTTTCTAATGAAGCTCATTCCGCATAGTCATGACAACAGAGAGCGTCGTATCCTCTCAAAGAACAAAATGGGGTCTTACAGTTTCACTGACATGCTCAGTAGATTTATGGACCTTACTTGATTAAGAAACGCTTTGCTCTAAAAATCTAAAGAGGACACATGGATGAAATTCATTTCATACATAGGAATCCTTGCGAGGACGGCTATGTGGTATTATCTAGACTGGTGCTGCGGGTGGTGGGATGAGCTTTCCCCACGCGCACGAACCACGATATATTCTCCTTTATTAATTGCACTTCTCTCTCTTGATTTATGTCTCATATTTCGTCATTCGTATCATTGGACCAAAAGTATGGGTCATAAACGATACATGAACATATTTCATAATAGGGTGGGCACCGATAGTACCAATAATGTTATTTCGCCAATAGAAGGTCACTAATAACTTGCCCAATGTTTCTCCTTGGAGCTGTAGAGAAACGAAGAGAGCGAAAATAAAAAACACGAGCTCTTGGGGCGTCGGCACGCGCTTCCCTACATACCAAAGGCATGTGGCGTATTCGATTTGGAGGGCTGGGTTGCATGTCCACGGGCTGTGCCGGTGGAGATTATTACAAGGCAGCAGAACGCTTCTTACGTCAGGGCATTCCTGTTGTGAATGAGGTTTTTTTTTTTTTTTTCGGAGTGACATGGATATAGTTAAAGGAGCAAAGAAAAGTAAGGAAACCGGGCCGAATGTATCCCGTGGTCTTTTTTTTTTTTTTGTGCTGGTCAATGACGGACGATGCTCTTAAATTATATTATCTATCAAAAGCAGAGCTGCAGATTTGGCTATTTTTAAGACACTTTATGGCGGTTTGATTCATACACCAGCAATGTGGCAGGTTTGGCACATTTCAGGTAGGAGTGGCGAGAACAATATTCACATTGTTTTATTCGCTCTATTTGTTTAATTGCACAACATCGAAAGGGTAGGTGTTGGCGGTCTTATCTCTCTCTCTGCCAGTTAACCCCTGGGGACACTGATCTGGCTGTATTTTAACCTTGACTTGGCGTGTGTGTATAGTGAGTTTGAGCGCGCCTGCGCGTAGTCAGCCCGAGATGAAAAGGGAACGTGTCAAATATAGCCGGCTGACGGTCTGTCTGGCAACAACAGCGCCATGAAAGCGGTCCTGCAGTAGATCAAGTATGTGCATGGCTGGACCATGTGATCCAATTATCGTGATAGCATTCTGAACGACAGACACACGCACTCTTGCACACATGGATCACTTCTCCTTTTTCCTTTTCCGCTGCTACTCGTTATGTCGATATGTCCGTAAAGATTGAAGAGTAAAGATAAGCTACTCCTGGTAATAAACTTTCCCTGGCGGAAACACAGAAGAGATCCTGATTGAGGCGCATAATCCAGCGTGTGTTGTTTCATCGAGAACAAGAAACAGAGAGCAGGAATAGAGGGTGAAAGAAGCAAGACGATGCCCCAGTTCATATCGAAATCCTCTGGAATTCAGGGAGGCGCGATCTACTATTTTTTTTTCTTTTTGGTTTTGCTTTCACACCAGAGTCCAGGGGTGACCGCCAATAAAGACATATATAAACTACAATGAAGCTGCGGTTTCTTCTTCTTTTTTCTCGACTAGTTGTACACAAGTATCATACTTTTCATCTTTGCATACCCATTTCCCAGCGTTACTCTTTTTCATCTTCCTTTTCTTAAACAATACAATGCAAACCGAAGCCCGTGTCTGGATGCCCGGCCAAAAGCTGCCTGCGTTTGAAAAGAAGCAAGATGTTACTGTGTTACCTTCTTTCCAAGCGCTGTGCCTTCCCATGCACGCCCACCAGGACAGCACTCCCCTTTCTTCGACGGAGGAGACCAGAAATCACTTTCGTACCATTTCACTGCCAATCAAACTCCCGAGTCAGCAGCCACAGCAGCAGCAGAGGGTTGAAGCCAGTGACCAGCGTCTGTCCTTGGAGGTGCTCATGGACGCTATTGAACTCGACCAGAATATGTATACGACTTACAAGCAGGAGCGCATGAAGAGTGCTATGCGAGACCGGAGCAAGCGTCTCTCTGGCCGATCCACGCCATATGGTCTCGATCGTAGACGATCCAAGTCAGCTCCTGGCTCTTCCTCTATCGCTCGGACTCCCCTTCACTCTGGTGCTCGATGGAGCACGCCCAATTCAGCTTCCATCAAGCCTGAGAACACGCACGATATAGCGCTTTCTATTGTTCAGCAGCATATCAACATTGCTAAACAGAAGTGAAGCCATTCTGCCGTTCTAGAGCCATACCCCCCTCCTCATACACCCCTATGCCTAGGCACATAGGCACACCCATACTTTACATCATCCTCACAGTTGTTTGTCCATGGTACTCCCACATTCGTTTTTGTCATTCGTTTTCCATTTGTTTTTGTAGTCGTCCCCATCCATCTTCCTTTCTTTTTTTATACCTGTTTAGAGCTCCCATATTTCCACACAAGCATCATGACCTACTCGACCTACCACCCTTTGCTTTGCGGCGCAGCGCTTCTGTCCGCTTCACAACATATACCTTAGCATTGATCTATTTTTCTTTTCCTTTCTTTTCATCGTGCCGTAGCGCTTTATGAAGTATTAGTTTTACATCATGTTTATATTTGTTTATCTATATATACCACTTGTCCTCATTCTCATCGCACTGATAGCCAAAGTACGTGCATATATTATACTTAACATATTTTTATTATTATCATAACGGTTTGTTATGCTGACCGGTGGTGGCTCGTAATACAACAGCGGCGGATTCAAACTATGTGTTTATGTACGCAGCTGATAAATAGGCCAGTCCAGGAAAAGGCTCAATTCTTTTTTTTACAAGTCGCACGTGGTCGACATGATCAGTCTGCTCCATGAGCCAATCCAGAGGACACGGATCGCACGAGGGCTTATCCGCACGAAACGGATTTAGAAAAGCCTAACTTTGTTTCCAGGCAATTTACACAAAATGCGTGGAGAAAGCAAAAGGATTTGTATTTGTTTGGATGCAACGCGCATCGAGAGAATGCGATCTGTTGTGAGATACAGATACAGGATGGTACGAAAGTAATGCAGAAAAAGAAGAAAGGAAAATGAATTATGTTGTGTAAGCAGATGACCCAATTATGGGTAGCGGAATTCATGTTGTATTTGGGTTGCCCAGTGTTCTGTGAGTGAGAGCGGGTGAGTGTGATGTATGCGAGTGTGTGTGTTCGCTGTGCGCCTTTCACCCTTTCTTTACTTTCTTTATATTTCTTTCTTTGTATTACTTTTGCTTCCTCTTTCTCTTCTTTCACTCTCTTCTTGTTTTCTCCTCTTAAAAGAAAACCACTCCAACTTCACTTCGCAATGACCTCCCTGACAAGAATGAAACCAATGACGGACGACCCTGAACGCGCCAAACTATGGCTCATTGTGGGTGCTTATATGGCGGGTGCGACGGAAAAACGAGTGGCTCGCCTGGTGGGTCTGAACCGGCCTGCTGTGCGCCGCATTTATGAAAACTACCGCCAAACCGGCGTACCAGAGCAACCCAAACGAATACCAGCCAGAGGTAATTAATATCATGATAAAGCCATCTTTCTTCTCTTCCTTCCTTGTCCATTCACACACACATACAAACACACAATGCCTCCCCCATCAGTCAAAGCTAAACCTGTTGTGGAATACGATGAACACGGCAACCTCATTGACGACAGCGGTGATGAAGAGATGACCTCAGATGAGCAGGTGCGTTAAAGCTGAGCTGAGCTAAGCGGAGAATGCTTGGAGAAGGGGAACCTCAGAGAAGAGTGAGAGGGAAGGGGGGCGGCATAACGTTCCTCATACTAAATTCAAAAGCAGCACCACCACAGGAAATCAGACCAGTTCCGACGTCTTCCGACGACAAAGGACAGGATCGCCTTCGCAAATGGTCGCATCGAGGATACCGCCCTATCAATACCTCCTTCTCTTTCTCCGCCTACTTCTTGTGCGGAAGAATCGACACCTTCTAGCGATGACAACAACAAATCTGCCAACAAAAAAATCTTACGCGAGCCCAGCGCGGCCGAGATCCGTGCCTATGTCGACCAGGAGCTCGTCGACCGCACCGGCAACTGGCACCTGGATATGATGCGGAGCCCCATGCTCAGCATTGCCTCGTCTGATGATATCCCTCCTCCTCTGCTGGATGCGCATACCTTATCCTCGGATAGCAGTAGCAACAGTAGCAATGGTAGCAATTCACCAAACAATTTGCGGCCATGGACACCGCCTCGCGACGCCCTCATGGATATCGACTCGACCAAATCCGGTACCAATACATCCTCCTCCACCTCTGCTTTGCCACCGCCCTCATCGATCTCGTATATGCCACCACCCACCGTTGCCCCCCCTTCACCACCCCACTCGTCTACCACGCGCCGAGGCAGTTGCTGCTCTTCTGTCGCGCGGGGTATCCGAAGCACCGACAAATACGACGATGTCATCCGAGGTTTCGAGAGGTGGACCCATGAGGATGACATGGTACTGCTCAAGCATGTCATGTTGCCGCTTCACGAGGGTCGATGGTCCGAGCTCGAGGAAAAGTTCGGTGGTCGTCATCTCGCCCATTTGTGTAAGGACAGATGGGAGTTCCTGCAGAACCAGATGGTCAAAGGTTTGCGTAAGATGTAGCCCTTTTTGCTAGGAATCCAGCTACCTCCCCCAGGGTTTTGCGTTGTTCACCAAGTGAACACTCCCCCCCCTCCCCGATATCGTTATTGCTTACGCGTGCTCTACCTTTCCCTCTCTTGTGAACATATGTCTCTTCCCCAACCCTCTTTCATTGCCTCTCCACCTCCCCTCCCCCATATCGGACATATCACTTTTATTGTGCCCTCTCTCTTCCCTTTTAGCAGTTTGCAATTTGCGAAGACTGTCTTCCCCTTTGAATGAATTATCAATACTGGAAGTTGGTATACTTATGGCCTTGTTAATCCCTCCTCCCGTACTCTGGACCTGGCAGTATTTGTTTCGCATGAAAAGAAAATATATTGTCATAATTATCGTAAAGTGCGTGTTTTATGTACAGAAATAAGAAGGAAGGCGGACAGACAACAGGATATAATACAGAACGAGGAAAATAAAGAAAAAAGGACACATAACATAAATAAAGTGGAAGATCACTCCAAGACAAGGTCAGCCACCGTTGCCACCACCTTGGGAGGAAAATCGCGCTGTATCATACGATCCAGTACTTCCTTGGCCTTGTGGAGCATATCATTGTGGAGATAGGCCGTGACCATGGCTTCATAGGTGCTGGGCTCACGCACGACTACCGTCTCGCCAGCCGTGGTGCTCTCTGTGCTGCTTTCGCTACCGCTGTTGCTGGCGGTGCTGTTGGTTGTCGAGCTGCTGGGCTGGACATGCAAAAGCTTATCGTCAGACATAGCCTCAAAGATTGCCTCGGCCTTATCCAGTCTGCCCCTGCGACCGTAACCGCGGATGAAAAGGTTCTCAATATAAGGCGATGCACTCTTTTTGATGTCCCGGAGCATGCGTGCGTACATATCCTCGGCGCGATCCATTTGGTCGTTGCTGATGAGGGCGTCGAGCATGGCCTGGTAGACAGCCTCATCGGGTCGTAGTCTTGCTTTGGTCATCTCTTCAAACACGCGCTCGGCGCTCGTCACGTCGCGCTGAAGGGACCCATATGAGTAGATCAGTGTAGCATAGTGGGCTGCCTGTGGTGCGAGTTTATCACGGCGCACCATCTCCGTCAGCATGCGGTGAGCAGTGGGCATATCGTAAGGCGCAATACTGGCGTACGCCTCCATGAGGAGCTTGTAGGTATGGGCCGACGGCTTGATATGACGCCGTCGCAGCTCGCCAAAATACTCGAGGACACGTGCGCGATCAGGCTGCTGGCGCACGTAAAACTGCATCATGTTGTTGAACGGTCCTACGCGCGGCTGATAGGAAGGCGAGGAGAGCATCTCGCCGAAAAGACGCCGGGCTTGCGGTTCTGAGCCTGCACGGACACACGCCGAGATCATGGCACCAAAGGTGATTGAGTTGGCAGGAATTTTGAACTGCCGCATCTCGTCAAAAAGCATCAGGGCCGGCTCAAGCTTGCGTGCCTTGGCGAGCTTGGAGATGACAACATTGTAAAAGAAGGTCGTGGGCTTGACGTTGTGACGCTTGGCTTCGTCATAGATGGTCAGTGCGTCCGTGGCTTCATCTGTCGCGCACGTGGCACTGCCCAATAGCAGCGAGGCATATGCGTTGCCGTCCGGAAAGAAGCCCATTTCCTTGATCTGGTCATAATACGCCTTTGCGCGCACCATATCGCCCTTTTGAGCATAGCCGATCAGGATGCTATTCGTGGCAAGGTAAATGGCGTGCGCGCGGGTCTTGGGATCCTGTATACGTAGATTGTAGGCTTCTACAGAAAGGCGATACAGCGTCGCGGCCGCGTCGAGTTCACCCTGCTTGCCTGTTACAGCAATTGCATCGCGCATAATCTCGGGAGACGGGACTTGATTTCGGTTCAGGATCTTTCGCTCCAAGAGGCGGATGGCTTCTGTGCTACGACCACGCATGGCCGTGCTCAGCACTGCATTGCAAACTTCTGCACCATGCTCCTCGCTGAACGTGACGGGCTCCATCACTGTCGCGAGCCAAGCCGAAGCTACCTGGGCTTCACCTTGTTTCTGGAGTCGCATAAGAATCCGGGAGGACAGAGAGGGTGGTATAGCAAGTGACCATCCCTCACCTGAATCAATGCAGGTGGCGAGGACGTTGTCTGCCCAACGGCCGAGGCCGGTATCGAGTGCCAGGGCTGCCTCACACAAATGACTGGCGTGTGATGATTGCATGAGTGCTTCGCGTTTGTCCTGGGAGGGCGCACTCCAGTAGGCGTCGACGAGGGTCTGCGCGAGGACCATGGGAACAGATTGCTGCTGCTGGGTGGCAAGGACGGGCGATAGAACTTGAGCGATCTCGAGCACGTGGGACAGGCGGCACTCCGCTTGAGCATGGATGATCTGCAAGGCAGATTTGATCAAATGAGTGGCGCCCTTGGTGAGCGATCGTGTCGACATGGCTCCTTGGACGAACTCCAGACATACGACGGCTTCTTCAAATGAATGATGTCGCGCAAAATGAGAGACGATGCGAGAGGACAGGGCAGCATCGGGCTCTAGACCCGCTTGCGCCATATCTTTGACCACCTTTAAAGCGCGTTGGCCTTGATTATGCGTTAGGCAGAGCAGACTGTAACTGGCCAGGTTACCGTACGCCTTGGAAATGTTGGTCTGTAGCATGGCATCGTACATGTCCGATGCTTCTTGCCACAAGCTGGCTTGACAGTACGCTGCGAGAATAGGACCATAACTGCTTGCGTCCACGGCAGGTTCCGAGCCTTCGAGCTTCGTAACCAGCTGACGAGCCAAGTCCATCTGGCCACGTGCACAATAGTGTCGCAGAATAGAGTTGTATGGAATGATGGTGATCTTGACGCTGTCCACCGCCATATCATGTTCGAGCACGCGCAGCGCGTCGTCGAGGCGGTCGCATTTGAGATAGGCATCGACGAGCGCGTTATATACGTACGAAGCATCGTGAGGGCCCATGCCACCGCGTAGTGACTTGTACGTCTCGAAAAAGGTAAGCGCATTCTCCAAAAGTCCAGCACGCCCAAGCAGATTGATGAGCGCTGCAAAAGTGGCCGAATTCGGTTCCGCTGCAGGCGATTCGACCAAGCAATCGTATACAAATTGGGCATCAGCTGCATTGCCATAATGCGACAGAACGCGCAGAAGCTGGTTGTAAATATCGACTTCGAGTTCGCACGTCAAATTCTGTTCATGGCACTCGCGAAAGAGAGCCATGGCACGGCTCACGTTGCACTCTGATTCAAGAGCTGGAATGTCCTCCGTGGATTGGCCCGTACGTGCCGACTGGCGACGGAGCATCGCGACTGTCTTTTGGACTTCAACGTCGCGTTTACAGAGAAGTCGGAGGAGGACGGCATAGGTATAGCTGCTTGGCGGCATGTGTGCCATCTCTTGGAATACTGATAGAATAAAAAAATAATCAAACGATGTCAGCCCATCTTCTTGCATGTTACACGACAAACAAAGAGAATGTTTGGCTTCTTCACTTACTGTTGAGTATTGGTGTGAGAGGAGTGCCCTCGCGGCGAAGGCTAGCATGAGCGTCAAGGACAAGATTATAGGTATGATGCGTGAGTGGCAGGTTTTGTTTTTTCATGGAGACAAACTCGGCCATGACCGCCTTGAGATTGCCTGCCCTTTTGGCAGCCAGGATGCGACCGTTGGCTTCATGTGACGCCGTCAGATAATTCTCACTTCCACCAGGAGAAGGCGGCGGTGTTGGAAGGTCGACAACTATGTCCTTGTCTTCTCCCCCGCTGTGTTTTTGAATGAGGGGTATGTCACTGGTATTGTGGGGTGGGGTGGAAGGACGCGGTCGGCGGCGTGGTGTGTGCTGCCGTTTTCTGTTGCTGTTGCGGCTATGAGAGCCGCATATGAAAATGGGGGATGTTGACATGAAAAAAAATTATCAATATGAAGAAAAGAGGAAAAGACAAGAAATGTGTAAAAGGAGAAGTTCTTTTTAAATATGTGTGCGAATATTTCCATCTGATAACCAGATAAACAACGGCGCGAGCACGCAGGATTTACCTCCGCAACCTACACGCTATCGTTACAACCGCGAGAAATCAAAGAAACGGAAAAGGGTGCATAGATGTGATGGCTTCGCTGACTGAACTTTTCAGCAAAAGCTTACATCGATGGTTTTTGTGAAGTGGCGAGCATCCATGTCCTTATTTTTGCGTGTTTTTCTTCCTCGGATGTATTGGCTCTGAGGAACCGTATGATTTATCAGATCCAACAACGTTTTTAAAGGCCGCACATTTTTTTTTTATCAGGTGATATGATCGACGCACTTCAATAAAACTGTAAAACTTGGTTAGATTTTCAAGCTATGCAACTGCAGAATACTCGCAGCACTTTTTCAGTGTACTTGATTTCACTATTCTGTTCCTCTAGCCTAGCGAGGGAAGCCGATGGGTCCGATAAAATAGCTGATGGCGCACAGATAAAGTGTCTCAAAATCAGGGCGTCACACGGCAAATCATGCCGCCCCTCCCCCAGCGTACAAAGATAATCAATCTTTCTCTTTCGGCTACATACATTTGTAAAAATAATGAAGCAGTTATCAGATTTTATTTGATTTTTTTGATCTTATATCAGATATTCTATTTTTTTTTTTCGCCCATTGCCATGTTGGATAGCAGTATTATACTGAACAGACAAACTGATATTCTATGCTTTAGAGAGAACTGGCGAAATTAACAGCATCAACAAAAAAGAGACATATGACATTCCATGGTATTTGCATCGATTCGCGTCTGTCATGGATACCGATTCTCTCCCTCCCCCCGGCCTTCTATTTAGCTGCCCAGAACAGATACTTCATAGAGAAGTAAGGTATAGAACCGTCTGTTAAATGAAGTGTGATTGTAAGACGTGGGTACCACGACACACAGATGAACAACCTATCCCTTACTTTCTGCGTACATTGCATACATAAATCTTCTGCTGTAATACGATATCTTTGTATAGCAGTAGAGTTAAATACTCGAAGACGAAGAACGGCCTGTATTCCTCATTTTTGTCCGCCAGTCGCAGAATATAGATAATTCTGACGCGTGGAAGGCTGGTCGCACCTTTCTGTCGGCTCGTAATTACCCAACCAATGATTTTATGACAAGCTGACAGCCCATTGCTGATGATTCTGTTTCCATCAGTATGTCCAGTATGTCCAGTGGGTCGTAAAGTTTAGAGTCAGACCCAGCTTTGTGTGTCCTCAGAGACGAAGATGATGGGATGCCGAAACAAAAAGTGCTGCACTTGCTGTTGTGCTGCTGTGTTGTACACATAAACAAGCGTTTCGTCCCTAAGGGAAAACAGTTTGAATCACCTTGATCTCTGCCGGCAATGTTTTCTGATTGCTACAAGTCATTGTATACATGTTCGCGACACATAAAAGGAAGAGTTTGACACTTTTCGCAAATGGAGATGTGTTGAGACACACCATCGTCCACTGATTGGTGCCCGACACAAACTGTTCAGGGAGCGAGGACTAATGAGAAAGAAGGCATAGAGAGGATGTGGATGTGTGCACTGAAGCTCTTTAGTTTAAGACGATCGATCTGGGTTAGGCTTGTGTATGTTGATGTG
This sequence comes from Syncephalastrum sp. PYS2702, assembly GCA_023630325.1. NCBI lineage: Eukaryota > Fungi > Mucoromycota > Mucoromycetes > Mucorales > Syncephalastraceae > Syncephalastrum > Syncephalastrum sp. PYS2702. The sequence continues at coordinate 154,898 of JAMAMT010000009.1, forward strand.
TCGCCCATCAATTACCAAGCCAGCCATTCACTGTGGGAAAGGGGCAAGGAAGCGAAAGAAATTTTGCGTCATTGTCGTTTTTGTGGAAATACGACAGCCGGAAGAGGACATATAAAAATCGCATCATAATGGGGTTCAGGTCATTGGAGTGCAGGTGTGAAACAGCACGGGGTCAGCGGACATAGCAGGCGATGCAAACAACCCTCGGATCTTCCCCACAGCACAGCACTCAGTTTTTTTTTTTGCACACTTTTTGTGTGCATATGTGTTGTGTTTGGGGTGTGGGGTGTTTTTGCTCAAAATTGGCAAACTCAAGTGCGGTCACATGCCCGCTTCGCTTTTTGTCAGCTGCCTGCTTTAACCGTTTTATTTCACCGTGCCCTGAATTATCTGTCCCTTTCCAAGACAAGCTTTTCTTCTCGTTTACTTCCCTTTCCTTTTGCGCTTTTTCTTTTATTGCCACTTAGACCGCCTCCTAGGAAGCAGCGGCACACATCTACGTTTACGTGGCGGGACGGGCTCCATTCCAACTAAAAGCCTACGACTATACAGCGCTGGAAGAACCACACTTGCGCATACATACACAGTTTTGATCTCTCTGTCTTTTATACATTTTCTTGAATGGCTGTCTCAACCTCGACCGAGTTAACATACCCGATATCCCTCCATGACTCGCCGACTTTATTGCCCGAGAACATTGCGAGTTTCGTCACAGCCGCGTCTTTGGCCGCACGTCTTTCGCTTCGCTGTTCATCACTGTTTGTCGAAGCGTTATTTGAAGCAGCCAAGTATGGCACAGTCCTGTCACTGGGCATCTCGAGACAGGCCATCATGAACGCGCTTGGCACCGCCAAACGTTTGCATGCATTGACGTACACCACATCGGACGAAGAAAAAGCGCTTGTGGATGCAGAAAGGTATATATAAAATCTTCTTTGACTCGGTAAGGCAATACCTTGATTGACTTTGTTCTTCTATCTGCTTCCAGTCGAGGATTTTTGCGGATGCTTGAAAAATATACCAGTCTCGGCTTGTATATCGTGCATCACACGTTCACTTTGGCGGAGCTCTTTGCCTTGTCGGGTCTGCAGCTGACATCCCAAACAGTCAAGTCCGGCTTTAAGGTAACGAAACACAGCACTTGCTTATGTGAGTTTCCCTTTTATTCATAAACTTTATTCTGTATGTCAATTTAGACTGCGGAAGAATCGGTTCGTATCATTGACGGTCTTTTTGGATCCAACGAGACGTCGCGCGCGATCGCATCCATCATCACTCTTGTGCACCGCGAGCTTATGCAGGACCCCGATTTTGTCTTGGCCAAGGCAGGCAGAGTCACTATGCTCGCTGGTCTCACAAAGGCCCTGACCGCCTTTGCCGTCCTGCAGCATGTCACCCACGAACGCAGGATGAAACAGGCCAAAGTCACCGTGGTATGGAAGGGCCTCGTAGTGGATGAGGAAACGAGCGAGCAGAGCCTCATTCAATATGACACAATGGACGAACCATACCCGTCTTGTCGGCATGATGATATTCTACGCGAGCTCGAGGCGCTCGTGCAGGCCGACCCCCAACCGTCATCGGACTGCATCGTGCAGCTATCCGATGCAGCACCCCCATACCGGTTGTACGAAATAACGATAAACACAAAAAGGACCACCACGACAACGTCAACACGTATTGAGCCTGTTCAGCAGGAGGACCAGCAAGAGCGGCCCCGAGCAAGATATATCGTCGTACGTCACGATGAAGAGAAAAACGAGGCATTCATGGCCCTTGTGGATGACGATCGCTGTAGTCCGCAATGGATCGAGTTATCCGATAAAGAAAAACAGGTGGTCTTGGCTTCGACAGAGTACTGTGTCCAAGAGCAAAAAAAGCACACCCACGACGGCTCCTCCTCGACATCATTACGTTTCATGCTTTCGGCAATATCTCAACGCATGCGACACAGCCAAGTCGAACGGCACGAACGCTATGAAAGCGACACGACGAATCGCGCGCAGCAAAGGACAACGAAACGCGTGACGAGCAGTACGGTCGAGATGACCAAATACACAAGCAGCGAGAAATCCGAGTGTGCGGCGTGTGATTACCGAGGATCAGCAGTCCATACTGAGACCAAAACGAAGCGATCTTCTTTCGGTGCTCCTCAAGGCCAGCTTCGAGCGTTGACGAGCAGGAAAAAGCGCAATTCGTGTCCGGCCAACCTACGGCGAGCGAATAATGATGCCGCGGTCAATTTCGATAGCAATGACAGGCACAGCAAACCAACGCCGACGTGCATGACTATGAGCAGCAAGAGCGCCGACCATGCACAACACCGACCAAGGATTGTGCGGTCCGATTCGGTGGCCTCTGTAACAAAGACCCTGACTACGACCACTTTTTCCTCCACCCCATCCTTCACTTCCGCTGTCTCCTCCCTAGATGGCCCCACATCCTTCCCGTCCGGGCACCTTATCTCTAATATTGCCCGCTTTATAAAATATGCGAGTGCGGCGTACGGCGAGTCGTTTATGCGGATGCTCGGCATTGGCAATATACCCCACGTTCTGCCGTCGTCCTCGCATCACCACCCCAACCATCATGTCTTTGCCCACCACACAGGCGTCTCCATCCAAGATATTCTGCTGTCGAGCTATACAGACCACTCTCTCCTGACAATGCACCATCCTTCAATCCACGAACTTGTCCACTATGTTACAGTCGACCACTCGGCGGAGGCGATCGTCCTGACCTGCCGGGGCACGCTGGGACTAAGTGACGTGTTGACCGACCTCACCTGCACCTACAAAGCCCTTTCGGTCCCGGATGAGGTCAATCCCCCCGACACGTCAGCTGCCTACCTCGCTCATGGCGGCATGCTCGACGCGGCGCGCTTGCTTGCAAAGCAGAAAGGCAAAGTGTACCGGGCGATCTTGGAAGGTCTGCAAGCCTACCCGCACTATGGCCTTGTCCTCTGCGGTCATTCTCTTGGCGGTGGTGTGGCCAGTCTTGTCGGTGTTCTTTGGAGCGAACGCTCTGACGATGGGCGTTTTCTCATTTCGGCTTCGTCTGGGTTGCCTGCTGGACGCCCGATCCACTGTTTCGTGTATGGCCCACCGTGCGTCATGTCGCTCGAGCTGAGCACTTACTGCGGATCAGGCCTCGTTACTAGTGTAGTACACGGTTACGATATCGTCAGCTGCCTGAGCTTGGGACTTCTTAAGGATTTCAAGAATGTGGCTGTGAGCTTGCACGAAGAAAGCCATGTCGCAGAGGAGATCCTCAACCGGGTCCTAGGCCGATACCGGAACAAAAAGACGCATGATTTGGAGAAGCAAGACAAAGAAGAGGACGAAGACGAACAATGGTTCTGGGCGCTTATCAAGACGATGCGTGCTGATATGCGCACAGACAAACTATACCCACCCAGCTCAGTTTATCTCGTCGAGTCCGTACCGCAGCTCATACAGCGCAGCGACGCAGAAACACATACCAAAAACTCCAGTGCGCGGCAGTCTCATGGATGCACGGCACACACAGTGGTACTCAGCCGGTGCGATGATATCGAAACCCGGTTCTCCGAGATAGTATTTTCCCGCTCCATGTTTATGGACCATTCTCCTACTTTATATGAAAAAGCAATACAGCGGCTCCAAAAGGGCTTTTCAGGGACCTAAATCCCTAACTCCCATATCCAAATTAATCTCTGTCTGCGTGTTCTTCTCTGCACATACACAGAAAGATTGTGTCTATGGCTTGTTGCCCCACAACAAACTCCCTGCTTATGCTACCTGGGGTTTACAAAGCTTCTTCCCTGTTGAGATATCTTTGTTAGCCTTGGCTGACGTGCAGTACCTCAAAACGTGCCTGCGATGTAAGTACTCCATGAAACCACTATACAGCAGCATCTATTAAAGACTATTCCCGGAGGTAATATCAGCGTATAGGCATCTACTTGGGTAGAACGTAGAACCTGGTCATTTGGCAGGTTGAAAAATGGCGGTGAAAACAGGTATAAAAGGGCGGAGGCACGCATTGGGAAATATCAACTTTCTTTCTCCTCTTTTTCTGTTGTCCATTCATGGATCTCTCCAATCTCTTGAATACTGAACAGGCACCTGCCCCACAGCAGCCCCCGTCTGAACGAGAGGTACATTGAAGATTGTAAAGAGGAATCAGCTGCTCAAACTGGAGTTGTAGGTGGCCTTGCAATTGAATGCCGCGATGCAGTTAATTCTGGCCCGTGACGCTGCTCAGCGGAGACAGCCACCGGCGCCGCAGCCTATGCCTTTCCAGCACCAATTGCCTGTCACAACTGCTGCTACTGCTGCAACTGCAATAACTGCCAGTGCTGCTAATACCACGACCCTCGCTGCTGCTGCTGGTACTACCTCTGTCGCTGCTTCAACTGCTACTGCTACTGCTTTCCCTGCGGCTCAAACTGGCTCACCTCAGCAGCCCACCCGACCCAGTAAGCACCTTATCATTCTACTGTTATCTTACTCACATACCCCTCTCATTGTTTTGCTCAAAGCCTTCACGCTCACACGGGACTTCGTGAACACCCGAGCCTGGCGACCTAAACTCACCATCCCCTCTAGAGTCTGGAAGGGACCAAACCCCAATGGCCAGGCCAGCGCAACGGTTGAACTGCAAGTGCAGGAAATCAAGCGTCTTCAGGAGGAGCCTCGCCTCTTGCTTGAGCCGCTCTACACGGTAGAGGGTGCTTCTTCGCGTGGTTTTTATTCCATCATGAGTAAAAGAAACGCCACCTTCGTATTCGTAAAACCAGATCATCAGTTCTTCCACGATTGTTATGGCTTAAGAAAGAGTGCATACATTGTCATGAGAACCGAAGACAACCAGTTGTGGGAGATGCACTTCAAGAACGCCAAAGAGCAAACGTAAGAAAGAGAAGACACAGAGTCAGAACCATGTCTCCTCGGTCCTACTCACTCTGATCCTATCACAGGTACTTGTTTGGCTTTCTTGTCAAACGCGAGGAAATCATGCCTCTCATCAAGAATGTGATTGAGGAGGGCTACTTTACAATGCGCAAACTGCCACTCGTGCTTGACCTTGATGACACACTCGTCCGTATGGTTGGTGAGAACGATCCTCGTCACGTGCCGGAGCGCGATCTGTACAAATGTAGGTGACACGAGAACCAGCAGGAATTTGACGTGCGCTTGACTGACACCTTTGCTTGGTTCTTTTCCTGCCATTCTTGCCTCAGACCCAAACCGCCTTGTGGAGCTGCGAGACCGAGACAAGCGACGTGTAGTCGTCACCGAAGGCGTACAGGAATTTTTACAATGGGCATCGAACCTGTTTGATATTTCGGTGTGCTCGCTGGGGTAAGTATGAAAAGGCAGCTTGAATAAGCTTTTTCTTTTTTCGACTTTATTTTCTTTGCTAACCTGTTCTACTTTCGTCGTAAAAAGCGATGAAGAATACGTGACGAATGTTGTCGCCGTAATTGACCCTCGCCGTCAATGGATTCGTGGTCCGCTCCACTCTGCCCGCTTTGAGTATGACCACATCCGACGATCCTACGCACCCGGCCGCCCGCCGAAAGATCTGACGTCCATATATGCTTCCTGTGTCCTTCACGACAAGACCTTCCCTGGCATGGGTTACTCGCTTCCCATCATTATCGATGACGAAACTCGTATGTGGCCTTCAGATCAACATGACAACATTATCGTCGTAAAGCCGCAAGTGAACACAGACGTCTGGAACGTCCCGCTCATTCCCACTGTCTCCGAAACACTGCGCGTCATTCATACGGAGTTCTTTAAGCAGTTGGATGCGTACAAGAACAAGCCTTACAATGCTGCGCGTGAACCGCCGAGCGCACGAAACATTTATAAGACGTACCTTCGAAGTCTCCTGGGTGACCTGATGGCGGGCCGTTTACAGCAGCGTCTCCCGTGAAACACACCCGCACTGTCATGTCGGATGATGATGACACGAAAGGAAAAAAAAAAAAAACCAAGAATACCCGCGTTTAGCTCTCACTCTTTTCCTTGTAATGTTTCCCCTTTTATGTTGTTGCGTACAAATATTTTCCCTCTTTTTTTGCGAATTACATTGCGGAGCCTAGCTCCATTGTTTCAAGCGTGCAGTGTGAAACATACAAAAAGGATGAAATTCGACGAACGCTTTGCTGTGGATTTTTTATTTTTTCACTTTTGCTTCTTTTCCCTTTCACTTTCCCTTTTCTCCATCGTCTTGTCATGGCCGATTCCGTTGTTGCCTCAGCAACCTCGGGATACTTATCTATCGTATGCTGGATCATCGTGTTTGCACCGTAAGCTTTTTATTGCGATGGTCGCCACCGTTTTTACTCACGGTTCGAATAATAGCCAACTATGGGTGAACTATAAGCGCAAAAACGGGGACGGTCTGTCGATGACGTTTCTGGTGATATGGCTCGCAGGCGACCTATTTAATTTGGCCGGTGTTATTCTTCAGGACCTTTTGCCTACGATGGTAATACCGAGGAAGAAAACCAGGCCCAGTTTCTCATATTGATGATCTTCCTCTTTTTTTTTTTTCTTTTGTTACCAAAGTTCCTTTTGGCATTGTGGTACACAGTGGCCGACATGGGATTGATTTGGCAGGTCTTGTACTACCGACGCAGTATTCACCGACATCCGTCGCTCGAAGAAGACAGCTTCATCGACGAGAATGCCCCGCTTCTTGCTCACCAGACAACACAGCCGGATGCTTCCGAAGAACCCCGGAAAAAGACAAAGCGCTGTGCTAGTAACCTGGTTGCGCTTGCTATTATTGGCTTGACGACCATCGGGTCTTGCTGGGCTTACCTTGCAATCCACAACAGCCAACCCGACAATGTGGATGAACCCAACGAGGGCATTCGAGTCTTGCCACAGGTGCTGGGTTGGACGAGTGCTGTTCTGTATGTCGGCAGTCGGATACCACAGATTGTCAAGAACGCCAGACAGAAGAGCACAGAAGGACTCAGTTTCGGCATGTTCGTATGCGCTGTTCTTGGCAACGTCTTCTTTACGATGGTATGGAATGGAACCACAGAAAAAAAAGTGTCGTCGAGTCTATTTTTGCTAACAGCCGAACAGTCCATCTTTTTGCGCTCGATCGATCCTTATTATCTCCTGATCAACCTGTCCTGGATCGTGGGCAGCGTGGGTACACTCGTCTTTGACTTTTTGGTAAGAATTTATGATGCAATATGATTTTAGTGCCTGTGTCTGGACAGTAGCTCATACAGGATGTGGTCTTGTTTAGATCTTTGTACAGTTCTTCGTTTACGACCGAGGAACCAAGAGATGATGATACATTACGCAAAACTGATACCCTTAACCACCCTGGATTTCATGAGCCACCGCACCCACATGCACAAGAAAAGAGAACTTTGTACTTTTATTTATGTTTACTTGTGCAATAAAGTAAGGTTTCATTTGATCTTGCTCATTTCTTGTTTTATCCTGGATATTTGTTACGCACATGCGAATGAGTTGAACTGCGAATCATAAACAAAAAAGTAAGAGGGCAGTGGAGGACAGCGGGCTTTGACAGGCTTTTTCCCCTTCATGTCACGCATTTTTCGGATTGCCATAGATGGCCCTGCAGCCTCGGGCAAGAGTACGTCGACTGGCATGGTTACTCTTATCATTGTTTGACATATCCCGTCTCTAGGTACGACAGCCAAGCTACTGGCAAAGAAACTTGGCTTTGGCTACATCGACTCGGGCGCAATGTACCGAGCAGTAAGCGACCCATGTCAAATGAATCTCACCTCACTCTTCCGCGCTGTCACAGGTCACGCTCAAGTGCTTGCAGAACAATATCAACGTTGAGGATACCCAGCGTGTAGCAAAGGCAAGCCAGGAAGCGCAAATCCGGTTTCCCTCGTTTGGTCAAGTTCAATTGGACGGCCAAGATGTCTCAACTGCCATTCGAGAATCGCGGATTGTACGTTCTATTAACCCTGTCGCATCGAACCCGTCTGTGCGCCAGGCCATGGCCGAGCAGCAGCGCGCACTCGCCCGACGCACCGACTATGCTGGTTTTGAATTCAACAAGCAACACATCACGGGAGTGGTGATGGACGGCCGTGATATTGGCACCGTCATTTTGCCAGACGCCGAGCTCAAGGTGTTTATCGTCGCCGACGCACGCACAAGAGCAGAGCGCCGGTTCAAGGAGCTGAGAGGCAGCGGCAACGACACGATTGAGGATATCGCACGGGACCTGGCTGCCCGGGACGAGGCCGATCGCACGCGCCCGGTCTCTCCCCTCAAAAAGGCCGATGATGCGGTCGAGCTCGATACCAGTCGGTGTACGATTGACCAGCAGGTCGATGCTATCGAGGCCATGGTCCACCATCGACTAGCAGCACCGGCAAAGAACCCATAGACCGACTCTCTAGACTTGTACATCCAAATATTTTTTCTTCCTTGCATCGTTTATTTCCACTTCATTCATAGGAATTTTAGCATGCTGCAAACTCTCTTTTTATCCTTCATCATGGATACGTTGTTGGCAAAGACTGCAAAAACCATTAGAATAGAATTTGTTATTAATTCCTATATTAGGGCGGCCAAGCTTGATGTCAATGACATAGTTCACTAGCAAACACGAAGGATGAAGTAGGACATAGCCTTTTTTTTCCAAAATGATCTGGCGACGCAGTTACGACTTCAACTATTTCTTTGATGATCCGCGATCTTTCGTTGCCGTTGCCGTCGAATACTGACTTTCTAATCTGTACGGAAAAAGTACTACCCCACCTTCATTTGATAGTCTGCTCTATTCATTATCTAGGCATAACAGACTTTTCAGGGGCCTAATTTAGTGGTGAAACTGCTCATACTTCTTGCGCAATCAGCTTGTTATTCTTGCCTCGCTGTGGTGTCATATCTGTCTTATGATTCGGGCTGACGAAAAACGTTGCTATAGGAATTCTGTCCTTTAGATTGTGTGTACAGGTATTGAATGCACAGCCCTTTCTTATTGGCCAACGGGTAAATGCCAGTAACACCAACAGATGTGATCGACATGTCCACATGCATGAATGGTAGAATTCATCCTACGTGAACGAGCATAAATTCATCATCTAGGAATCGAAACTCAGTAACGTAAAAAAATTATTCTAATGCTCTAATTTATGGTCATGTTTGATGCTGTCGTATACAAGATATTGACATATCTGCTGCCATGGCTTACTCCATGCTTTCACTGACCTCTTACTTCAATTCTCTGTAACCTGTAAAGAAGTGAGACACGTCTTCATTGCAAGTATAATCTCTCTCTCTATTTCTTGCAGACAGTACGTCATTGACCGAGTTCTCGGGGTCCTTTACCAGCTTTACATACCGATGATGGATTTCTAGTCGCCAATTGAGAACTGAGCGCCTCAAAGGATTAAAGTCTGGGTAGAACGAGTGACTAATGATTTTGAGGTAGTGGGATGGTCCGGCAAAAGGAATGCGTGTGTGTGGTATCTTGTATTAGACATAAACCCGTGTTCTTTTCAGTTCAAACTCGTTTTCTACACACAGCTATATTTTACTCTTACACGGCGTCTGCTTCGATGATTGGAAACCCTCCTCGTCGCTAAACTCGTTTAACGAGTTTACAATTATCTGCGCCCTTCCAAGGATATGCTTGATAAGTGTCACACGTATTTCATATAGAGTTTAACATCTTATATATTATTTCTAGGTGATTATGATGTGTCATTCTCGTCTGTGGGGGAGTCAGTCTCTTTTTGAGGAGGATGAAGTGGGGTATCGCTGGCAGGTGGTGATTCTAGAGAGGAGGAAACGGATGCAGGTTTGGCTGGCTCTTCGTTTGAAACCTGGGATGCATTGGATTCTTTGGATAAGCTCGCCTTATCTTGTCCTGTCGGGTCCGATGAGCTTTCTTCCACTGCCTTTTCTGGTTCGACTTTGGAATCTTCACCATCGGTCTTATCGGGTTGGCTATCCTCCATCGTCCTTGAGTCGCTCTCTTTATTCGTTTGGTCTGGCTTCGTCTCGGTATTGGGTTCTTGCTGAGTTTTGTTTTCTTCATCACTGGCTGTTTCTTTTTCTTGGGTATGCCGTATGCTATCCTCCTCTTCATTGCTCTCTGCCATGCTCTCTTCCTTGCTCTCTTCCTTGCTCTCTTCCTTGCTCTCTTCCTTGCTCTCTTCCTTGCTCTGTTCCTTGGACTCTTCCTTGGACTCTTCCTTGCACTCATTCGGCTGCCCTGGAGAGGCTTCTTCCTGCTTAGCTTCCCCCTCGGGCAAGTCCGGCGGGGGCAAATGTGCCTCTAGCAGCGTTTCCAAGTCTTTGTCTTCCAGGCCTTCATCGTGCTGTCGAAGTTCACTGTAGATACCGTCGAGAAGACAGCTTCTCAGGTACGGCACACAGCAGCGCACGTAGGTGGATGTAAATGCATGGACGATCACGACCTCATCTGGCAGGTCGCGCGTGATCTGATCGGCATACTGTTTGAGGGCGCTTCCGATCTCGAGGAAGCAGGCGTCCAGATGGCTTTGCACGGACCGCAGCAGGTTCGCAGGAGGGATAAGACGTAGCGCATTGAAGGTGGACAGGATGGCGTTGGTAAAGACCGCCAGGGGAGGGTAGTCAACCAGCAGCATGGGGGGCTGGAAACGTTTGGTGGTCGTCGTCGTCGGGTTGTAAGACTGATGCTGGGACAGTTTGCTTGCGGACATCCACGCACTCGGTGACAGGGTCGCCTTTGCAATGTTGGCAACGAGCTCTTCGGTGGCACTGTCGATCCAGCGCAGGACCAGGGTGCGCACAGTATCTTCAAAGGCAGTGACAAACATGTGTCGAAAGTCGAGACCGATGCGGCCGAGCGACATGCCGCAGTATTGCAGCTGAGTCAACAGCGACGCCAGCGCCGAGGTATCGTCAATCGCGCTCAGATGGTGCTCGAGCGTGCTTTTCATATGGCCAATGAGCTGGACCATGTAGTCAGACAAGATCATGATGGTCTGCTGTTCGTGCTGCGAGAAGACCGAGGTGTAGTGCGTGGCGATCTCAAACATTTGTTCTCGCATGATGTCAATGTATCGCTTCAGGTACTCAAAAGCATTCTCGGTGACTTTGATGCGGTCGAGGCGCTGCATCAGAAAGTCATGGCGACACCTCAGAAAGATGACGCGCAGCTCGGTCTCGGTCTCAAAGGCATCCATGCGGCGTAGATTGCCAATGACGTTCATGGCCGCAGCGAGTTTGATGGGTCTCCGGAGGTGGGCGAGGAGCTGCACAAGCATCAGATCAGCGCTCTGCTGCACTTGTTTCTGGATCGACTGCACGATGGGGACCGGATAGCGCACCGCCAACAAGCGCGCATGCGAAGCCAGGTCCATCGCCTCGGCGTAATACCCGTTCCACACGCACGTCTCCATCAACTGAGGAATCTCGAGGAGATCCACCAGCACGTTCTGGTGCTCGAGAACATGCAGCGCCTTGCGCCGGTCCTCCACGATACTCGCAGCCGTCTCGCTAAAGTTTTGGCAGGCCTGCTGGAGACCAGGCACGGTGCCGACAAACTGATGGAGATGGGCATCCAGGTCATCGAGGGTCGTGTCGACCTGCTTGCGGCAGGTGTGCGAATGCAGAAACGCGGGGTAGTCCTGGAAGGCGAGCTGCTGGGCATCGTGCTGCATTTGGGTCTGCTCGGCGCGTAGCTGGTCAGGTTCGGCGAGCAGGGCATCGAGCGGTAATGTTGTCAACCGTGCCAAATAATCACGCGTCCAAGCCGAGTTCTTTAGAGCATGGTGGTCGTGCGAGGTGGGATCGTTCAACAGGTTCAGGAGCAGATCGTCGTCGAGGGATGCCGTGTCGGCTGACATTGGAGGAAGCGGGTTAAAGTGTGGAAGAAAAGAAGGACAGCCAGGAAATACACCTTCTTTTTGAAACGCAGCAGCCGCTTGCTCTTACGGCTTTATGAGAAGAAGACCTGTCGGATTAGCTCATGCTCAGCATAAAGAACGCCTCGAAGTAATTCTCTTGCACGCCCGAATCCCATTCCACCTGACAATGGTCTTGTAGCGCGATTTCCAGCAGGTGGGCGACACCATTGCTGCCAAAGAGCTCGAGCAGGTAACCGCTATCTGTCTCTTGAAAGCCCTGTTTCGCTGACTCACGCACTCACTCACTCTCTCGTGCACTCCACGGATGCGCTTGCATATATATACAACCAGCTCCAAAGTCAAGTAGAAGTGTTCAAGAACAACCTACAAGACTTTGCCCAGAAGCATCGCAAAGATATTCGCAAGAATCCTACTTTCCGTGCGCACTTTCAACGCATGTGCGGTAATATCGGCGTCGATCCCTTGGCATGTAAGTATGATGGACGCAGATACGTAACGTAGTACATAGATCCATCCACCCTGACCTGCCTATTTCTTTCTAGCCAACAAGGGCTTTTGGGCCGATCTACTGGGCGTGGGTGACTTTTACTACGAGCTCGGTATCCAAATTATCGAGTGCTGCCTGGCAACGCGCCAGCGCGACGGTGGTCTGACCGAGCTGAACGAGCTCAAGCGCCGCGTAGAAACCATGCGCAAGTCAAAAGAAATCACAGAGTAAGTTCCCCTTGCATGTAATGTAGTTATACATATATATGTACAATTCACCAGACGCTTACGGAGAGGCAAAACAAAATAGGGATGATATCGTGCGAGCGATCAAGACCCTGAAACCTCTGAACGGCGGCTTCGAGGTGCTTCAGATCGGCACCCGCAAAATGGTCCGCTCGGTGCCGAAAGAGCTCGACAAGGATGAGTCGTCCCTGCTTGTCCTCGCCCAAAAGTCAGGCTTTGTCGACCCGGCCTTGATCCAAGCCGAGCTGCATTGGCCCGAAACCCGCATCGATACTGCCCTTGTAAGTGGATCAGTCCATAGACGCATTTGTTTTGACACACCATCGCAGGATCATCTTTTGCAGGACGGGCTCGCCTGGATCGACACGCAAGGCGATCATGATACATATTGGATTCCCAGCTACTTTGACATGGAAGCATAGTACGCACATACACACACAGCCAAAAGAAAGAAAAGAAGAAAAGATATCCTGTGTAGGATGAGGGGAGAGGGAAAAAAAAAAGGCACGCATTGTTTGATACTACAGAACCGCAATAAAGAAAGAAACAAAAAAACCTCAAGTGATTTTTTTTGTCTTATACCTGCGTCTTCTTTTTACCCTTCTTGGTTACCACCTTGAATTCAGATTCGTCCTCCAGGGCAGGGCTCATGACCGGCATCGTCACATTCAGCTTGCCAGCCAGGTCGGCCTTTCTGCGCTTCATGTATTCCTGAGCGAATCGACGGCCGTCCATCGAAGTCGAGTTGGCGTAGATAATGTCCTGGATGATCTCGGCCGAGCTGTTGTTGAGCGGGAACGACTGGAGCATCATCATGATATCCTCGGCGTGGACGCCATCGTTCAGACCACGCAGGGACTGGCGGCACCAGCGGCGGAAATCTTCACTGGGCGCCTTGGGTTCGCCGTCCGCCTTGGCAGGCGCGCGGGGTTGCGACACGGGAGCAGGCGGGGCCGCGGCGCGCGGTGCACCCACCGTATCCCAGCCGCTGCTGGCGCGGGGCACATTGCCGGGTGTCGACGTAGGAGGAGCGGTCGTGGTGGTCGTGGCAGGCGTCTTGGGGGCGGTGCGAGCGCTGGTCACCGTGGTCCAGCCCGGGCCGGGCGAGTCGCTGGCGGCGGCAGACGTCGCAATGCCGGCATAGCCGCTCTTACCCGGGTTGCTGAGCGAACTGGCCATCGAGGACGCAGCCGCAGCGGCTTGCTGTTGTTGCTGTTGCTGTTTAGCGCGACGTTTCATCGCCACCTCTTCTTCCTGCTGGATCTCGCGAAGCGTCTTCTTGGGCGCGGCCGTAGTACCCCAGGCGGGCGCGGTCGACGAGGTCGAGGTGGGGGTATGGCTGCCCTTGTTGGGCACCACCACGCCCCAGGACAGCGAGGCCGGCGTATCGTTGCCACCGCTGCTGCTCAGCATCGCGGCCGCTTGGGCTTCGGCCGCCTGCTTGCGCGTCTCGGCTTCCTTGGCCTCCATCTCCTGGATCTCACGCAGCGAGGGGCCCTTGGACACAGGACCACCCCACGCAGAACCGGTGCTCCAGCCCGTCTTGACCTGAGTGGGAGCGCCGTTGACGGCAGCTGCAGCCGCAGCCGCAGCCGCTTTTTGACGCTGCTCTTGCTTGGCTTGCTCCTGCTTGCGCATCTCCTCGGCCTGGATCTCGCGAAGCGACACGGGCTTGGCAGCGGGTTTCTTGGGCGAGGGAGCGCGCGCAGCGGGCTGCTCCACGGCGGGCTCGGGCTCGGGCTCGCTGATGTGCGTCTCGGCCATGGTATCGGCAAGCGTCTCGGTGGGCTCTTGAGCCGGCTCCGGCACAGGTTGCTTCACTTGCTTGGGGCTGCCCCATCCCGAAGAAGCTTTGCTTGGGCTATCCCAACCAGACACGGCGTTGGATGTGTCCCACTCGGAGGTCTTGCTAGGCGCATCCCGTTCGGAGGTCTTGTTTGAGGCCGCGGGCGTACCAGGAGCAGAGTCCCAGCCGTTGGTCTGTGCCTTGACGGGTGCAGCTTGCTCTTTGGGGGATGCTACTTTGGCGGGCGTCGCATAAGGCGAACGGGCAGCTGGCGAAGGCACGCCGAAAGCATGTGCGGCAGAGGGCGAGGCCTGGGCCATGCTCTCCACAGCAGGCTGCTGTTGCTGTTGCTGTTGCTGCTGACCACCCTGATGCTGCTGCTGCTGTTGCTGTTGCTGCTGCGCTTGCTGTTGTTGCAAATGCTGCTGGAGCTGCTGTTGGAGCTGCAGATGTTCCTGCTGCTTCTGCTGCAAAAGCTGGATGTATTGTTGGTGCTGCTCGAGCTGCTCGTTCATCGCACGCTGATAATCGAAAAGACCAGGCGAGCCCATGGCACCTGCGCCGAGACCACCCATCGCACCCATACCGGGGCCCATATTACCCATGAAAAGCGGGTTCATCCCGGGCTGCTGCTGTTGCGCTGCGTGTTGCTGTGCTTGCTGCTGACGCTGCAAGAGGGGCGAGATACCGGCCGGATCAGCGCCAAAGAGGTCGGTCTGGCCGCCATTGTTCAACCAAGCCGGGGCACGGGGTTTCTCCCAAGGTGAGGGCGTGTCACGCTGGCCGAGGATGCTAGGACCGAATCCACCAAAGGAGTCCTGCAGGCGGGAAGGCGACTGGGGCGAGGCGGGGTTGCCCATCTGCTGCTGCAGAAAGCTGGACACGCCACCCACAGCCCCGTTGCCGCCGAGTGGATAATACTTGTTAAAGTCACCCAGGCCCGCACTGCTGCCCGGTGTCGACAAGGGCTGGGACGGGTTCCGGAAGAGGCCGGCGCCGTTGGCAGGGTCGCTTGCGCCAAACATGGAGCTGGACGAGGACGGGCCGCGGTTGAACGGGTCGAGGCCTCGCGTGGGAGGGAGGCCCATGTGGAGATTGGAGGGTGAGTCATGCATCGGCGTGGCCCCCATGGGCGTGGAGACAGCGGGTGTCAGGAACGGGTCCTCCTCGTTGCCCAGTCTCCGTATGAGCGCAAGCAAAGGCTCGAATTGCACATCCTCCTCGCGCTTGACGAGCAGCGAGGGTGAGAAGAAGCCGGCCTTGTACCATTCTTGCATTTCTTGGGCTTCGAACGGGCCTTGAATGTTGCCCTGAGGGTCACGATACACCCATCGCAGCGGCTGCTGGGGCTGTTGCTGCAATGGCTGTTGCGACTGCTGTTGCGACTGCTTGAACATGCGGTCCTGGTCGAGCGGGACATCTGAGCTGAGACCGTTGAAAGAGGCGTGTTCCTTGAACGGGCTCGAGGCGGCCACGGAGGAAGCAGCGGCCACGTTGGCGGCGGACACGCCGAACGAATCTCTCATGAGCATGCTATCGCCCTGATGACGAAAGTTTCTGCTGCCGGCTCGGTTCTCCTTTCCGCCCACACCTAGATCCGTGTCTCCTTGCCAGTCACGCGCAAGCTTGCCGTCCAATGGCGACCCGGTGCTTCCTAGACGGAACATGCCATTTGCATCAAAGGACCCAACGGCTTCGCGGTTGACGTTGTTCCACGAGTCGTCGGCGACATCGCCATTCTTGCCTGGCGACGGCGCACCCAGGCCGTCGGACCAATCGTGTTGCCGCAAATCGTCTGAAAGCAAAGTTTCAAGGTCAGGTCAGTTCCCAACGATGTGATATACCAGCGACGCAGCTCTTCTTGTATCTCTCTCTCTCTCTTTTTCTTACCCAGATCGTTTCGTCTCGGAAGCTGATCGCGGTCTTTGGAGAAGTAACCTTTTGAGCGAGAAGCAGTCATGCGCCCGGGGGTGGAAGGCGTGTTCTCGGATGCTGGGCTCTGCATGGGTGAGCCATACAGGTCTCGATGATTCCGCTGCGAGTTTGGACGGTCGCCAGAGCTGACGATACGTCGACTCACTTCAGAGTGGACGGGGCCAGAGAGGATCTACACAGTGTGATGAAAAACAAAGCAGCGGTCAACAGCATTGTCCCAAATGATATCCCTGCTCTGAGTGTTGTGTGCGTGTGTGTGTGTGTGTATTCTGTGTACCTTTTTCTCCTCTTCTGACAGCTCGACAAAGGACACCGGCCCTTGGGAGTCTGGGACAGCGACGTAGTCGTGGCGCTCAAGCTCGGCTGGCAAATCGACCGGTCTGTAAAGACTAAGCATAAAATCTTTGCTGTATTTGTAGGCGTTGCTCTCGCCGAAGTCTTCATTCGGGGATGGGAGGTAATCGGAGCCGAGCGGATGGCCTTGATTAGGGCCGTGGTTATGGCCATGGCCGGTGTCGTTGCTCAGCGAAGGGTAGCCATGCGGCGATGCTGCAGTGGTGTTCATCGCAAGCGAGCGCATATCCTGCGCATCGAGGGTCGTGGGGCGCTTGGGAATAGTGCCGCGCATCCTTTATATAGAACAAACAGGTTAGGAAAAAAAGGAATCGTGAGTGAAAGCTCACGCGGAATCAAAAAGTGAATCAAGACGCGATCTCACCACTCAGGACCAAAGTTCATGTTTGTTGTCATTTCTGTAGTAAATAGAAAGGCGATGGCTGGGTTGATTGTTTGGAAAAGAGGTTGGCAAACGAGAGAGAGAGACCGGTTGTCTTTGGGAGCAAAAACGAAAGAAAAAATTGATGTCGATTGGCGGGGACCCATTGTTTTACCTTTTGTGACGTGTGTGTGCAAAACTATCACTCCACTTCAGGATGGCAGCATACACGTTTTTACCAGATACGGATACGGCAACGAAAAAGAGACAAAAAAGGATGCATAGATACGCTGTACTTTGATATTGCTGCATGTTTGTCAAACTCAAAAGCTTTCACCCTTTTTCCTCAGACCATGGTCTTCAATTCACCCATTAGCACCCACGAATCTATTCGAATCCCACATGTCGACGTCCTCAGTGTTGTTATTTTGTTTGTTTTTTATCACTGGATGCCCTTTTTAGTCTGCGGTAGTCGGCATGCTCTCTGCCGAGTACGTTGCCCCTGCTCCCCTCGACGCATTTGATTGTCTATGTTGGCCATATTGAAGGCGTATGGATGCATGGCGTATTATGTAGTATAATCACACTTTCATTATGAGGCGTTCTTTTCTGGAACCAAGGAGGCGCTCGAATCTATTTTGATCCAAGGAGCCCCGCCCATGTTCCATTGTATTCACATAAAATGAATGTGCATACAAGCTCGGCTCATACTTATATAACACGTTTGCAAGTATCATGTTAAAAAGGGGAATAAGGAGAGCTTCATTCCCATTCAGTGGTACAAACGCGTTCGTTGTATCTTTCGCTGGACAAATTTTCGACGCGGAAAGTGCGCGTTTCCGTTTTGTACTCTTTCTTTTTTTTTTTTCTTTCTTCATTATTACATATGGCGCTTACTGAGTCAGGTGAGGCGTCGTCTTCACGAGCTATCAGAAGACAGCCTTCCCATTCAGAGGAAGAAGAAGACGAGCTGCATTCTGCGGAAGAATATCTTTCAGCCGACGCTGAGGAAGAAGGCGATGACCAGGACGAAGACGAAGAAGACGAGGAAGAGATCGACCCTGATTATGATACCTTGACTCAACAAATCAACCAGAATACCGACCGCCAAAAGTATGATCCCTCGCAAGACAAAGCTGAACGACGCGCAGTGAGAAAAGCCTACCGCAGTCTCATTAGCAACACTGAAGGTTTATTCATCTCTCGAATCTCAGTTCTTCATGAGGCTCATGTCTTAATCGTCTAGGCCATCGTCGCGATTTCACCCAAATAAGAAACAGAGGTCTACAAGAAACTCTCGTAAAAGCTGACGACATATTCTCAAAAGGTAACCCTAAAGCAGAATGTCTATGCCTATCCATGAGCTAGCTCGCCTGACTGACAACATTCTAAAAAGTGCGCAACCCGACCGAAGCGACCCTCGACTCGCGTTTGCTGACGATAGCCGCCGAGATCCAAACCCAAAAGGCTCGAAATATGCGGCTGGATTTCCAGCTCTTCAATGTGGACGAGTTTGTGACCAAGATCACCAGCTTTGGCTCCAGCGACATCACCGACGACGTCTTTGAAGAAAGAGTGCTCGACTGGAAAAAGATTGGCATGCACTCCGCAACTTTTGGCAAGCGTGCGCATTCCATGGACTTTATGCTCGGTCCGCTCTCGGTCGAAAAGAAGCAGCGCAAGATCACCCGCTCGGTTCGTTTGGTCAAGAACAAAGAGGATCTCGTCCAACCTGACAAGGTGCGTTTTTGTTTTTCGGGCCTTCTTCTATTACTTTTCTAACTCATTTCTTTATAGCTGGAAGGCGGCGATTTGCAGCAGCAAGAAAACGAAACATCAAAGAACGTCAGCAAGATATACCAAATCTTGGATGACCATGGTCCAGTAAACTACCTAGAATTCATCACCAACCCAGAATCGTTCTCGCAGACGGTGGAAAACACCTTTTATGTTTCGTTCCTGATCCGCACAGGCGTAGCTCAAATCGATGATTCGAGCGGTCAACCCATGCTGAGTAAGTCCTTGGATGGTTTGATGGAGAAAAAGCGCTGACAAGTTTCTCTGTAGACACCTGCGAGAAGCCCTCAGCTAATGAACTCGCAGAAGGCTTATCACGCACTCAAAAGGTGATCAACATGGACATGGCTTTATGGAAGGTAAGCTTAGCTTTATATCGCGCATGTCTTTATCTCACTCTTATTCCCAGTCGATCATTGAAAAGTATGGCATTCGCACGTCTTTGATTCCTACACGGCCGAAGCAACAAGCCATGGGGACCGGCAAATGGTACTAACTATGCAAACTTTCTGTACATAATACCCTCCAATGTTTGAATAGAAAATACAAAAAAGGAAAAAAAAAGACGAAAAACAATCTATTGCTGTTTCTGCATTTGCAAATATACTTGTATTTAATAATCATCACCCTTGGACAGAATCTCTTTACAGTTGGGTCTAAGTAAGATGGTGTGCTCGAGCTGGGCAGTGTAACTGCCCTTGGTGTCGCAAAGAGGAGGGTAGGCAGTCACGACACCGTTCGTGACCAAGTTTCTCAAGCCCAAAAGGTACTTGTCTTCACCGATGCGATCCAGATAGCGGCGGCAGAAAGGCAGTGTACCAAAGTGCTTGTTGATGGTAGCAAGCAGTGACTTGGCGCGGGGAAGTCTGGAATCGGATGAGTCACACGGCGCGTAGTATGAGCGCACGCTATCTTACCTCAGAGGAACAAATCCGACGTCATAGGCGCGAGCATAATGCGAACATTCGCCTTCCTCCACGACGTAGCCACGACCCGTCTGATGCACAGTCAGTCAGTTAGATGCTTGGGGAAACAGGGGAATTTCCAACTTACCGAACAGAAAGTCTCAATAGCGATTTGCTCACCTTCCTATAGGCAAATGTCAGTTGTTTAGGTAAGAAGCCTCATATTGGCATGTCTTACCTCGAGCTTGGTTTCATCGCCAGAGTCGCGGATAATAGGAACGGACTTACCGGCGTGAATGCGGTAGGGCTCGATGGTATGACCGTTCAGGTTACGAATAGGCTTAATATCATAGGTCTTGCCATCCAATTCGATCTCATACGAGTCGTAAACTTCATGCACGGCCGCACCAATGTCGCACAACCGGACATCGATACCTGCTTCCTTCACACCGGCATAGGTGGCCTCCCGGGCCGCCTCGATGAGTCTGTCATACTTGGGGTTAAAGTGCATGGTGAAAGCGGAGTCGATGATGCGACCTGTGTATCGTCATAGCGGTGAGCAAAAGCAGCGCGTGCGTCGGTCAAGAAACATACCGTTGACGTGGGTGCCAAAATCGATCTTCATGACATCGTCGTAGCTCAGCACGGTCTTATCGCCTGCGTTGGGGGTGTAATGCGCCGCGCAATGGTTGAGGGAGCAGCCGGTGGGGAAACCGATACCGGCCTCCAGGCCATTCTCTTCCACGAGAGCACGCGTGCCGTTCTCAATAAGCTCAGAGATCTCGATCATGGACATGCCAGGCTTGATCGTCTTTCTGGCATAGGCACGGACCTTTATATACAGATATGAGATGGGTCTCATTACATGGCGCCACGCTTTACCTGACGATGGGCTTCAGCGGCCTTGCGAAGGTCGTTATACTCGGATTCCTTGAGGTGGTCCGCCGCGCGCTTTTCTTCGCTCGTGGTTCTCCACGTATTGCTGCCGTACGGAAAGTAAACGTGTTAAAAATGTCCCTTGGGGAGTCAAAGTACGTACTCATCACGGTAGTCGTGGATTTCACCCTGGGGGTAGACCTTGTTGACGAAGATTTGGGAGAGCCCGACGGTAGGAGGCTCGGTCTGCTCCTTCGGGGTCTTCTTTTTGTTATTCTTCTTCTTCTTCTTTTTCTTTTTCTCGGCTCCTTCGGTAGGAGCATCGGCTGTGATGGCGTCGGGAGAGTCAATCTCGGACTTCTCAAGCTCTTTTGTCACGTTCTCAACGTCTTTTTCGGTGATTTCGTCGCTCATGGTCGAATGTAGAGAAGAAAAACAGGCAAAAAGCGCGGTTCAGTCCTGTAAAATCAGTCACGCGCATGAATATTTTTTTATACGCTCTCACAGTTTTTATGATTGCCTGGCGTGCCTATAACAAAACGAATATATTGTAATTTTTCTCGGAAATGTTGTGCCTATAAGCGAGCTGTTCAGCATATGCGAGCGTGCTTAGGCAGTGCTTCCCCTAGCGATGATGGTGTGGTGTGTTGTCGAGCTTGCCCAAGGCAAGAGTGCCATAGTGAGGGAAGAAGAGGAGCTGGTTGAACCGGCCCACAAGGAAAAAATATTTGGCACGCGACCGAGCGTTTAATGGGCCCAGGAGCGAGAGTCTCCGGATGTTACAATCACATTTATCACTGTTGCTTGTGTTTCAAAGATCATTTTCTTATCATTGTCGCTTTATCGCACAATACAGGCTGGAGATCACACTGTGGTCTGTTGACGGGCGCTGGAAGATAGATCACCTTCTGCAAACGTTTCCTTCAGCTTGCTGAACTGTCACGGCGAGTGTATAACTTCTGAATATGACTGTCAGATGCGCGCTGATGTTGAGCGTGAGGGTCCTTTCGCGGCATCGACCCCGCTATGCGGTTCTTATTTCATCGTTCTACCACTTTGGGCCTTCTTGCTATCCAAAGTGCGTAGTATACGAGTCATTATTTTTTTTGTTTACATACTGTCGTTGCTCATACTATGAACTGCAAGATATGTATTGCGCAAATAGGGGTGAAAATTTAAGTAGATGAGGCATATAAAGCAATAAAAATGTATTGATATAATGTTCTAGCTATTAAGTCGGACTAGTTGGAGAAGGTGGTACTGATCATCGGCGGGATCGATTCGTTCGCCCTCGCTGTTGATAGTGCCAGCGCGAAGACAACCGGCTGAAGATAACTGCTGATAGCTTCATTACCGATTACATCAATTTCCTGGACGTCATTAGGATAGAGCGTTACGATAGACTCCATATGTCGATGCACTTCGCTTCCAGGTTTCACTTTGGCAACCAAGGTCAACACTTTTTTCTTCTCAAGCTTCCGGTCTGTGAAAACACTCGCGGCAAACAACTGGAAAAGCTGCGAGGCAATTCGGTACTGGGCCTCATCTTCCCCTTCATCACAATTCGCCAAAGTGAATATGGTATAAGGTCGCACGGTCAAGTTATCGGTTTCCTCATTGCTTGCTCTGCACCGCAGATATGACGAGGTATGGTGGGATCGGGTCCTCACCTGTCGTAGCTGAGCAAGGCATAATCCGGTGTATTTGCTGCCTTATTCCTCCGGCGGTAATCTGACCATTAAAAGATCTTCGCCTGATACACCATCACTGTCACCTGTTAAAGAAGATTGAATGAGTTGTCGTATTTATCAGACTGACGATCATACCATCGCTTTTCAGCGGATGATGGTCTGTATACACCGTGTATGGCCTGCCTGCAATAAAACATCGCCAAGACCGCAGGGCATGCAGGATACCTAGGAGTTCCCTTTCCTGCGCGGGATAGTTGCGTTCGGCTGCAGACAACTTCTTGGACTCAAACGCGAGCGGGTGAAGGAGGTCATCCTGTACATTTTCTTGCAGAAGCACTGCCCCTACTTCGTAATCCGAGGCGTCGGTTTCAAAGACATAGTAGGCACGGATTCGGCGGCTGTAGGATAGGGGCTTGTGTCATATGGTGACTTGACCTCGTCAAACGCAGTCTGGCAGTCCGGCGTCCAAACAATCGTTCGCTTTTTAGCACCAACGCCTTTGGTTAGATTGGTCAGTGGTGCTGCAACGGTAAAGAAGTCGCGTAAAAAGTTGCATAAAGTTAGCGGCGAAACTTCGACGATTGTCTCACAAAAGGAAATCGACTTCGGCGTCACAGGTGTTGTTGTGGACGTGTTTTTGGAAACCACCAACGCTTTGAAACGTTTTTCTCGACAAGCAGATACATTCAAACAATTCACCGTTCCGTTTGAAGCTCATTGAGAGTCTAATGGTCAAATGGGACACAGTCAAACAAAGGATTGCAGTTTCGTTGTCATGTGCAGGCTTTACCATCGTATGCCGCTGCCAGAGCATAACTGGTACGTCTTTGTCTCCCGTGATTTTAGGAGTTTCAGTTGATTGGAATTCTTGAGAACACATCAGACGCTTGCAATTTGTCATTTGACGGAAAAAAGAAAGTGACAAGGTGCAGAAGCGCGCGCCTTAGATTTCATTCAATTCAATGCAACCACTTTTGAAAGCCGCGTCCTATTTTTGCTGAACAGCGACGAACCTCCCTTTTCCATTTTATAGCGAGCTGTCGTGGAACAAGACTGGGCAAGACAGAGAGGACGTATTACAGGACTAGGAAGGGGTGTTAGGCAATACTCTACATCCGCAAGAAATATCGAGGCGATACAAGAGGTATAGGTCACAACAGAAAACCGGTAGCAAGGCTGAAGGATTTAAACATATAGGAAGATGCAAGACTTGATCAGCACAAACCCTTAGGCTGCTCGATAGTGACTTGACAAGGCAGGAAAGAAAGACAAGACACGAAGCTTGGCAAATACAAGATGGGAACAAGTGAAGAGAGGGAGAGACAAAATAACTTGATTACTTATATAGACAAATTAGAAGGCCATTTATAAGAATGATGCAGATACAGAGTGGACGTGAAAGGCGGGTATTGGGATATTTATGAAAGAGGGAGTGGAGAAACAATGAAAGATGTGGTGGACGTTCATGCCGAATAGGAAGGCAGTGTAACCATGCTTGATTGTCGCGGTTTAGTCATGACACGAGCCTCCATTTAACTATGAACCTCCATTTTCATTTTGAGCGTTTAATGGGCCCAGAAGCGAGAGTCTCCGGATGTTACAATCACATTTATCACTGTTGATTGTGTTTCAAAGATCATTTTCTTATCATTGTCGCTTTTATTGCACAATACAGGCTGGAGATCACACTGTGGTCTGTTGACGGGCGCTGGAAGGCCGGCTCGATCCTGCTGGACACCACAACAGGCGGTACCGTTCCTGGTAAACTGCGTGGAAATATGTGGACGGCGAAGAACTCTGGATTCTCACCGGGAAAACTTTAAAGTGAAGAAAGGCATGCCATCGAATTCCTCACTCCCTCCCACAAAATCGAGGTATCTTGCTGTCTGGCCGACGACCATCCAGTATATCGATGGAAATAAATTGGTCATTGGTAACCAAACGTTCAATGCCCTCGTCACTTCGAGCTTGCACCTTGACTGCTCGAGGGAGGCGGAAATCGGTCCAACTGCATCTAAGTTCCTGCTGACGATAGAGCCAAGATCGCAGGGCACGAAAATATACATGAAACAGACAGCATGGGTAGCAGCCCAAGCTCTCGCCAATGACCGTGATGCGGATGGTGTCAGCCGTTGGGACGCCTTTGCTCAGCTACGACAGGTGAGGACCCGATCCCACCATACCTCGACATATCAGCGGTGCAGAGCAAGCAATGAGGAAACCGACAACTTGACCGTGCGACCTTATACCATATTCACTTTGGCGAATTGTGATGAAGGGGAAGATGAGGCCCAGTACCGAATTGCCTCGCAGCTTTTCCAGTTGTTTGCCGCGAGTGTTTTCACAGACCGGAAGCTTGAGAAGAAAAAAGTGTGGACCTTGGTTGCCAAAGTGAAACCTGGAAGCGAAGTTCATCGACATATGGAGTCTATCGTAACGCTCTATCCTAATGACGTCCAGGAAATTGATGTAATCGGTAATGAAGCTATCAGCAGTTATCTTCAGCCGGTTGTCTTCGCGCTGGCAATATCAATAGCAAGGGCAAAAGAACCCATCCCCGCGAATAATCACGGGAAAAAACATTGGTTAAGGAGCACCGACATGAATAGGTGCGTAGGATCAGCAAAAAGAACACTATGTCCTACCGCAGTAGGTCGAGCACCATTCGCTTGTCGGTCTCCCTGTTTCGTATGTGTGTCAGAGCTGATTTGATATCGACTTACGGTTGCTCATTATAGTGATAAGGTCCATCAACAACAACATGGGTGGGGTGATGGCAGAGGGAGTTGGCTCACATCTATGATTATTCAGTGTTTTCAATATGGATTCCTTTCCTCCAAAGATATGTGCAGCATAAAAATAGCTCTGCTCAAGAGTGATCTCCTTCTGTATACTCGGCGGCCCTCACTCCTGATATAACACATAGCAAGCATTACTGTACTGCCCTGTATATACCGTTATTGATTTAAGCACAACAGTGAATGCGTCATACTGAGATATCAATGAAAGAGCACAAATCAGCTACGCCTACGCCGTGGTTGCCTGCTTTGGTCTGTATAAGAGAAGCTGATATGCTAATAAGCTTTAAGTTGACCAATGAAAAGGAAAAGCAGCATGGTACTCATGGGTATTCAGCTAATACTTTTTAGATAAATATACAAAAGATTCTCCAGTGGTATGTGTTGATGAGCATTGTGTCGGTCAAGGATTAAAGGTGTCACCGATATTTAATCCAGACTACGGTAATAAGTAGTATAAGTGCGCTAAATCACTTATCAGAGGGATACATTGCTCTTATGTATCAGGATGCCCCTCATCTCTATCCCTTTCTAGGCCCCTTATGCTGCGCCTTTATATACTTGAAAAGGTATCGCCCATCATGGGCTTCGATTAAAGAGCGCGGCACAATGAAATGATCGAAAATTGAATAAACAGTAGATGCCCTACTGACTGCAGCTCTCATCACTCCAGTAAGCGTAAACTATCGGTAAAAATATAAATACCATAGTATTTGGCCTGTACAATGGAATATTATGATCACTGATCTATTCAGTTTACCTCGCGTCACGAGACAGGGAATCAGGGATTCTTTGTGTCCCATCGAGTGCCGCAGCAAGAATAAAATGAAAAGGGCAAAAAGAAAAGGGAATAATTTTGCATGTCTGTGTGGGGTGGAGCTGGACGCGAGGCGCGCGCGGCTGAGCCAGAAAATCAGATATATTTTTTTAGTGATGAGCTGCGACACCAAAAACTCACCTTTGTTCTTTCTTCTGACCACCTCCTCGCTCAATGTTTGGAAAAAGCGCATTCGGTAGCGGTGGAGGCTTTGGGCAACAGCCTCAGCAGTCTTCCGTCTTTGGACAGCAGCAGCAACCACAACAACAGCAATCAGCCTTCGGAGGTATGACTCTTTTCTAATGGCAGACAATACAGTCTCCATGTATCTATCAATCGATAACTGTCCATCGCGTGTGTGCGCGCACTCGCATTATCGACCGCATTTCGTTGGATTGAACTGATCCTCTTTCTCTTCATATAGGTTTTGGCTCTGGCAGCACGGGCAGTGCCTTTGGCGGTGGCGTAACAGGAACGAGTGCATTTGGTCAACCGGCGCAGCAGCAACCCTCTGCATTCGGAGGCGCTTCTACAGGTACGTCTCTCGTTTGTCTTTCTTTCTTTTTTCTTTGTTGATTGGCGATCACCCTTCCATGCATCGACTCATGCTTTCCTTTTAGGAACGTTTGGCTCGGGAACGACAGGGTCTGCCTTTGGACAAACACGCCCCGGCTTCGGTAGCGGCACGACCGCCTTTGGAGGTGCCTACAAGAAATAGACGACGACATCATGGACGAGTCACTGATTTGATTCATTGGATAGGTCAATCCCAACCCGCGACTTCGTTTGGCGGCGCAGGCACAAGCGCCTTTGGATCGGGTGGTAAGTTCTTGCGATATCCAAAAGACAGGTCTAACAGAGCCAGGTTTCTCAGCTCCGGCTGCAACCAGCACTCCCTTTGGAGCCAGCACGACTCAACCCAGCACGGGCGGCCTCTTTGGCCAGAGCCGTCCCAGTGCCTTTGGCGGCGCCACGTCCGCAGCCCCCAGCGCATTCGGCGCCAGCACAACCCCCAGCGCGTTTGGCGGCGCCGCTCAGACCACCTCTGCCTTTGGGGGTGGCCTCGGCGGTACCACCGGAGGTAGCGCCTTTGGCCAGGCCGCGAATCAAGGCACGGCCGCGGCCGACTTCCAACCCACACACGACCGCGACGTGTCTACCGGCGTAAACAACTTTTTCCAAACCATCACAGCCATGCCTCAATACAAGAACTATTCCCTCGAAGAACTGCGCATGCAAGACTATGCCCAAGGACGGAAATCGGGTAGCGGCGCAGGCGCACCGGGCATGGGTGGTGGTTTCGGTACCGCAGCAACAGGCAGCGCGTTCGGTAGCACAACGGGCACATCCGCATTCGGGCAGCCTCAGCAGTCCACAGGCGCGTTCGGCCAACCCGCGACAGGCACCTCCGCCTTTGGTCAGACGCAGCCAACTACCGGTGCCTTTGGACAGCCCGCGACGGGCTCTGCCTTTGGTCAGCCTGCGTCGACAGGCACCTCGGCATTCGGTCAACCCAGCACAGGTGGTTTCGGCCAGCCTAGCACAACCTCCGCCTTTGGTGGCGCCAGCACAGGCGCCTTTGGCAGCGCGGCCAGTAAGCCCTTGTTCGGCAGCGGCGCACAAACAGGCGGCGCCTTTGGTCAATCGCAGCCAGCGACCGGTGCATTTGGTCAGCCCGCCGCCACCGGTACGGCCTTTGGACAGAGCGCCCAGCAGCCCTCCACCGGCTTTGGTGGTTTCGGCCAAAAACCAGCCGGCACGACGCCCGCTTTCGGTGCCGGTGCGGGCACAGGTGGTTTCGGCAGCACCGCGGGCGGCACGGGTGCCTTCGGCGCAGCAGCCAGCAAACCCACGACTTCGTTCTCTTTCAGCACTCCTGCGAGCGGCGCCGGTACGACAGGCACGACAGGCTTTGGCGGCTTTGGCAGCACGGGCGGCTTTGGCGCGAGCACGGGCACGACAGGCGGTGGTTTCGGTGCTCAACAACCCCAAACGGGTGGTCTCTTTGGCGCAAACAAGCCGGCCACGTCGCAACCCACTGGATTCGGCGGCGCTGCGCAACAACCGGCGACAGGCGGTGCCTTTGGCGGTTTCGGTACAGGTGCTCAGACAGGCGGCGGCCTGAGCTTTGGCGGTGGTGCTGGAGGCGGTCTGTTCGGCGCCAAGCCTGCCACCAGCACCGCGACGACAGGTGGCGGCTTTGGATCCATGACCGGCAGTTCCTTTGGTGGAGGTTTCGGTAGTGGTGCAGGCGGCTTTGGTGGCCAGCAACAGGGTGCAGGCACGGGTAGCTTCAGCTTACCCGCACAAGGTGGCCTGACTTCATTCGGCACGAGCGGCTTGCAGCCCGGTCAACAACAGCCTTTGATCGCTTCGGTTGACAAGAGCCCCTACGGCACGAACCCCTTGTTCGATCCTAGCAAGCAAACCGCCACAGGGGCCCACAAGACAGGTCCCAGCGCCGTCTCTCTCGAGGGCGCCCAGAAGAAACCCTCGTCCCCTCTCTACCCATATTCTCCTCGCGTCGTGTCGCGCATCAAGCTCCGCGGCTTTTCTTTCAACGCCAGTGGCCGCCAGCCCACCAAAAAGCTGAGCTCACTCGAGGGCATTGACGATGACGCTGTGCTCGGTGCCGGCGCTTTCACCCCGCGACCCAGCAACAAGAAGCTCGTGTTCGACAAGGATGTGAGCACGGCCGATGTCGGCAGCCTCGTAGGCAAGAACGAGAAACCCCGCGTCCTCTTTGACCCCAAGCTCGAGCTGATCTCGTCCAAGACAGACAAACACGACACCGCTCCACCCACTGCGAGCGCATCGCCCGAGCCCGCCGAAACATCAGGTTCAGCACCCCCCAAGGCATATGCCCAAGTCTCGGCCCAGCAAGGCTATTACTGTTCCCCGACCCTGGAAACTCTACTGTCGATGAGCAAAGAAGAACTGAGCCATGTGGATCGATTCTTGGTCGGCCGCCATGGCTTTGGCGAGATTCGATTCGAGGGCGCAGTAGACCTCTCCAACCTGGATTTGCATGATATCCTGGGCAAGATTGTCGTCATCGAAGCACGCACCGTGATCTGTTACCCTGAGAACGAGAAAAAGCCGCCGGTGGGCCAAGGTCTGAACACCCGCGCCGTCTGCAAGCTCGAGAACTGTTTCGCAACGGACAAGGATACGCGCCAACTCGTCAAAGACCCTCACCATCCCCGCGCCCAGATGTTTAGCCAAAAGCTGAAGAATCGCCCTGGTGCCAAATTCATCGACTATGACTCGGAAACGGGCACGTGGACCTTCCAAGTCGAACATTTCTAACAAAAATGAAAATAAACACAATGAGCATTCCCTCTTTTCTCTTTTTTTTTTCTTTCCCCTTCTTCCCCCACCCCACCCTACCTCACAATTCTCAATCAACACCAACACCTATGATAGCATGACCAACAATTTCAATAAAGAGCGATTACACTTTTTTTTCCCAATAAATCAAACCAATCATGCATTGATTCCATACCACTGGAGGTGGTGGAGTATAGTATATGAATAGGCCTGTCAGGATCCGCTCTGCACACAATCAATTATCCCACAATTCTCAAAGCATTTGGGTGCATATGTACGTATCAGTGTAAATATACACTCACTACTTTACCTGTCTATTTCATCATATGGATGCTTCTATGGCTGTATGATGGAGCCATTAGGTGGTATGTATGATACAAATGAGATGCATTTTATAAATAACTCGTACTCGATCGTGTCGGTCAGTCTTCTCGTAACTGTTCTTCATACGTCGGAAGCCTCTCACTGCATGAATGCTCCTGGTACGTGGGAAGAGGCTCAGATATAAGCGACGATCTGGTATTACCAGCATTGTCCACTATAGCAGTAGTAGTAGGAGGAGGAGGAGGAGGAGGAGGAGGAGGAGGAGGAGGAGGAGTGGTGGTGGTCGTGGTAGGTTGTCTCTCTCGTTCAGGTCGCCGACCAGTGCTGGAATGCCTCTCCCTCCGTTCACGTTGGGCATGGTTTGATCTCCCACCGTCCATGTTGATAGCAACATGCCGTTGCTGAGATACCCGAGATCTTTCTGGCTGTGTAGGGTTTGAGCGAGAGTGTGTCGCTGATACTCGATTGTCTCTACCTACAAGCAAAGGAATAACAATTACCAATTTAATGGTCGAAAGGTTCAGTATATAAACTAACTAGTATGTATACGGTACATATTGATGGCCGTTATAACACAACTGACCTGTAGAGGTATTGCTCTTACTAGCAGCTTCATCTTTATCTCCTTTGATCGCGACATAAAGGAGGAAGATAGCTAGACCACCGAAAAATAGTGCACTGGCTACGATAGCAAATATAAGACCATTGTCCATTGTATCTTTGATAATGCAGAAATTTGAGTGCGTTTAGCTCTTTTATAGAGATAACGGAATGGTACAAGAAAGTGACAACTGTAATGCGCGTGTGCGGCGCTGTCGACTCAGCTGAGCGCACTAGCCAGGTTACACGCAGTAGGTAAATTTCGATTTTCCATTGCGCCACAATCATTTCAAGCCTCCTTCGCCATAACAACAGTAGCTAGCTTGGTATGGCATCATTCTCAATTATTGAAGATAGTACCACTTCCGAATCCTATGTATTTCGAACAACCAACGCGCAGGAGGCAAATTATGACAGGATAAAGTACTAAGCTTAGGGCGTACGTAGTACATGCTCAGCTTCGGATCATAGGTAACAGATACGTGCGTGTGATTTTTTTTCAAGGTCTCGAATGCCTATTGCTGCTACATGTTCATTATAGCTACATATAGGCATACATAAGATACGTGTACACTCCATTACAGTACGCGTCAAAAAGTAGCATTTGGAGACCAGAAGAGATGGATATCGTTGGGGCGCATAGGTATGTTATGCTGCGCGCTCAACTGAGAAATACGTCATTATAAAAGTTGAGTGTAATACAGATATATGCGTAGGCTCGTACGCTTTCTCTCCCTTCTATTTGCAGAAAGGTTGTCATATCGTTTGTGGGTATTATATCTACACAAAGAGTGAAGCTGACCCAGGCTATTATAGAGATTAATCAGGACTACCTCGGCCTTCACATACTAAATTGTTTGAACATATTAAACTGAAGCTAGAATGAAGTTACTGATAACAGAGTATAATGGCATATCCCTTCATCATGAACTGTTATGGAACCACACTGCCGTGTTTGACAGGACCTGAGATTTACATGGCGACAAAAGGATTTCTAAACTCAGGCAGTTCAAGCTCTTTACTTTTTCCACAGCTATGCACAAACCTATACCAGCCGAATTCAGACAGATGCTTCGGGACGCTTCCAACGTCCGATCTCCCTCCTCCACTGCGACGGGTGATCCAGTATTGACAACAAAGTCCTCCCAGGAAGATGACGAGTAAGCAGAGAGGATTAAGTTACGACAGCACTGACCGATCAATGGACACCGACAACAGATCGCATGAACCCGACACCACTGAAGAAGTCGATCCTGTAAGTCGTTGGTGAGCACTCTGTCGATCAACTACTGACACGACGGTCCTCTAGGCAAAGCGATTTTACGCGAGCCTCATGCACGCCGTGGAAGAACAAAGCAGCATTACGATCCAGGACGACGTGTCGCACGTTGAATTACGCACAGGCACAACCAGCAACCTGTGGAACTACAACACACTGGATGAATATGACGCGTTGGAAGGTGAAGAAAAGCGCTGGTGGAAGCTGTCTTTGATCCTCCTCGACAAAGATACTCTGCCAAAGCAACAATGGGTACAACTCAAGACGTGGTTTCGAGAACTGTTTGCCGAAGCTTACGATGACCTCCACACCAAAGAAGACTCGTATGAGACGATCCTGAAGTACCTATGTACCGGAAATATACGCGACGCAACCCTAACCGCGTCCCGCCTCGGCGACCATGCGACAGCCACCATGA
Organism: Syncephalastrum sp. PYS2702; assembly: GCA_023630325.1. NCBI lineage: Eukaryota > Fungi > Mucoromycota > Mucoromycetes > Mucorales > Syncephalastraceae > Syncephalastrum > Syncephalastrum sp. PYS2702. Next base: position 186,770 of record JAMAMT010000009.1, read on the forward strand.
TACCCTACCCAAAGACACACCACGTCCAAGAGCAGCTGAAGCAGCAGATCACACAATGGAAAGAAGACAAGACCTGGTCAAAACGACCCGCGTCCTTCAGATGCTTATGGCGCATTCTGACGGGCGATCTAAAGAACGCACTCGCGACCCTCGATCACACCACCCTACGCTATCATATGATATTCGGCCTCTTCCTTTTCCACGGCAGCACCCGCTCGGCCGAGGAGCCCGTCGACACATTCATCCGAGGCTATCTCAGCTCACGTACGCGTGAAGATGACATGCGCGAGAAGGAAGACCCATTTCGGCCGTATGTCGAGTTCATTCAGTGGTGGTGGCTCATGCGGTACGCAGACGCCAAAAAGAAATACCCACCGCCGCGACTCATTCCCCAGGTCGTCCTCGCACACTGCCCAGTGTCGCTTGGATGGCGATTAACGCGCGAATACGCGTTTGAGCTGGGCAATGCAAAGAACTGGACGCAGCGCTGGTCGATGCACTTGGCACGCATGCAGTTGCCGCGTGCCGCTCTCTTGGCAGCCCTTTTCGAACCCGATGCGAACCATGTGGTTCGTCTCCTTTCTTTTGTCGATTACGATCACGATGCGGACGTGGCACGCGGTATACATCTTCCCGAGATCTGGCTCAAGAAAGCAAGGGTACGTGTGATGCTGTGGAATCCAAAGACAAAAAAACTGACGTTGCCATTGTAGGCTGCGTTTGCTCGTGCTCAGGGTCACTATATCAAGGCAGTTGAGCTATATCGCGACATTGAAGAGGAAGAAAAAGCGACCAGGATCATTTTTGATGACTTGGTACCAACTACATTGCTGCAAGGTGAGACATGACAAAAAAGAAAGTCTTTGTTTCCGTTGCGCTAAAACTCCTGTAGAACGAGATTCTTTCATCGCAATCAAGTATTTAGACTCAGTTAAAGGAAAACAAGCAGCAGACGCACAAACGATCACCAACGCGTATCACTCTTGCCGGGAATGGGCGAAAAAACAAGCTACCGTAACGGAAAGCAAAAGAGATGAGGTCATCAAAGCTCTAGAAGAAGTGATAACGCGGCACAGCACGGCTCTGGCAGATAGTTTAAACGAGCTCATAATTTGTATACGCGCCATCCGTCTCCCCACTCACTAGGGGCTTTTTATTATATCATCTGAATTAAAGAAGAAAGAAAAGAATACAGATATTGTGTATCTTTTTATCGCTATGTACTGTACGTAAGCGGACTGAATGATCTACGTCTGATTCGGCGCACGGACCGTTGCATGCAGGGCAGCGCCCAGAAAACCTTGCTCGGATACCGAACCCCAAAAGGATAACAATACCCTGTTTGCGTGAGAAAGTGGGAAGCCACCTGAGCTTTTTTCTCCATCCGTATTTTCTAAAACAAAAGTTTGACTCGCTCTATGCTTTTGTGAAAAAAATAAAAAATGAAAACTGTTTCATTCATTTCAAAGATGCTACTTTATTATATCTATATGAATGGTGGATGTCAGATGGATGGTATGCCTTTTTTTTTATTCTTCGTCTCATGGATACGTATGTTTTTAGTTGAACGAAAGCGGATGCGACGGAATGTCTTCGTCAGACTCGTAACACATATGAGGCACCTCTTTCCGCCTTTCAGCAGATTTGTTATCCGAGTCCTTGTCCGAGGTCGACGTATTGGGGAAGGAAGAACAATAGTGCACGCGGAGATGACGCCGCATATTGCTCTGTACGCTAAATCGTCGGTCGCAGCCAGGGTGAGGACAGACATGTGGTTTCTCACCGGTGTGAGAGTAGATGTGTACGCGTAAAGATGAGGGCCTGGAAAACGTTTTAGGACACCGTGTACACTTGTACTTTTCTTGGTGCTGTGGATGTTGAAAGGGTGGCGATGCGGTTGACTGTGATTGAGTATGCAGGATGTGCGTATCTTCTGATGGTGCAGCAGGAATGATAGCTGGAGGAAGAGATGTGGGGGGAGAGGATGTGCTGCCCGTTGAAGGAGTGGCAGCAGTCATTGTGGATTTTTTAGCACGGTCAGTGAAGAGATCGGCTGTTAGACCCGGTGACACTGCGGCGGCTGAAATCGTCCGTCTGTGTCGCTGTGCCATGTACTGCTTATCGACAGAACGGGAGCGTCGGGCAAGCAAGGAGGGCGCCGCCGCCGCTGCCCTGGATGGGTGTTGTGGCAAAGGGGCCTGCGACGGCGGCGGTGACAACGGATGATGGAAAGGAGGCACGCCCGATGGTCCGCGCGGATAAGCGGTGGCTGACTGATGTGGATGAGTTGGATATTGTGGTTGTTGTCTTTGCTGCTGCTGCTGCTGCTGTTGAGGGATCAGAGGAGAGGAAACGCCCGGCATTTCCTTTCCTGTGCAGATCTCGGGTTGATAGGACTGATTTTGCACAGATCGGGGTCGCTGAAACATGCTATTTGGCTGGGGCCCGTGGGTGCTGTCCATACCATAAGGCAATGTTGACGTCGTAGTTTGAGAGTGCAGGTCCGGTATTGCGTTGTTCTCGATATTGTCACCGTAGACCTTTTGTTGTTGTTGTCGCAGGTACGGATGCTCACCTGATTGCAGCCAGGAGACTCGTGCACCCGCCTCGGTCGCCTCGACCACCCGTGGAGTCAACTCTTGTCTTGCTCCGGCTAGTAGTGTCGCGTTCAAGATTGACATTAGTACCCATATCTTGATAAAAAATGAAAGAAGATAAAGAGCTAGCTTTTCTTTTCACATACCGGCAGCGGCTGCGGCTGCCGTATTTATTCGAGTGTTGGTCTTGTTGGAGCGGTCCAGCATGGATGCGATGGGCGGTAGTGAGACTCGACCAGTATCCATAATGATAAGAAGAAAAGAGGAAAGCGAGTAAAAGAAGAAAGAAAGGAAAGAAACAAGAGCCACACGCTGGCGCAAAGAAAGGAAAAAGGTTCACAAAGCGATAATGGTAAGTAATCGGCGACAAAGCGCACGGGCGACGAAGGTGCATGTGAAATGTTTATCGGGAAATCATCACCGACCAGGCCAGCGGGGCAATCGTATATCTGAAAGGATTAAAAAAAAGTTTCTCTCTGTCTTTCCTTGATATGTGCGCGTGTACGAATATAATGCGTCTATGTACCATTGATTTGCCTATCGCCATGCATGTGGTATAGGATTATCATTGTATTCATCTACATGGAGATAAATTAGTGATAACGTTCATCTATAATAATAATAGTAGCGATTGACATTGTTTCATGTTGAAGCAAGGTACTGATCAAGCCAAAGGGATACGTGCATATTGGCCAAATCCCTCGATGATCCTCGAATTGCGCCTATTCCCGAGGTCAGCGGTCAGGCGATCGATGTGACACATGTGCCACCTCGTTCTCCCGCAGCCATTACTCTTTTGTCTCAATTTATTACAGGGATACCATGACCCAAAAAAACCTTCATAGCTAGGCCTATCGCAATTTTATCACCCAGCATATCAAGCGAAAGGGTAAGAGAATGACTACAGAAAATGTGGGTGCATGTGAACACAATAAAGGAGCGGAAAAAGGCGACAAGATTTTAATAGCGGTAAAACTAAGGGATGGGGGAAGGTGCATGAAATTCCTTGGCTGGCTGCTCCAAAAGAGAAACTCGTGAAGAGTGTCAAGTGCAACTGCTGACTCATGTGGGCTATATTTCTGCAGTGCTACCTTAGCTTACATGTACCTTGGCTTTCTCCGTGCCATGTTTCTTTTAGGTTTTTATTTTTTCATTGTTTTCTGTCCATCTACGAACCACGAACTCAACATCCTACGTTAAATCTGATAAAAAGCAGCTTCCCAATAATCTCATGGATTGAATAATTTCGAAATATGTTTGCATTAACCCGATACAATTAAACAAGGGTAAACCGAGCAAGTCAGCTGCTCTGCTTTGCGTCGAAAGCTGCTCGCGACAACTCAACGAGAGAAGAAGCAAATTGCATCCATGTATATCAGGAGAAACAAAAGAGAAAAAAAAATCTGATAATCATCTCAGCGAGAGAGGGGAAATTGCGCATTGGTATGCAGTTGGACAGTCAAGGCCCGAGAATTTGTCGGTTGTCAAAAAATGTTGTTGACGATCAAGCGCAGGTTTCTTAAAACACACTCATCGAGGCAGCAGGCATGCCGTTTCCCGTCCTTACACAACAACAGCCACAGACACAGCATCAGTCGACTTCGCTGCCGTCCGATCCATCCGAGATCGGGGGTGAATCGCTATCCACAGCAGGAGCCTCTGCCGAAGCCACCGGTGGATTATGGAGCAACATTACTTCGAACCCGTACTTTTCAGCTGGTTTCGGCCTGATTGGCGTGGGTGCTGGTCTTACCTTATTACGCCAAGGTCTGAATGCCGGTGCTGGGCTCGTGCGTCGCCGATTGCTCGTGACGCTCGAGATTCCGTCCAAAGACAAGTCGTACCTGTGGTTCTTGCAGTGGATGTCACAGCAGGCTCCGAAACGCCATATGCAGCACTTGGCAGTGGAGACGAGCTATAAGCAACACGACAATGGCAGTATATCCACCACCTTTGGTCTCGTTCCCGGTCCCGGTGTTCATTTTTTCAAATGGCAAAACGTATGGATGAAAGTGGAGCGCCAACGGGACGGCAAAATGATGGATCTCACCACGGGCAGTCCTTGGGAGACGATCACGGTGACAACTCTGTCGCGTGACCGCCATGTATTTACGGATCTACTGCGGGAGGCACAAGAGATGGCCTTGAAGAAGCAGGAGGGCAAGACTGTTATTTATACCTCGTATGGTCCCGAGTGGCGGCCGTTCGGTATGCCCCGTCGTCGCCGCTTGCTTGATTCGGTCATTCTCGATGGCAATATTAAGGAGCGCATCGTGGACGACGTGCGTGCTTTTATTGGAAACGGAAAGTGGTACAACGAACGAGGTACGTTCTCAAATGATTTGCTCTCTTTTTTTTTTTTTTTTCTTCGTATTTCCGCCGGAGATAGGCGTGCGGACAGACATGTATTGACGATCATCTTTTTGTGTGGACAGGCATTCCATATAGACGCGGCTATCTGCTCTACGGTCCTCCTGGATCCGGCAAGAGTAGTTTTATCCAAGCGCTTGCAGTAAGTTTAATGATGCTAAAACCTTGTGATCCAACCGTCTGATCTGGCACGCGTTCAGGGCGAGCTCGAATACAATATTTGCATTCTTAATCTATCAGAGCGCGGCTTGACCGATGACAGATTGAATCACCTCCTGAGTAATGTGCCAGAAAGAAGCATCATGCTCCTCGAAGATATCGACGCCGCCTTCTCCAAGCGAACCCAGACCGACCGACAAGGGTAAGAAAAAGAAAAAAGAAGGCGAGCTAGATCCGATGGTCTGATACGAATGATATCTTCTAGTTATCAGTCAATGATCACGTTCAGTGGGTTGTTGAACGCACTGGACGGCGTTGCATCTGCGGAGGAGCGCATCATCTTCCTTACCACAAATCATATTGAGAACCTTGACCCGGCACTGATTCGACCTGGACGCGTCGATATGAAAGAGTTCTTGGGCAATGCGTCAGAAGAGCAAGTCCGAGCCATGTTTTCGCGTTTCTATGGCACGGACCATCGGGATTTGGAGGATGCGTTTGTGGCCCGTGTGAAGGACAAGCACATTAGCACCGCCGGCCTCCAGGTAAGTCATTGTCTTTTCCGCAGGAAAAAAAGAGTCGAAGGTAATGATTTTGGTTATGTTTCTCTTTTGCATCTGTGTAGGGCCATTTTGTATATTTTAAAGATAAACCCCAAGAAGCGGTGGAGAATGCCCAGATGCTGTGGACACAGCTTCTGTGAGCAAATATGGAAATTTATTAGAGGAAAAAAAAAAAGACTCACCCTGCTTCTTTTGTTTCTTTCCACTTCTATTATTACTCTTTCCCCCGTCTCCCTGTTTACTCTCGTTTCTTTACGTTCGTCCTGATGGACAACACATATACGTGGATCTTCATTGTCGGTGTAATTGTGTTTTTCCTCGTCATCATTGTACTGCTATGCTTCACCAAGGCTGGCGGGGACAGACTCTTTCTCGGAGGCAGCGACGACCTCGAAGGAGGAAGCGAAGTGGTCGAGACACCCGCGCTTCTGGCATCCCTCTCCGAAGATGCTCGCATTAGCTACGAGCAAGCAAAAGGCAACTCCATTCTGGAAGAAGTAACAAGTAACGTGAGGCTGATACCCTTTTCGTGATAGTATTTCAGCAAAGATACCCTCCGGACAGCGTCCCCACCGATATCACCCTCCCTCAGTACGTGTCGATACAAGAAAAGGGTGTGTCAGCCTTCGAGTTCGAGTGGGACATGGAATCCAACACATTCGTGTCCGCTCGCACCGAGATACAATTTTATCACGGCGAATCCTGCGTGCAAACCAATCTGCCTTTGCCTAGGAACCAAGACGTCTATTACTGGGAGGTAAATTATTTACTTATCTCGTGCAGGAAAGACATATTCGATCGCTTACGAACGGAGCTAGGCTAAAATGTATGAGAAACCTGCCAGCACCACCGTGGCAGTGGGCGTTGCGACGAAACCATACCCTCACTTTCGGCTGCCTGGTAAGGACAATGGGAAAAAACAGGGAAAATGAATCGACTTTGACAAACAAACTGATACCTTCCATTGGGGAACAGGATGGAATCGGCATTCCTTGGCCTATTTCAGTGACACCGGCCACAAGCACTTTAGTAACCCTTTCCAAGGCAAACCTTACGGCGCCACTTTTCAAGAAGGCGATGTCGTTGGAGTTGGCTATCGTCACCGCACGGGCACTATTTTCTTCACGCGCAACGGCCGAAGATTGGAAGATGCCTGCTCCGGTCTGCGCTGGAACCTATTTCCTACCCTGGGCGCGAACGGGCCCTGCCAGATCCATGTCAACTTGGGTCAACGAGGTAAAATTGCATATGTAGACAAAAAGAGGTGAACGGACGATACTGACAGAACAAACCGTCTGTAGGTTTCGTATTTGTCGAAGCCAATGTCAAAAAGTGGGGCCTAGCGCCTATGCACGGGACGCTTGCCCCACCTCCTGCGTATGGATACGAGGCAGGTTCTCTGCTCCTGCAGCGCGGCATCAATAGTTCGCCTGCAAATCTCTCAACGGGAGGAGACGCCACGAGCAGCACCCATTCGGTATCAGCACGTCAACGCCATTATGACGAAGACGACGAAGAGCAGCCACTCATCCAAATCCAGCAGCAGACACCCATATCGATCCACCACCCACGACCCCAGTATCCAACCCAATCCCCTCCGGCCTACTCCACCTTTCCACGTTCGCCTGCAGGTCTCTTGCGCCATCCTGGCGGTAGGCGACACACCATGCTTAGTACCAGCAGCACCAGCAGCAGTAGCAGTAGTAGTGGCCCTCAGTAATACCTCTCCGTATTCCTTTTCTCCTCTCTCATACACATTCTTATCTGATGATTACGAAAACATGACGATACCCTCCTCTCTTCATTTTTTTTACCTTTTGCCTACTCCCTTCCTTCTCATATCTGTACATAACTTGTAGTAATTGGACCTACCATCTATAACCTCTTTTCTCAAGAAACACGCAGACCGCCTCCCAATCCAATACAAAGCAAAAGAAAAAAAAAAGTAGTTCGCACAATGGCATATATTTTCAATTCGGAAAAGTATGTAAAAAAGCTATGATTATGTACAACTCCTTCAAGCCTTGCCATCCTTCTTGGCAACGAACTCGCAGAGGTCAACGACGCGGCAAGAGTAGCCATACTCATTGTCGTACCAGCTGACGAGCTTGACAAAGTTCGCGTTCAGCGAGATGCCTGCCTCGGCATCAAAGATGGACGAGCGCTCGTCGCCGATAAAGTCGCTCGAGACTACCATATGCTCCGTGTATCCCAAGATACCCTTGAGAGGACCCTCAGAAGCCTTCTTAATGGCGGCCTTAATCTCGTCATACGACGCGCCCTTCTGGAGACGAGCGGTCAGATCGACAACAGACACATCTGGGTTGGGCACACGGAAGGACATGCCGGTCAACTTGCCGTTGAGATGAGGGATGACCTTGCCGACAGCTAGTAACACCCATATTAACACAAAATATCAAAATATCCATCTTCAGGGAAGGAAAAAAAACACAAGGTCAGCAGAGACTTACCCTTGGCGGCACCCGTGGAGGCAGGGATAATGTTGGGGTTGGCACCACGGCCTGCACGCCAGTCCTTGTGCGAAGGACCATCGACTGTCTTTTGGGTGGCAGTCGTGGCGTGGATGGTGCTCATCAGGCCCTCGACGATACCGAACTCGTCGTCAATGACCTTGGCGAGCGGAGCCAAGCAGTTGGTTGTGCAAGACGCGTTCGAGATGATATTGTATTCGGGCTTGTATGCGTCGAGGTTGACACCACAGACAAACATGGGCGCATCCGCCGAGGGCGCAGTGATGATGACCTTCTTGGCGCCCGCATCCAGATGGGCTTGCGCCTTGTCTTTGGTGGTAAAGATACCGGTGGCCTCAATGACATAGTCGACACCATCGTTGCCCCACTTGATATCCTGAGGGTTCTTCTCATTGTGGACAGTGATAGCCTTGCCATTCACGACGAGCTTGCCGCCCTTGGCCTCGACGGTGCCAGGGAAACGGCCGTGCACGGTGTCGTACTGGAGCATGTAGACCATGTACTCAACGGGGATGAATGGGTCGTTCACGGAGACGATCTCGATATTGCTCTTCTTGAGCAGAGCAGCACGCAGCACAATACGGCCAATGCGACCGAAACTGAATACCAGCGTTAATGACTCGCCTCTGTGGCAGGTGAAAGATCATCATACCCGTTAATTCCAACCTTGGCAGGCATAGTGTTTGAAGTAGAGGAAAGGGATGTGGAGCCCATGTCATACATGCCGCGTAGGTCTTTATATACCGCTGGGGGATGATATCAAACCCCCCCTTTACATAATGTTTCATCACCCCCACATCACACTGTGACGGACTCGAACATCATAATATATCATAGGTATAATCTTCATTTTGCTATAGGTGCTGGCCAGAACACGTTTAGCTGGCTATTGTCCTTACCCTTCGCTTCATTTTCATTTGTGGCAGCGACGGGTTGTAACGCGCGCGGGGAGCTGCGGGCAGCGCACGGATAACAGGGGTTATTTGACTGATGCAAGACCCCATCTCCGGAAAAATCAAGTTGCGTCTGAATAAGCAAACATATAGAGCAGTATATTTTACACTAAGAGTAGCGGTAGTAGGTATACAGTACAACGCCTCTGTTTGTTACGTGTGTAAGTCTAATCAAGCAAAAAGAGGAATGTGGGAAGGTCTTGAGGAACTAGGAAGAAGCGGCAGGAAGGCGTTCCCAGACGGTGCCCTGGGGATCCATTTCGCCTTCGATTTTGGTATCGATGAGAGCATCCAGACAGGCGCGACCCACAGCAGGTTCGAGGATTTGGACGGTCTCTGGGCGAATCGCTTCGTTTGTGATACGGTTAAAGAAGGCCTGCATACAACCTGTGGCACGGATGGGCTGGCCGCGTGCACAGTTAGCAAGGTGATAAAGCATGCTGGTCTCCATCTCGAGGGAGTCAGTATCAGGGTGGGTGACCAGGGCGTTCTTGATTAACAATTCGTTATCATCCCAGAAGGCAGGATCCTGGCGGCCCTGGGCAGAGTAAAAGGAACAGCCGTCGGCGTTGAGTCCGCCCGTGATGATGGGTCCGACGTCGGGCAAGGGCGCGAGCACGTTGGTCAGCGCATCGGCAAGCCTTTCGCTCATATCAGCATCGGCGTTAAAGACACCCGAGATGAGATAGGGTTGCTGACTGGTTTGAGGCTGCACGGGTTGGTCGCAAAAGTAGTCGAGGTTGCGGCGGATACAATAGCCGCCGCGAGGAACAATGACCGAACCACACGGAGCACGCTCGTTAAGTGCGCCACATGAGCCAAATCGAATGATGGCCATTGTTCCTGTGACGATAGCGCGTGTCTCTCGCACGAAAAAGTCCATCATTGGGTTACCCATACCACTGGAACAACAAAAAAAAATCATGCCAGAGAACGGTTAATTTTTCCGTATTTCTGTGCAGAAAGGGGTAAAGTACGATAAAATGATTCAAACTTACATGGCCATGATAGAGACAGGAACACCTTTGTAGCGACCAGTGATGGTCAAGAAACCACGGTGACTATGGTTAACAAAGGTCTTGTGGCCGCAGTCTTGCTCGGTATCGAGCCATTGGGCGATGGCTTTGGCTCGGGCAGGGTCACCGACGGTCAGGATGCGGTTGGCAACCTCACCATACTTGACACCGATGTGATAGACTCGGCCTGCATGGTCCCTTGGAAAATTAGCATTGGAAATAGCGTCCTTCATGATGTGGTAAAAAAGAAGACGAAGAAGAAGAACAAAAGAGGAAGACAAACAAAAAGCGGCGGGAACGAGACTGTGCGAAAGTCGAGGTCCTTAAATTTGTTGTCCCGACAGGGCCAGTGACAGCTATTAGATACGACCGCAGAGGTGGTGTAGCGTATATCTTGTATGTGACAACGTTCAAAAGTAGCAGCTACTTCTATAATAGATATATCCATGACCCGCCGCATTGTCTCGCCCGGTCTCGCTTCTTTTGTCAAGAATTCCCTCAACAAGGATCCCGGCACGAACTTCTTTCGTGGTACCCTCTTTGAATGGCATACTCGGGAAGCCCTCCAATCTTCTTTAGGCATGTCCCTTGACCATGTCGGCGGTCGATCCGATCGCGGTATTGACTTGCGCGGCTCCTGGCCACTCTCGACGACGTTCCCTCGGCTTCCTCCCGGTATGCAACCGGACATTCTCGCGCAATGCAAGAACGTGCGAAGGGGCTGCACACCCGACCACTTGCGCTCCTTGGTGGGTGCCATCGTAGGGCATACGAGTGACACGAATACAATTGGATTATTATCAACGCCCTACCACAAACCCTTCACGCCTCTGTTCCTCAGTGCATTCTCCGGTAGCCGAGTGCCCCTCGGCTTGGTCCAGATTGAAGGCATCACGCTCAAGTCGCTTATTTTCAATGAGGCTGCCAAGCAACTTTTACCCGGTATCTCAGTCACCACACACTATGACCCGCAGGGCGAGACCCGTCCTGCTTTGCTCTATCAGGATGAAATATTGAAAGTTAGTTTATAATCAGGATAACCCTCTTGTACAGACTGGAATTGACCTCAATTTGTATTGTTTAGCAGGCTGAGCACGACGATGCTGATTACTAGATGGGATGTACAAACATACCCTTTGTTGCACAGCTTAGGTTGTACTGAGCTGGACCGCATGAAGAATCCTCCATAGAAGCAACGGATTAGCCAGGCGCTGCAGCTTCATTCGATCGGTGCATGGCTCATTCCATAAGGGCAGCCGTTCGAAACAGTGTATGAATGGCATGAATGTTGGTGCTTTACTTTTTTTCTAATCAAATTGGATGCAATAAATCAAGAAGGGAGTAATACAAGTAATGCTGGTTTGCTATGGTGCGAAAGGAACGGGAGCGAGTGACAGTTGATAGATAGATAGATAGACAGTGACAGTATGTGTGTTGCGCGCGCGTATGTATGTATGTATGATATGCTTCTTAGAAGAGATTCTGTTCGTCGCGAAGGTACTCGCCCACATCGGCTTGGTGGAATACAATCATATCCGTCGGCTGAAGGTTCTTCATATCCGCGGTCGCTCGTGCCGTCACGCCAAAGCCCTATTCAACCCGCAACCCGGAGATCAGCCTTTGCACCCTTTCTCTCTGTTTTCTCCTTAAGAAGTGACATGACTTACCAAAGGAATATCATTCATCGAATAGACAACAATACCGGTATGTTCGGGCGTGTTGTCGGTGATACGTCCTAAATGGGCCTTGACAATGTTGTTGCCGTACAGAAACGGCATCTCACCGTTGGCTTTGACCCAAATTTTATGCTAAGGGCCTGTGAATACACTTTCTTTTCCCTTGATATCATCCCACTTACTGTGCCATAGAGTGCAAGGTAGTCGAGAGCGGTGATGTGAAGAGTGAACTTGCCGGTCTTGGAGAATTTACCAAAGCAAGTGCCAATCGATCCGAGGTGATCGCGTCCAGCGCTGACGGCTAAACGAGCCATTTTCTCGCTGCAGGTCCAAGAGTGAGCCTCACCATACGATCCGTAGCGAAATGACTTACCTCAAGTAATAGACACGGCTCTGCTGCAGACGGAAGCAGTAAGGCTCGTCGGGACGGTCGACCAAGTGCTTAATGTTGGAGCCCATGCTGGAAGACCATGAGAATGAGAATGAGAACGAGATCAAGGATGGAAAGTAGACTAAATTACGTACTATTTGGCCAGCTTCTCAAAGAGAGTCGTGGTCTCGGTGGTGGTCAACGGTCTCATGGTATGATCAGGTTACTGAAGGTATGCAAGAAAAAAAGTAAAATCGAATTGGCAGGAAACAAGAAAAAGAATTTGGCAGCAATCAGGGTCCGCCAGCCACATACTCATATACCACAGTAAGCACTGGAAATGATATGGGGTCATTCTATCTTTTATGCATATATTACTGTTGCTATTATCTCACGTCTCGTATTTCGCCATCACATCGTCCAGCTTAAACAGCCAAGAGCTATACGTGCCACCCGAACGGCTTTCCTCCGTTTCGGGCAGAGGCTGTCCTTCATGACCCTCACCCTCCGCCTTGACATCGTGGATCAGGCCCAGGATAGTACGGTATTCATCGAACGTGAAACGGGGTCCATTCTCACTGATACCACGGATCATCGCTTCGCTACCCAGGTTAAACAGCTGGTAGTATTCACGAGCGCGCTCCATGACTGAGCTCTGGGAGGGTGGTACAAAATTGCTCAGATTTTGTTGCAACGCCAAAATGTTGCGCATCATCTTTTGCACGCCGTTAGCGTTCATGCGCTTAATGTAAGATGCCTCGGTAATCAACAGGTGAACGATGAGTGCAGGCAGTCCGTCAAAGGCGAATCTAGTATGCGAAAGATTAAGAGGTTGATCATTTTCACGAAAACATTCTCTGACTTACAATTCGTCCTTGGGTGGCAACGAAGAGTTGATACAGTCATCAATGTCCATCAGGTCCTGGTTCAACGTAATGACGTACGGGTCGGGCTCATAAGTCTCGTCCTCGAGATAGTAATTACCCTAGAAGTAAAGCATGAATAAAAACCAAAGGGATGCGTCTCAGCCTTCTCTTTACCTCGCGCACAGCCATTTCCAGGTAGTACATGACATGGCAGCGGTTTTCCAGACGAAGCGTGAACAGGCAGGTCTCTGCCAGCTGCTGGTATGTCGTAAGGAGCGTATCATATCGCCTAAAGTACAGTGAGTTCAGCGACTCTTTCCACACGGGTGTATTCATACTTTGCGGCTTCGCCTCGCAGAGGCAGGAGAACGGGACCCGTATCGTCTACAGAAGACCGTCTTGGTACCCAGTCCAACGACCATCGGCGGTTACTCATTGCCTACATAGAAATCAGTCTAAAATTTCTCACATGATGAGACAGTTTCACTAACCTCGACCGACGTCGCAGGATCATTTTCGCTTGCGAGGTTCAGGTGACTTGCCACAGATGTGGCTGTGGGCAATTTGTTCTGCTGACTTGGTGTACGGAGCTCCCAGATCTCACGAACGAACCATTTCTATACCCCCACATGTCAGAGAACTAGACTGTATAACGTCTCTTGCATATTTTTTGACTTACCAAACTGTGGTATAGACGACCGAGGGCCACAAGCCGTTTGGGCTCAAAGATGAGCTCTTCTGTTTCGATTTGCTTGGCTTCTTTCAGCTTGAGCTCCATGCCAATTTCCTAGCCGAATATCAGTAAGCGCTTTTTGTATATCTGCCTCACACTTACAGCTTGGTTGAGCGCTTTGACAAACTCAAAATCGGCTCTCTACAAGAAAAAAGGGTGGTCAGGATCCATGCCGATTTCATGGTCAGAGGGACTCACGGTATCATCATTGAAGTAAGGGTTCTGCGCCAACAGTGCAACTAGACTTTCGTCCTGCGCCCAGTCGCCACTCGTGCAGATGTCAATCTCGGCTGTGTTCTTCTCCTTATCATCGTAAGCACCGCCCTTTGCCACCGTGGCTAAAAAGATGTGTCAGCTACTATGTTACTCGCTTCATACGAGAGCTTACAGTAGAAGCGCTGGTAGCATTTCTCATAGTACTTGAGTAGGACGACCTCGATCATACGCACGTATTCCTCAATATGGAAGGGCATCGTGTGCATGGTCCGACACAAGCTTTGGATGACACTGATGAGAGCGAGAGCGCTCTGGGAAACTAGGATCAGCAGATAGAACTTCAGCAGTTTCAGGCGACGCCTACCTTCACAATAGGGTATTTGGAAAAGTTCTTGTAATTACGGTCATCATGGAAGGCATCAAGACCTATGCAGAGTGAGAAATCCAAAAAGGAACCTGATTCAACTGAAACATACCAACGGTAGCGTGGCTAATAAGCTGCATGACCTTCTCTTCAATTTGCGGCAGAAAGACATTGATAGCAAAATCATCGAGAAAGCTACCAAAGCCCTCCTCATTTTGATCGTCGCTGTTATGAACGATTAGCAACAGAATTATGCTCATACATGTGTACATGTCACTTACTAGTTGGGGAATACCTCGCGCAGGCGCTCAAGGAATGCCATCGTCGGTTTGAGTAAGACGCTGACATTATACGCATCCGGTTTGACAAGGAGACGATGGCTCTTGGAAGCCATATCGCTCGCATACTTATCGACAATACTTGAATGCAGCAGGGGGTCGAGCTTGGAGTTCTCCGTCATGTCAAAGCCAGGCAGCTGCTTTTTGAACGACGAGAAAAGCTTCCGCTGAACATCATTGTACGCTTCCTGCAGGCTGTCGTCTTCTGGCGTGTCTGTAAATTTGAACAGCTGGCGTGATTTTTCGCGGGAGCCAAACATGCTCTTGCCGATACCATCGTCGACTTGCAGATTGGCAGGGGTATGGTCTTCACTGGTAAGATAGTCTTGCAGCAGGGAGCGTATCTAAATACATGGTGAGATACTCAAAAATAAAGGGTATCACTTTTACTTGCCTCTGCTTGAACAGGTCGCCAGATTTCGTGGAAATGATATACTTTAAAGTCTTGCAGTGGTAGACCTACGTCGATCTTGTGAGTGGATATCAAAAAAAGTGTGTAGGGCGCTGATCTACCTTCACTTTCAAGCATGTTGTTCATTCTCTGTTATCACAAATGAGCGTCTTATAATCCTCAGCTTGTTCTTATCTCACCTTTTTGATACGACGAGCACATGTTTCCGTAAAGCGGAAGCCTCGAAGCACGGCCTCCATTTTGGAGAAGAGGGTCCACAAGAGATCTTTCAGCACCTCGTTTTTGCTCTCACTGTTTGCCTTATCCAGGCAGTAAATGTCTGTCGGGTCCACCGTGGTCTTGGTTGAGGGTGACTTCTGCACCGCCAGACTTGATTGTCTGATTTTCCAGTTGAGTTTGCAGTACGATCTAGCAGCTCTGTCCATACCTTTCTTCAACTTGGCCAATGGTCTTGTCGACCAGACGATGCACTTCGAGTGGAAGGCGCTCACACATTGTCTATGGAAGACTCTATGAGCATAGCGACCTTTTTTTGTTTGTTTGTGTACAGTAATACCTCCAGAGCGCTAGGAATATCACCAAGAACCGCCAGCGCTTCCATGATGATTTCGATGTAGTAATAAGAGTCGGTTTCTGGGTCTTTGTCCATGTCTTCTCTGAGCTATTGGGGATGATAAATAAAGTGAACGACTGATACCTTCTATGCACTTACAATATCATTCTCGTCCACGGCAAACATATCCTCGGCTTCGTCTGTATCTGTATAAAGTGTCATTAATGACGTCCTTGCACCAGTGGGCTTATTTCACTTACTTGATGGTGAGCCCATGCCGAAACTATATGGACCATATGCAATTAGAGCGCATCCAAATAGTTTTGCATCACCTGCTCGCTTACCTTCTCGGTTTGACAGTAGACTCTGGCACTAGAGAAAGCATCCGTGTTAGATATAGCTGGTTATCCGTAAAGGGACTTACGTGTCTGTTGCTCCGGAACATAAGCTGCCCACCGGGTATCACAATAAGGGCTCTTAAGGTAGAGATGATTATGAAGTTCTTCAATGAGCAAATCGTAGAGAGTCTAATAGAAGCAATTTGATTAGAAAATGTGACAGGTGCAGTCTTAGCCATACATTTTTCTGTGCAGTAAGTGTGCGTCGTAGATCGTCGAGTGCACCAATCTGCTTCATGTCTTTGCTGTTGACCATTTTGAATGACTTTGTCACAAGTTGTGCAGCAGAGAGAAGATGCTTGCTGTTCATGAGGGCTTCGAGCTTTTCCGGCGTGGTACGAATGTCCTCGCTAGACGGAATGTCGTGAGATATTCTCTTCTTCAAACCAGTCGCGATACATACATGGCATCCAATAAGCTCAGCATTTCTTTATGCTGCTCACTCTTGAACCACATACTCAGCAGGTCTGTACGCTTCTCCAGAAGCTCGCCCTTGCATTTGCGTAAATTTGCCTTCATCTGAGCGACTCTCTGTTGAGAGTCTAAATCCTACTGAGTCTCGTCTCTTGAGGGCAGTTGTGTGCGCGCTTACCGTTGATGTTTTGTAGCACACCACCAAAGGTACCGATGGAGTTATTGAAGCCTTGATAGTAGTCTATTCCTTTGTTTTAACAAAAAGACGCCGTGCTTCGTGGCTGAAACGTACCATCCACAATGGATTTCAAAGCCAAGTTGAGGTCATGCAGTACGCGCTGAAAGGAGCGATAGTCTTTGCCTTTGCCGACTGAGCTGTCATCCATCAAGGCGAGGGCAAGTGTAACGGGATCAAACTACATGGACACGATGAGCCCATTTTGCTGGACAACAGTTTGATATATTACATCTTCCTCGAGCATAAAGTTCCATTCGTGGTTGATTTCGTCGAGAACAGCTTCGAGTGGGGATGTCCGTGAGTTTGACAGAGAAGACACAGGAGGCAAGAAACAGATTCTGCTATACCTGCAATGTCTGAATAATCGTCTTGGGGTGGGTACCCATAGGACTGTTCGTTATAGCGTCTGTCGTATTGGCGCTGTTGTGTAGGAGGAGAAGATGCAGCGTCATCTGCGAGAAATGGATTGTTGGCGTCCATGGTGAGACGACAAGCTTAATATACGACTAAGAGGAGAACACGCTTATGGCTTTTGAATGGTGCCACGCGCGTTTCAATCGCCGAACCATTTTCACACTTTATGCCAGGAACGCATGACGGAAATCAACTCATCAGAAAATAATATATAAATATGGAGAGACCTGCGATCCTTGCCTCGCTGTGCTATAAAGCTACCTACTGCACATGTCACTAGAAAGCCATCCATTCTTGGAGCAATGCATGATCGATCAAATTTCGTCTTTTATTGAGTCCTTCAATTGCTCAAACAAGGTCAAATCAAAGACTTCGGGTGACTTGCGACTCGCCATCACATTATCATGCGCTTTTCGAAGACGCTCACTCACTTTGGCGTCGAGCGAGCTTGAAGATGCTGTCATCAGTTCTAGAATATGTGGAACGTACTTGCCGGAAACATAGAGCGGTGAATCGTACACTCTCTGAAAGTACAAGAGGCAAGTCAAATGGAGGATGGAGGGAGCTGTCGCTAGCGATGCACTAGTTGTTTCTAGTTGCGTTATAAGTGATTCCTTAAATTCTTGCCTCAGCCGTCTAAAATGAGAAAAAGGGCATGTAAATTCACGATCAATATCTCTTTTTCTCTATATATAGAGACTTGCCCTTTGACAGTATCGTCGTCGAGATCTTCTGCGCCAGGTATATCTAGAGAAGACAGGTACTCCATCAGAGCATCCGTTTTCTTACAGCGCACCGTTATTAGTATGATTCCAAATTTTATTTCGCAAAAGCATGTATGTTACCTTGCTTTTGAGCATCTTTCCGAACGAATCGCTCTTGCTCTGTTCAGCCGCGTAAGTTTCGACAATTTGGCGCTTCCGGTCTCCCATGATGCGTTCGGGATGTTCTAATTCAGCCTGCTGGATGCCACGCTCTTCTGCTGCAGAAGGGCCTTCTTCTAGGTAGGATAGAAGCGCCACGTGGTACATGAGATCGAGACCAAGTTGGCGCGCAACGTATTTCTCCAGACTCTTGACAGCGTCGGCTTGCTTAAATAGGGTAGCCGCTGCTTGTTGAGTATAGTAGATGCGCTGACGTACATCTCGAACATAAGCGCGTTCGCGCTCTAGGTGCTGTTGTGATGGTGACGTGCTTTTTACCAGCGAATTTGGGACATAGACGGAACGAATGGCGCGCTGCAAGGCTTCGGTCATGGGCTTGACGAGCGCAGGCGCAGCCACTTTGGCGAAGGCATCGGGTAGACCCAGATTTCGTAAGTAGTCATTCACCTAGAGAAAAGTGCCCGCTCGATTTAGTATCTGAGTACTCATGGCAAAAGAACATTCATGCGCACCTCCTCCTGTTGCAAGCGCACTGTGTCGGCCAAGGCGGTTTTCCTTGTCTTGCCACTGTGTTGCTTTTGGACGTGTTGAATTTCGTGCTGAGCACGCTGATCGAGCTTGTCCTGTGTGGACTCGATAAGGAAGCGCAGATAGTCGGCGGTGGTCAGAAAGTGAGTGCCCAAAAGGACAGGTTCTCTGGAGGACAGCTTGCTTTCGCTTTGTCGGCGTTTCTGTTGCCGTAGAAGCTTTTTGTGTTTCTCTTCCAGACGGGAAAACACCATATCTAACATGGCGGTCACGTCGGCAGCAGTAAAGGCGGACGGTACGTTTTGCTGTTAGGAGAAAAAAACAAACGGAACAGCGCGGTGAGCACGTGGGTTCCACAGCACTATTCTACGCATTCAGAGATAGGCGCCTGCTTACCGAGAAATCGCACCAACCTTCTTTGCTATCCAGAGCGCCTTCCGCAAGTGATTCCTGTTCATCCAAGCAGGCTGGCGTTACTGCGCAGGTGGGTAAAAAGATGATGTCAGGGAAATGACGTGTGAGCAGATCTTTTGGGTTGCTGTAGGGGTAGGACCGTTCCACTGTCTCGTATTCTGAGTAGAGATAGATTCAACTTAGTGCCCCATTGCTGATAGCCGTAACATGGACAAGAGTCGCACTTACCGATATACCCTCCGGCAGCAACGAGCGATTTGATGAGATCCAATTGCCCATCTCTGTAGCTGTGCGGCACGTAGACCGTTTTGTCATAGCGGCCACGGAACATGCCGGCAGACGAGCTACGTTTGATGATGGCATCTAACAAGACTATGTTTGTTTTAGTGTTATGCATGTCGTGGCGTAATTCTTTTACAAGTAAGTGTGTACCATAAAAGAGGGATTCCTCTTCTGACAGGATTTCGCGCTGCAGTTTAAACATGGACAGGGGCCTTTATGGGACCAGGGCATTAAAAAAAAAGAGATCAGACATTCCAGTTCCACACACGTGGGCGCGAGCATTTCACTTACTGTGTCGCTTGATCCAAGGCTCCCTGCAGGCGTGCTGTAGCGTCTATCACGTAACGACGAGTCAAAATAAGATTGGACAGCTGCGGATAAATAATCAAGTCCTTGCTGTCATCGTCATCGTCGGCGCTCGCGAGTGGACTCAGGATCTAACCGTAGTATAAAAGAGGGTCAGCGAGATGATGGGCAAGCGGCTGTGGTATTCGTGTCTTGCCTTTTGAATCAGCGCATACGGAAGGCTCAGTTGCTGTGCTAAAGTAACCATGGAAAGGCAGCCTGCATCGCTGATCTGTGCGTGAAGACGATCGACGGTCTTGTCCACGTAGTCACTGATGAAATGTATGAGAAATAAGAGTAAATAAAATAATAAATAATGATAATAAATAAACAATATTAAGGAAATGATAAAAAATAGGAAGAACACATACCTAGTAAGAGCAACATCATCCATGACGAGCCATCCGTTTTGCGGGGCTAGCACAGACCAGGCATGAGTGACGCTTTGAAGTGGGACGTCGATTGACCCTGAAAGTTCAGACGCGGATAGCCTCCCTAAAAAAACTCAGCGTTTGAATAACATATTCGTTCTTCCAAAAGTAGCAGATTAAGGAGACTACGCAGGACGCGATAACAATGCTACACTTTACGAAATAGTTATAGTTTACCTTGTTTGTCCATAGCAGACACAATGGCGCGGTCAAGAGCGGATTGTGACATGTAAGAAGGGGTGCTTTTTTGAAGCCTTACAAAGTTAGACAAGTGGCCTGTGCGCAAGCCCTGGTCGACCATTTGGACGAGTAAGTCATCGAGGACGTTGGGCGGGATTGACATGACGGGCAGTCAAGGGGGTCAAGGCAGAGATGCGCGAAAAGGCAAAAGTGTAAGTGTAGGACAAGTAAGGCAGGTACGTAAGGAGCCTATTCTGCTTTTTTTCTGTGACTTTTTGGTTGCCGATTTTCTTTTGTCTCGAGAATGCAATTATAATAATGGTTTCCATTGCCCTTCCCCTTGGATCACTCGCAACACTCTTTTTTTTCCTTCTCTCTCTTCCTCTCGTTCTCTTTCCTTCGTTCCTTCGTTCTTTCCTACTCTTATAAATTTACTCTATTTATTTTATTTCCTTTCCATTCGTTATATATCGTCTTCCGCTTCTTTACGTTCCTTTTCTTTTTTTTTATTTTATTTTTTTTTTGCCACCCTCATAGACCTACACTACATAATGGCAACCTTTGCAGCCAGTACGCTTTCTCAGAATCGCTTTGTCCTGGCTACCACAATTTTTGCTGTCGTAGGTTTCTAATGCTACTGTCAGATACTAGAATATATATATACGCACGCACCTTACAACGTGAACACCACATGACCCACACATATCCTACTTCTACATAGTGCGGCTGGTTTATCACCTTTGGCGGTGCGTGTGCCCTACAGACTTTAAACGGTGCCTGGTGGGTCGTGGTTTACCAAGCCCTGTTGCTCTGCGGCTCCATCCTCGTCTTTATGTCTGATAGCATTTTGCAATACCGTCTTGTGGTATGGATTTTTGTCATTGGCTCCTATCGATGTCTCCTGCTTTCTGCTCATATAACCCGCCGATGACGGTAGATCCTGACTTTTATCGGCGCCAGCATTCCATTGCTCACGATACAAGTCGACTACGTCCTTCAGTACACAAAACCTTCCGTACCTCGCGATCCTGCCAACGCATATGCAGTCGGTTATATCATTTTGATAATTGTTCAGGTAACTGAGAGGAGAAAGAGGAGGAGGAAAGAGAAAGGAAAGGATTCTTTTTAACTTGACCTGATTCTGGATTGGCATGTCATCAGTACGCTTGGGTGGTTGTTTTTGGCAGCGACCCCAACAGCTACCTAGGCCAATTTGGACAGATCAGCAGTGTCAGTGGAGCAGTGCCATCTTTGCATCAGCAGACGGGCACGTACCCACCCACGGTGTTAGGAGAAAAGCACCTTGATTTCCCGGCTGACAAACGCTTGGCGTCCAATGGAATGCAGCCTGTCACGACTGTCATGCCCACTTATCAGGCCAATAACAGTTACCTCCAACAGCCCCAGTCAGCCACCATGGTGCCAGCCCATGCCCCACCACCCCAAGACCATTACCTACCACCTGCTACTGAGTACCGTGAGAAGGTGGAGGCTTTGCACGCATGTGAGTTTAAACAGACAGACAGAGGAATGATGTAGAAAATGCTTATACTGACAATATTCTTTCTTATTGGGCATTATAGATAACGCCAACCCTGAAGACCCGAACGAACTGAGTTTCACGAAGGGTGAAGTACTCGAAGTTGTGGATCGGAAAGGCAACTGGTGGCAGGCACGGAAAGCAGATGGTGCCATCGGTATCATTCCAAGCAACTATGTAAGTATAACGTTGCATGATGAAAGAACACGAGCTCATACGTCGATATAGTTTGCACCCCCATCGAATCAGAGCAGTCCGGTGCCCAACTTATGAAAATAATCCCTCAAAATAAATACAATCTCACTTGAAATCCTTGTGCACATTCCTTAGTGGAACCGTTTCCCTCCCTCCCCCCATTTTTTCTTTCTTTCTTTTTCTGTAATGATCAAAAGTATGTAATGAGGATGTTTATCAAGGTTGTGTGATATGAATCGGGTGTATGGACAATAGTGAGGGGTGAGTAAAATGTACAGTGAATTAACAGTGCGTGGCAGAAGACAAAAAGCGAAAAAAAAAAAGTCGCTACAAGGTGGGGGCGGATGGGACGTTGGGAGGTGAAATAATGTGAGAGAGTAAAGATGTGGTGAGATAAAGTGATGAGGTAATTTAATTTGGGCGCGCGTGTATGTGTGGGCGTATGTGTGGGGGGTAAAAACCGTATGGTATATGTCGATTAGCAGGCCATCGAAGGCCGAGAGGGAGGCGAGGAGCAGTGATGGTGGTGATGATATGCGGCAGGACCTGCGAAAGGCGAGCAGGAATGGTCGTCAAAGTCTGGGAAGGAGACGTAGGTTTTCTCAAACACGGTCAGACTTGCGTTCGCGGACTCGGTAATGTCCTGAGCACTGCAAAAGTGGTCTTGTGCCTTTGAGGATGAATCGGACGCACGCCGAGTGATAGACTGCAGCCACTGAGCAACGACTTCTCGCAGCTGTTGAGAGTGATGGTGCATCATGGAGCGTTATTAGTAAGGAGGAGAAAGAGAGAGAAAAAGAAAATAGAGAGAATAGATGGTAATGAAAGGAAGGAAGAAGAGAAGAAAAGTAATACCTAAAAGGTCTGGAAGGTCGGATTTATATGTGGAGCACATCCGGTGCTTGGAGTGACAGGTCGGTCGGTCGGGTCACATAACCCAGCCAAGGTCCACCCACCAAACAGCAGGTTCACAAAAAAAAAAAAAAAAAAAAAAAAAGGGCTCAACCAGCCATCCGTGATTGCTGACGGTCACCTCCCCCAGTATGGCAAATGCACAAGGAATGCCCTTACTGAGGAAAGCCGGGACCTTTTTGTCCGGTCTCCTCTCTGCTTTGACTGTCCTCTGGTCAAAACGTGGGCCCAGTTCACGTGGACCGCCCTTCATTTTTTTCTTTTTTTTGTTTGCTCATCTGCCATATTCCTTTCTGTAGCCGATCGGTGTCCTGCTATCGCTTTTTTTGTACAAGTGAAGAAAGGAGGGGAGAAGCGGATACTCTCCGGGCCGGTCAGCTTTCAGCATGGCAAATGTGACAAGTGCTGCAAGGTAGGACCCATGCGGGCGGAGCACGCTTCTGTGTGTCCCTCTTTTGCCTCTGCTGTGTTCTCTCTCTTTCTCTTGTATGTGTTGTGTTCCCGGACCCGGAATCCCCCTCACGCCTGTGCAGGGCGCAGATTGTGCACCCATGAGCTTATTCTCTCCTTCTTGTTGTCTCCCCTACGCTCCAATAACGAGCCATTTCGCTCACTTATAGGTCAGCCAACCCATCGGTCTGTTTGTCCAACGCTTGCACGACTTGCCTCCGCCCGTCGCTTTTTTTATATGCATATCTCGAAGGACATGTATTTTTATTTTAGCTCCCGAGCTGACAAGTAGCTGCCACAGCTACATGACCGTTCCAACTTTCTTTTTTAATTTCTGAGAACCTAACCGTATCATAGAACCCGTCTGTGACAAGTTGCCTCGGTCACTTGCATCAAACAAAACTCAAACATCGCTGGCACTCGGATTTAGACATGTTCTGGACCGCGATCATCTGCATATCATCTTGCGCTCAAGCAAGAAGAATGAAGAAACAAGAACAATTGAGAGATCGAGATTCTTATTATACTCCGCTCTGTTTACAGGAACACACAAACAAAGATTAAAAAAAGCGCAAAAAGAGAACAAGACTAACAGCAGCCGCCCTGCTTTTGCTCGTCCGGTGTTTGCGACACCGAGATTGTTTGTCCCGCGGTGGGCTTGATTGCATTGTTGGAAGACTCCAATGCCTTGTTCGAAACGATCCGATAGATTTCTATACGTTCACAGCGTGATCAGTAATTACAATACTATAATGCCACGTATCATGCCTTTGCTTCATTTTTCCACTCCTACCTGTAAGAATACGCTGGAATGACAACTCGACGTTGGTGGCATCCAAGGCGGAAGTCTCGATGAAAGACAAGCCGTTCTCAGCTGTTGGGGTTGACAACATGGTTATGATTACAGTTATGGTTGAGTCAGATGCTGTCATGTATTTTTGTTGCCAGTATTCCTTGTTTACCTGCAAATTGCTTGGCATCGTCGGTCGGCACGGACCTCAGGTGTCTCAGATCACTCTTGTTGCCAACAAGCATGATCACGATATTGGAGTCGGCATGATCTCGGAGCTCCTTGAGCCAGCGACCGACGCTTTCGTATGTGGAGTGCTTCGAGATGTCATAGACAAGCAGGGCGCCAACAGCACCACGGTAGTAGCTAAATAAAGTGTTATCATCCTTTTTCATTGAGGATATTTGCGGACTTACGCGCTTGTAATGGCTCTGTATCGTTCCTGGCCAGCTATGATTGCACCACACATAAATAAATAACGAGATCAGCGATTTCTTTTTTTTCTTTGCGGCCTTGTTTGTGTAACCCATAGAACAGGGACTGAAGCTCTGCCCTTTCCACCATAAAGACACATATACACACACAGGGCAAAAAGGGGAGTGGAGATGAAAGGACTCAGTGGAAATAGCTATACCTGTATCCCAGATTTGTGCCTTGATGACTTTGTTGTCGACTTGGATACTTCGGGTGGCAAACTCGACACCAATAGTGCTCTTGGACTCAAGGTTGAACTCGTTGCGCGTGAACCGACCCAAAAGGTTGGTCTTGCCGACACCCGAGTCACCAATCAGGACAACTATCAGATACAAATAAAGAACAGAAAACAGAATTCAAGTTAGTGTGATGCTGAGGATTGAGATGGTTCCATCGCATGCAAAGCTTCACACGCGCGCTCTTTTTTATGTCTGGTCTGGAGCGGAACGATCGACGGACCGACGGACAGCACACACTCAGACATAAAAAGAAGAAAGAAAGAGAGACAACTAATGTCCAGCCCAAGTATAATCTCACCTTTGAAAAGATAGTCGTATTCGTCGTCACGGCTCATGTTGCTTTGAGATGGGGAAAAAAAAGAGAGAGGGAAGAATAACTATGGTGGGTTTGCGCGGGCAAGAAATTGAAGCTGTCACACGTCGAAACCTTCTTCCTTTGGTCTCGTCGTTTTTTATCCAAAGACGATTAGAATAAGGATCCTCGCTTATCTTCCATGCTGTCCTCTACGATGTAGTTTGGTGCCTATGTCTCACCCTCTGTAAACGTTATCCGTCTGTCAGAGTCAACAGTTGCTCAGGGTTCATACACACAATAAACGTCTTTTTTTTTTTCTTTTGATTTGTTGTTTGGGTTTAGCAAGTGTGACCATAAAACCGCTTTTTTTTTTTTCTTTTGCGACACATGATCTACCTGTTGAAAAACCCCCTTTGTTGTTCCGCTTTGGATACATATACTGTAAGTCGTGCATCACATACGGACAGCTGTCCTTCTTTTCTTGCTTCTCATCCGTAAAACGGGCGCTATAAGCTCGGAACCCCTGAATTTGGTCCTTGGCCCTTCCGTACCGCGGTGACTTATGCCAAGTCTGTCCCTCTTTTTGTACAACGTTCGATCGCCCTAAAGTGTCATAGTTCCTACACACTCACCTATCGACGACCTATTCCATATTGACCTATTCCATATTCCACTCTCTTCCAATACATCCGATGTTTTCTATAGATGTATGGCAGCTGGTTCTTTCCAAATATATAAAGACATCCGGATGATGTCAACGTGGCACTCGCTAACATTTATCTCGTGAGTGCACTGTCGCCACAGGAGACGAGTTTGACATTTTTTATCCATGGGATCTGGCGACGATGACTAGTCTATATATAAGCTATTGTGCAGGATTTGCACTCCTAGGACGCAGCCCGAATGGAAGCTCTCGTACATCTCATCCATGATAGTTGGCCCTTGTGCTCTTCAAGCCGCACTGGATAACGTTTTGATAAAGAACCTTTGTGCTACTTGATACCTATTGTGCGTACTGAATCTTGTAAACAGAACATTATACCTAGCAAGATTTTCTTACAGGAAATGTAGCATCGTAGGAGGAGTTTATCATCGCGAGAAAGTACAGCAGCCACATTTGCTTATGAAATATCGATTTGCTGCTGAAACCCCGCGCACGTCCATTCAATTGAAAATCCTTCCGCTGTCAAAAGAAAGCTACTTTTCCTGGTTGGCCGAATGGCAGCATGGCCACCTGAGATCAACCTTCCGCATGCTCACCGCAATGCAACCCCACAGCAATATCTTTCTTCTCTTGTCTCCTTTGCGGAACGCCTTCGGCCTTTGATCGATTTTCACATTGTTGATTTTCTGACACAGAACCAGTGGGAACTACTTGATCCCGAGTGGCGTGACGCTCTCCTGCCCGAACAAGAACAAGCGCACGAACAGTGGGTCTCTGGGCTCGTGCAGCTCGCAGCTGCCAATACCAGCCAGGTCGGTTCTTGTGTGCGTTGCTTGCACTAAGCTGTCTAATACGCGATCATCTTCCAGGACACCTGGCCCCAGAGCCTGAAAAGTTATGTCAAGGATACGCAGGACCTCGCATTGCCAAGGACACAACTAGATAATGGTAAAATTTGGATCGATTAAAATATAGAAAGGCAGCTCACGCGATCATTTGGTATTATGCATGGCAGTCGTCGATCAGGAGTCAGATATTGACAAGCGCCTGCGACCGGGCATGAGTGACAAGAAACTGCACGAGGTACGGATATAAGTCGACTGGAAGAGCCCATGACTAACTTGAAGGTCGTTAACTAGGTTGGCTGCATGAGTGCAGTGGTGCATAGCGTTGCTAAGCAACGCCACATCCGATCGGTGATGGACCTCGGTGCTGGTCAGGGCTACCTATCCAGAGTCTTGGCATACCAATATGGCCTGCGCGTACTTGCAGTCGACGGATCAAATGTCCAGACGTGTGGCGCCAAGCGATTCGATGCTCTAGCTGTCAAACGAGGCGTCGAGCAGACTATGCTGGAGCACGTTACCGATCATGTGACACAAGACAATGTGTCTTCGCTCCTGTCACGCTGGAGTCGCGACGCTAACGAACCATGGCTCGTATGCGGCCTGCATGCTTGCGGCGATTTATCCAGTCTGATGCTCAGCTTGTTTACCGAGAATCTATCCGCGCTCGTCAACGTAGGCTGCTGCTATCATTTCCTTTCGCAAGATGGATTCCCCATGTCCAATTTCGTCAAGCACGACCTTCAGTATCAAATGGGTACCATTGGCCAAATGCTCGCCTGTCAGACCCCTACACGTTGGGCTGATCGGCGTGAGGAAACACTCAAGTCATTTGAACATCATTTCTTCCGTGCGTTACTGCAGGTAAGATAATCCATGCAGGCCGCGAGCGGACTACTCATCATCGCAGTAGTATATCATGGTTCAGAAAGGGCTCGCATCACCACAAAAAGCACCTGTACTAGGTCGATTGAACAAGAAGAAAGATTTTACTTCGTTCCCTGTCTATGTAGCGGCTGCACTCAAACGCCTCAACTTGCCTGCCGATGCCATCACTGGTCACGAAGCGCAGACATACTATGATACGTACAAGAGAAAGCGAGTTGACAAGCAGATCGCCGTACTATGGACCGTGCGCGCGCTTCTCGCACCCGTCCTAGAAAGCATCGTCCTTGTCGATCGCTGGCTCTATCTAAAAGAATCGCTCGCACACTTCCCCGATACATCCACCAAAGGCGTCTGGATATGGCCTCTGTTCGACCCTATTACATCGCCGCGTAATATTGTCATTGTAGCGTCAAAATAAAACAAACAAAAAAAATATGAAAAAAATGCAGTATGCTTTTTCTAGTTCTTGCCAGATGGGTATGCCGCTTTCAAGTCAACCGCCTGGTTGGCTTCCTCGACCTTCTCTGCGTTCGACTTTGGTTCCTGGTACACAAAGCCATTGGCCTGCGCCTTCTCGGCGAGCTCCGACGCGGCATCCATAAAGTCCTGGATCGCTTGCTCAGTGATCTGGTAGTGCAACACCACACGAGAGATGGTGCTACCACCAAAGGCCGAAATCTTAATGTTCTTCTGCTTCAGTGCAACGGCCAATTCGTCGACCTTGATGCCCATGGGCGCCACGTCGATGAAAAGCATGTTGGTGTGGCACGGCAGCAAAAGCTTCACGCCAAGAGACTGGAGGTGCTGCGCAAGGCGGGCAGCCAGCGCGTGCGTCTCTGGCAGCTTCGGCACTACGGTATCAATGCAGTGACGAGCCACGCGGGCTAAGCAACCAGCTTGGCGCCATCCACCGCCGAAGAGTTTGCGCAGGTGACGTGTGCGACGAATGAGGTCCTTCGGACCGGCAATGATGGAACCAATGGGCGCGCCTGCTCCCTTGGAAAGACACACAGATACTGTGTCGAATAGTTTGCCATAGTCCGCCATGGATACACCCGTGGCTGCGCTCGCATTCCAAAGGCGGGCGCCGTCCAGATGAAGCTTGATGCCGTACTTGTCCACCACCGCCCGGATGCGCTTAATCTCCTCGTAGGGCATGATAGTGCCATTCAATGTGTTCTCCAACGAGACCACTGTCAAGAACGAGAAAGTTTGTGAGCATATCAGCATGCTTATAAATACATCCGCCTTACCTTTAGTCGGCGCACCGCAAAGTTCGTCGGTATTGATGTTGGCCTCAACGTCTTCAGCCGTCAAGTGGGCGCCATTCTTGGGCATCACAGGGATCACCATAGCTTGCGAATGGTATCCGAGACCACCGCATTCGTGGATGTGGACGTGTGCCCGAGCGTCGCATACGACCGATTGCGGCGGGGCGCTGAGCAGGGCACGCAAACCGAGCTGGTTTGTCATGGTTCCACTCACGCAGAACAGGGCAGCTTCTTTACCGAGCAAGTCTGCCATGTACGCCTCCAAGTCATTCACATCGCTGTCCGCCTACATATAGATTAAAGCCACAAAAGCAGGAGCGAAACGTCGTTATTAGACTGTTGTAAGCTTATCGCATGTAAGTTTCCTACAGCAAAGACATCATCGCCGCGGGAGGCGGTCTTCATGAGATCGAACATATCATCGGTAGGAATGGTAGCGGTGTCACTGGTCATGTCATACACAACGGCCTTGGTTCCGTTCTTGGCTGTTGCTGTTGCTGCGGTAGGCGACATGATGATAGTGGAATTGACGATAAGAAAAGGAAAAAATGGGAATCTTTTGGTCGAGATTTTTTAATGGATGGGCAACTTGTCAAAAACTGGACTCCGATGGCTGCTACTGGACGGCTGAGCTTTCCCACGATCCGGCCTGTCGGGGGATAGGCATCCCCAACAATGAATCCATTTAGCTCGAGTGCATCGCCAAAGCAAGTCTCGACAAACGCAAAATGCCACATATGGTCCATGGCATCCACGTTGCATGCATGTTTCAAATATCGTGGGAAAGTTACCCTCACCCTGCCGAAGCACGCGTCGCACAGTTTGGTCGTGAACAAGCACAATCTTTTTTTTTTAACCGCGAACAGCATCTGTGCGGATCATGGCCACTCGCCTATATGGCGTATTTACCTAAAGAAGGTAGTTAAGATTAAAAAAAATCACCGATGATTTCCCCGCGCACCAGTACCTGTCATAAGTTGAAGTTTTTGTTCTCTAACGAACGACAGGGAATTAGAAAGCATAGTTAAGACAAATAAGAACGCAGAGATGAAATAGGCAGGTATCTATTTACAGCATTAATCAGAGGATGGATAAATTGGAAAGGCGCCCATCATGCACACGTCGTGATTGACGAGATTTATCAAACCTACAACATGGATTAATCCAGGAAATTGTCTGCCAGAACATTTCAAACAAAGGAAAAGAATGATAGTTCAGTATTCTGTTACTCCTGTGAGACACTTCCCAGACAACAATGCGTCCTGAAGTATGTAGAAGTATCATGGTCTCCAGGATGTCGCAATTTGGTTTATCATGGTGAGAGTGCTGGCGTTAGTATTCTGTATCACACGGTGACAGACACAAACGTGAATACAAAAGTCACGTTTTTTTTCCTTGAGTACCAATGCATGTTTAAACCTCTTGTGTATGTATGACTTGAAACGTAAACGCCTGTGAGGCAGTCTTCGTGCCCGCTTTGTACGTGAGACAAACTACGCTGTTGACGAATTACCATAAATCGTTTCACATAAACTCAAGAACGTACAGTAATAGTAATGCAGCTTCACATAAACATGCTCTTCCTCGCACACTATGTAGTATATTTGTTATGCAACAAATTTGTCTCCTACCCGCAATGGAACTGGTGGAATCATATTGGCTTCCTTATCACATCAGTATATGTATAACTTTTGCTGGTCATGATATAAAGAGCGCCTGGGTACACAAATACGTACATGCTCTGTGTTAAAGATCACCAAAGCATGAGTATAGCCACAACTAAAGTATATGTTATTCTACGTTGGTATCTGCTGGTGATCAAAGCTCTACTCACGTTTTACGAGTATATATAGTACATAGCAACTTGAGACACGTATCAATGTATATTGCCTCGGCGGCTATTGTGACCACTACAATTTAATCTTTTAGTAAATCATGAAGCATATCATGGTATATCTGTTTGCAGCAGTTACGTTATGTAGACAGTTCATGTATTTAGGCGAATTACAATTACGCCTCTCATACGCCTCTCATACATGTATCTTTATAAGCACGGGAATGGTGTTGGAGTAACATATAAATTGTGAAGTTGATGATCGGTTGCACGTCCATGGTGGCTATAACTCTCCACCATTGCCTCAGCAGTCATAAATGGTAGAATACACGACTTCCCTTTAGGTATGAAAATATGTGCCTATACCACGTTCGATCGGCATTTGTTACCATAGCAAATTTGATCTTTCGCTTACCAGGTACTCAGAAATAATTATCTAATAGTATTAAGATGAGGCAGGGTACGAAGGTGTGAAAGAAAGTTAGAGAATAGTAATGCTGAAGAGACGTGATCAGTAGATTTGATAGGCAGACAATAGACGAGGATGAGTTTCGTCGGGCCAAGAATTCATACCCCGAGAGAGCCTGTGGATTCGCCTCGAGCAACGGCGCGACGGAAAAGCAGCTATTTTTCCTTACCAAAAGGGTCAACACTAACAGAGAGAGTAGGTCGCGTTTATTTGAAGCAGTGGAGTGTAGAGACGTCTATTGTTTGCTGACTCGATACCTTGTTTGTTTGCGTGTACAGCCGAGGACCTCATCATCTTTTGCCATCCTCCGTCATCACACCATAACACGCCATGGCTACGACTGACCTTTGCTACACTCTCGTGCACCAAG
This sequence comes from Syncephalastrum sp. PYS2702, assembly GCA_023630325.1. Classification (NCBI taxonomy): domain Eukaryota; kingdom Fungi; phylum Mucoromycota; class Mucoromycetes; order Mucorales; family Syncephalastraceae; genus Syncephalastrum; species Syncephalastrum sp. PYS2702. Next base: position 218,212 of record JAMAMT010000009.1, read on the forward strand.
ATGACGCGACAGAGCAGCCTACCCTGCAGGATTTCCAGCGTGCTCTGGAGAAAGGATCGGATGAAGTGCGCATTCAGACAATGCAGAAGCTGCTGACCATCATGCTCAACGGGGATCCGATGGAAAAGCTCCTCTTGCACGTCATTCGCTTTGTTCTGCCTTCCAAAAACAAGCAGCTCAAGAAGCTCCTGCATTTCTACTGGGAAATCTGCCCCAAGACCAAGCCAGACGGCAAACTCAAAGAAGAGTTCATTCTTGTCTGGTAAGTAACGACTGCGAAAGAGCAAACAAGCCGTACCTGGCAAACTGACTCCATCTTCCTCTGCAGCAATGCGCTGAGAAACGACCTGCAACACCCGAACGAGTACATTCGCGGTGCGACCCTGCGTTTCCTGTGCAAGATTCGCGAGGCCGAAGTGCTTGAGCCGCTGATTGAGAGTGTGCGCGCGTGTTTGGTAGGTTCTAGTTTTACTTTTGCTTTTACTTCTTCTGGCGCTGACACGTATCTCGTATACCTCGCGCCGTATGACAGGAACACCGCCACTCGTATGTGCGCAAGAATGCCGTCTTTGCGATTGGGTCCATTTACCGTCACTTTGATCACTTGTTCCCCGATGCCCCCGAGATCATTCAGACCTTCTTGTCCGGCGAGGCTGACATGTCCTGCCGCAGAAATGCTTTTGTTGTCCTTTGCAACATCGACCGCCCTTTGGCCGTCGAGTACCTGCAGCAGGTCTTCCCGCTCATCCCCGGCTTTGATGAGCTCCTGCAGCTTGCCGTACTTGAGCTGATCCGCAAGGACAGCAAGACCAGCACTACTAACAAGGTCAGTTATTCAGATATCCAGATATACAATGGCCTTTCATTCTGGGGATTGTGGTCTCATACGGTATTCATTAGGGTGCTTATATTCGCTGCGTGTCCGAGTTGCTGACGGCGGTGTCCCACTCGGTCAAATACGAGGCTGCCAACATCCTCATGGTCTTGACCAACAACCCTGCCGCTGTCCGAGGTAACTCCATCTTGCTCATCGACTCCCCCCCCCCCCCATTGCTTTAAACTCACCCTAATACTTTTGTGTAAAAAGCTGCTGCATCCTGTTACATCGAACTTGTCGTCAAGGAATCCGACAACAATGTCAAGCTGATTGTCTTGGATCGTCTGGACAACCTTCTATCCAAACAAGAGCGTGCGCTGGATGACCTGGTGATGGATATCTTGCGCGTGCTTTCTAGCCCTGACATTGATGTCCGTCGCAAGGCCCTTCGCATTGCCATGGAGCTTGTCTCGTCCCGCAACGTCCAGGAAGTCATCCTGTTCCTCAAGAAGGAGCTGGTCAAGACCCACGACCAGGAATACGAGAAGAACACCGAATATCGTCAGCTCTTGGTCCAGTCTATCCACTCGTGCGCCGTCAAGTTCTCCGAGGTCGCTGCCAACGTCGTTCATGTCCTTATGGAGTTCTTGGGTGACTCCAACAACCCGTCAGCCATCGATGTCGTGTCGTTTGTCCGCGAAGTCATGGAGAAGTTCCCCGATCTGCGCGCGTCCGTCCTTGACAAGCTGCTCAACACCTTTGGAGACATGAAATCGGGCAAGGTCTTCCGCGGTGCTCTTTGGATTATTGGCGAGTATTGCTTGAGCGCCAAGGAGATTGATGAGGCATGGCAGCAGATCCGCGACGCGATCGGTGAAATTCCCATTCTCGCGTCTGAGCAGCGTCTGCTGGATGCGGCTGAAGACGAAGAGGGCAACGAAAAGCCTGAAGAGGACGAGCACAAGGCAGCTGTCCCATCGTCCACGGCCGCGCCGCGCCGTATCTTGCCCGACGGTACCTATGCCACCGAGAGCAGCTACACCGTTCAGCCCTCCGCAAGCACCGCTAAGCTCGATGCCGTCAAGGCCGCCACGAAGCCCCCACTTCGTGCCCTCCTTCTTAACGGTGACTACTTCTTGGGTTCCGTCCTCGCCACCACCCTCACCAAGCTGGTCCTGCGCTTCAGCAGCCTGACCACGGACACATCGCTCAAGAACGCTCGTCGGGCAGAGGCCATGTTGATCATGACCAGCATCATCCGCGTCGGCCAGTCCCAATTTGTCACGCATCACATTGACGAGGATTCCTACGACCGTATCATGCAAGATCTGCGTGTCGTCGGTAAGCACAATCCTTCGATCGACAAGGTCTACCTTGAGGACAGCCGCAGTGCCTTTGCCAAGCAAATCGAAGCCGAAGAAAAGCGCGCAGCCGAAGAAAAGGAGAAGGATAAGACGGTCGAGGTCCAAGTGGATGATGCCATCGTATTCCGACAGTTCTCCAAGAAGACAAACGACAGCGCTGTCGACGAGTATGAACAAGATTTGTCACGTGCGACTGGCACTTTGGACGCCAAGGACGATCTTATGTCCAAGCTAAGCCGTATCGTACAACTGACTGGCTTTTCTGACTCGGTGTACGCCGAGGCTGTAGTGAATGTACACCAGTATGACATCCTTATGGGTAAGTGGGTCGTTTTTTGAACAAAGGGGGAGGGTTCCGTAAATGAAATGAATGAAATTAAAATAATGTAACACGCCTCTTATTTCTTAGATGTCCTGATCGTCAATCAGACAGCGGAGACTTTGCAGAACCTGACTGTGGAGTTTGCCACGCTGGGCGATCTGAAGCTGGTGGATCGTCCTGTGACACACAACCTGGCACCACACTCCTTCCTGACCGTCAAAGCTCCGATCAAGGTGTCGTCCACCGAGACCGGTGTCATCTTTGGCAACATTGTGTACGACTCGCAGACAGCCAATGAGAATAGCAGCGTGGTGGTGCTGAACGACATTCACATTGATATTATGGATTACATTAACCCGGCTTATTGCACCGAGACTCAGGTAAGACAGACATCACGACGTCAACAAAGGTTCGTTAACGCTTGTATAGTTCCGCAACATGTGGACCGAGTTCGAGTGGGAGAACAAGGTGAACGTCAACACCAACATTACGTAAGTGCACCGCTGCCTGAATTCCTGATAATCGAAACTGATGACATGATCTATCTAGTGATTTGAGAGTATACCTGAAGCACATCATGGCGTCAACCAACATGAGCTGCCTGACGCCAGAGAAGCAGCTGGAGGGCGACTGTGGTTTCTTGTCGGCCAACATGTATGCACGCAGTATCTTTGGTGAGGATGCACTCGCCAACCTGAGCATCGAGCGCGCAGGCGACAGCCCCATCACCGGTCATATCCGCATCCGAAGCAAGACGCAGGGCATCGCCTTGAGTTTGGGTGACAAGATTACGTTGGCGCAAAAGACCGCCTAATGCACAAAGCTTTTCCGCCTTCTCTCTCTCTCTCTCTTCTCTTTTGTCTTTCTCCTCTCTTCTTCTTCTTGTCATATATAAAATAAAAGTGATTATACCGCGCTGCTTCCTTCTCTTCCCCTTTCTCTTGGGTTCCTGTTCGCATCCATGATATCATTACCAACGGCGTGATGCCCACGTGGTCTAGACATATAGAGTGAAAGTTGCAGTATTGGTAAGTATGCAAGAATTGGTACCACATTAATAGCATATGTATACCAGCGTACCCATGTTAACCCGCTCGACCCGCGGTGGTGCACACACACACACACGCGGGTGGGCGTTATTCCGTCATGTTACGAAAAGCTGAAAAAGGTAGGCGCAAATGAAAGGAGAAGACGGGGACGTAGCCGAAAGCACTAGAACATGTTTGGAAACAAGACCTTACGCTAGTAAGTTACTGTACTCAGCTCTTTCAACGCCAGGTTTTTGCATGTGCTTGTGAGATAGTTGCATTAGGTGCAAACGTGCCATAATAAGCAGGTCGAATGAAAGCTATAGGATTATTTTTGTCAGGCATTTACGGGTCGACGGGACAGTTGTCATTTGTTATTGAAATTATGTACGACAGCTTTCTGAGCCCACGCTCATTTAACATAACGGCATGAAATATGACTCGGATGCGTTTGTTAGCAGTTTAGAGTCGCCCTGTATTATCCGTTGCATTTCGGTATCTGATCAGGCTGGCCAAGTGTAGTACATGGATGCTGACGTCGTCGCTCACCGAATCTTTCCACAATGTCAACGATATCCTTCTCCTATAAGCGTATGTCGTCATCATCATTTCCACCTCCTTGGATTGAGCGTGTTTAGTATACATTTCCTCCGTATGGTGAAGTCGATGTCTTTCGGTACGATTTAATGAGTAGTCACTAGATTCCCTGATACCCGGAATTTGAGTTGGATATAAAAAGAACAAATTTAAATATATGGCGGGATGATCAGGAAGGATGAGATAGAATCGCGGGGGATTAACAAAAAAATAAGACCGTCAAGTGGAAGTATTGGTCTAGCCATTTCCGATGAGACCTTGGCGGAATTCTTGGATCGCTCTCTCAATTAACCAATGTGCGACCTCGTATCGGTCAAAGTCATTCTTCTTCATCTGACACCATATCATCCCATACTGTACAAAAATATGGAGCAATGCAGAGCGCTATATGCAGGGCGTACTTTATGTCTGTAAAAATCTGATATATATGTTTGGGGGAAGGGCAGAAAATCAGGAAGTTTATTCGATATAACAACTGAAATCAACGAAAGAAAAGAATTTGGGATCGACGGTTAACAAATATGGATAAGGTCGAAGGACCAAATTGTTTCGCTTCTGTTGAGAACATTGAACTGGACCTGTGTTTCTCGCTCTTTCCGCGCTTCTTCTTCCTTCTCTTTTTCGTTTCCATACCCACTACCTGATTGCCTATGGGCAGCCAATCCACTTCCACTCGTTCAAAAATACTCCAGCTTGCCGCATGCTTCCTGCTTTGTGTAGTAGTGTTGAGCACTTCGTTTCGCTTTGTGGCCGGTACGACTGGATGACATCGCCTTGTGTTTTCACGGAACTTACCCCATGTTGCTTGTTCGAATATAGAGCCCCAAGACCGGACACGTTGCCATGGCATGCTTAACGACGGCTGGTGGTCGAAAGAGAACCATACACAATGGCAGCCTTCGGGATGTATGCCCCACACTTATACCAAAAACGAGATCGCCCAGTGTCTGAATCATTCCCGGATTCTCTACGTCGGCGACTCAATCATGCGCGAGCAGTTCTATTCTATGACTCGTTTTGTCCGTCCTCTGGATATCAAGGGTGCATTACATATCGACCGCAAATACACCGTGAAAGAACTCGGACTCGAGCTCGAATTTTGGTGGGACCCTTATATCAACTCAACCCGCACGCAAAACATGCTTAAAGTGACCGACCCGACCGAACGGCCAAGTCTGCTGGTGATTGGCAGTGGTATCTGGTATATGCGCCATTTGAAAGACCAGTTCTTTGACGAATGGCGGGTGGCGGTTGAACGTGTGCTGGACGCTGTGCAAAACTCGAACCATGTCGCAGATGCCGTTATGCTCTCGCCTGTTGAGATTCCGCAGTTCAATCGACTCAATCCGGTTCGACGCGGTGCATTCACGACTGACAAGATCAAGATGATGAATGATTACCTCAAGGTGCGGGAGCGGGAACTCCAAAACACCGAAACACCATTTGTTGTTCCTTTCGCATGGAACACAATTGCTGCTAACACATTGAACGAAACCGATGATGGCCTGCACTACCATCCTATTGTTACGAGCACACAAGCATCACTCGCACTGAACTACCGGTGCAACGACATGCTTCCCAAGCAGTTCCCGATGTCAGACACCTGCTGTTACCATTATCCGACTCCAGCATGGTACCAAAATATCTTTCTTCTGTACTTTTTGGCTTGGGTACCCCTTGGTTTCTACGTCCTGAGCAACGGTAAGTGAATTGCCAAAAAAAAAAAAAAAGCCTTGGCGTGCCTGAAATCAAGGGTGGAAGATCGCTGATCCTAAATTAATAATTATTAGATTCTTTGTTGAAATTCATGCGCCGCTTTTATCCTGGTGAAACCCCGGTACTGGGTGCCTTGTTCGTTTTCGGTCTGGGCGTGACGTACATGTACTTTGGTGATCGCACCCACCTTTTCGGCAAGGCCCTGAAAGTTTTCAGTGCATCAACATTCACCTGGCTCATGATTTTGACTCTCCTTGGCGGTGTCGTGACCCTGCGTCGGAAGAAGGAGGGCGACCAAGGTTTCTTGAACCGCGCACAGACTGACGAATGGAAGGGCTGGATGCAGATCATTATCCTCGTGTACCACTTTATGGGTGCCTCCCAAACAGCCGGCATCTACAACGCGGTTCGCATTCTCGTAGCTGCCTACCTATTCCAAACGGGCTATGGTCACTTTTTCTTTTTTTACAAGAAGGGTGATTTCGGCATCCAGCGCGTCCTTAATGTCATGGTTCGCCTCAACATGCTCACCTTTGTACTGCAGTACGTGATGGCCACCGACTACCTCAGCTATTACTTTACACCACTCGTCTCCTTCTGGTTTGGCGTCATCTGGCTCACCATGTACGTCGGCAACAGTCTCAACAAAAAGTATTGGTGGTTTGTCATGATCAAAATGGTGATTGCTGCTTGTATCACCGGAGCTGTGATCCACGCCCCCGGTGTACTGGAGACTACGTTTGATGTGCTTCAGGTGCTGTTCAACATCCACTGGAACGCGCCAGAGTGGCGCTTCCGTCTTGCCCTGGATGCCTGGGTCGTATACGTTGGCATGCTCGCCGCCTTTGCTACGATCAAGTTTAACGAGCACAAGCTGGGCGAAAGTCGGGTGTGGCCCGTCGCCAAGTTGGTCGCCGCCATTCTTTCTGTGGTGGCCTTGGTGTGGTACTTCTGGTTTGAATTGTCTCAGCCCGACAAGAAGACGTACAACAGCTATCACCCGTATATCTCATGGATTCCGATTCTGGCGTTTGTCGTGCTTCGTAATGCCACCGTCCTGTTGCGCAACACAACCTCCGGTTTCTATGAATACGTCGGCAAATGCTCGCTCGAGACGTTCATCGGCCAATTCCACATGTGGCTCGCCGCCGATACCAAGGGTCTCCTCATTGTACTGACGGACCCTGCCTGGGCACGCAACGGTACTCTGGGGTGGTGGGTCAATCTGGCCTTGTCATCCGTTATCTTTATGTTTGTATGCCATCACCTGAATCGGACCACGGGAGAAATCACCAAATGGATATGCACGCCGTCTGTATCACCGAGCCAGCACCAGCACCAGCACCAAAACGATTACACGCGCGTGGAAACTAATGAGCAGGATGTGCCTCTCTTACCTACCTCCCGCGATAGCACGGAAAGCAAACCGGAGCAACAGGCGGATGATGAAGAATGGGCTGCAACTACTCCTCCGCAGAAGCCGTCTCGATGGAAACGCTGGACCCACGCGGTGTGCAGCGACCTTCGTGTCAAGTCCATCGTTTTCCTTGTTGTCGTCGGTATCTTGAACCGCTTCTGTTAATAATTGTACTTTTTTCGTTATCTTAATCTCTCACATCGTCTCCCTCACACACACATTCATGTAACGTAACGCATGTATTTAAGGATACTATACTAGCCGTTTGTTCTCTTGCATCTGTTCGATATATAGACACAACACATACCCGTCGATTAAAGTTTATGAAAACGAGACATGAATGGTCCAAATTTGATCTCCTGTCACCAATATATTGTAACAGCCGCATATATCCATCTTTCGGGCATAGTTCCGGGGCGTTGGCGGAATATCGTGAGTTATGGACAATTGAGTAAAAAAAGAATGAGACCGGTTGATTCTTTGTTTGTGCACAGACCTAGGATGTATGATCCTAATTTAGGTTTTACATTTTCATGTTTGTGCTGGAGGACAACGGATGCCTTACTCGCTAGAAACGCCGTGGTGTGTTATCGACATCCTTTTTTCTTTCCTTGACCATTAAGAGTCTAGCGCGACCTGTCAACGCGTAATGTCTGCGCGGAGTGGAAATGTTCCCGTGACAAAATTGTTTGTCGCGTTCCCAACGAACTGCGCCAAAAGGAACCGGTTCTGACTATGCATGTTTACATGCAACAAAACAGAGCCAGAAGATTGATGATCGATGTACACAGGCATTTTCCCTCAATTTCATTTCACTCAAAAAGCTCATGTATATGATTTGCGCCGGCATATACAAAGCGACATGATATACAACACAACATAATCGGATGCTGTAGCCATTATCGAATGCATGTGTGCCATCCTCCTTACTTCACTGTCCTTTCCACTTATCTCAGGCTTCTTGAGCAGGTATAGTAACTTATTGACTGCTGCCTCTAGAGGTGATGTTGTCAGTCGTGTATCATCGCTACCCAAGCTTGACACAATGTTGCCTATTCTAGTGCAACACGTCACTTTGGATGGGACATCACTACTTGAGGCAACGCCGTTGGCGTTAGAGGTATCAACTATTCTCAATTACCCACGCCCATGCTTCTGTATCATTTAGTACATATGTAAGGCACAAAATCTTGAGGTATCTTATCTTCAAGGCGAAGAAACAATGGTGGAGGAGACGACAGAATCACCATCGATTATGCGCAAGCAATCTATTGGCCACCCTTCAATATCTTTATACGCGAGTTCCTTCAATAGCCACTCTAAATCAGAGTTGGGTTTGGTGAACTGCTTGTGTATATTCTAGCCCGGAGTGTATCGACTTGAACCATTTAATAAAAAAGTACGCTAAGTTCCCTTCCGTACGTCGTTGACTGGCTTTATTTCGGCATTATTCTATGTCTATTGACAATATAATTAGCACATATATTATAGAACGATAGTCTCATTGTTTTTCTGGATTTACTCGATCCACAGGGTAAGCAGCTCCATCACTCGAGTCATTATCCAATCCGAAATAGTAATCTTTGAAAAAGTAAGGGAGGGTGAATGACTGAGAGTGAACCGCCCAGTGATTTACGCAGTTTTTGTCTGCTTTTACTTCGTGGATGAAAACCTTATATATCGAGGCGCAATATGCGACACCCTTCTCCCTCTATTTCTCATTTTCTCGGCATATGATACTGTACTTTCTCTCACATTTTATGGTACCATAATGCCTTGAAGCCAGTATGCTCACGCTACTCCCGCACCACCATGTCCTGTCCTTAGAACTACTTGCGACCTGACAAAACCATGCAGCAGCAGCAACAGCAATATTCTCATCCCCGAAAACACGCGCCGGCCATTACCACATCATGGCACACCTTCCTCGTCAGCCCTCGGCTATATTCCGTTTTTGGCTGAGCTACAAAAGCAGTAACAGCTGCGACATACCGGGCCTGGAGGATGATTAGCGCAAGCTGTCAGTCTTCCTCGTCTCGCGGGATAGTACGGAAGATAAGCCGGAGCACTAGTCAGTTGATGAAAAATGGACTCGCACGGTGTGCTTGCAGTGCCAATGCTTCTTTGTAGTGGCTAGCATGTTAGCTTTGCATTCTCTATTCTACATACCCCTCACTCACGCTCACACGTTGCACACCTAAGCTTTGAAAACATATGCTTCATACTGATTTACTCACTCGTTCAAAACGTTTAAAAATAATACAACCAGTAATTCTGATGGATCCTATAAAGGCCCAAGAAATACTGGCTGTAGCTTAAGAAAAACGCAAAAGAATGGTCAAGCTTCGATCTCTGGAGATTGAATTCCCTTAAACTCACTCATACGCCCACTTACGTAAATATCAGGCATGTGCTTTGGGACCTATCGATTTTTTCAAAATGTAAGTCATGCGCAGTCGACGTAATAGGAGGTGGATGGCGCTTTGTTTTCGTGTTCGAGCACAGACCTAAAAGGACGGTCCCGTTCGGTTTCCTTTTTATTTTTATTCTTTTTGGGGGTGGGGGGTCGCAACGCGTGTCTTGCTTGCTGGCTTACTGGCAACGGCGTCTTGTCGCAAATTTCGTCCCCTTGACTATTTTGAGTTTAGCGCAAGATGTCAACCTGCACAGTCTGCGCGGGTTCAAAATGTTCCCATGACATGGCGAGAAAGTTTTGCTGCACGAATCTTTTTGTGTGCACTACAGCCAATTCAAAAGGATCTGTTATAGTTTAACGGGCACGTTCCGGTCGGGATGCACCAAAAAGAACCAAAGGACTGGTGATGATGGTGCGTTTGCATTATGCAACAGGGCACAGCCAAAAATGAAAGAGCTGATGTGTTCAATCTTTCATTTTTTATTTTCATATCATTCGAGAAAATACACAAGTCGATTACAGAAAAAGCTTTTCCACAGGTCCTGTCATTGCCTGGGGGCCATGTTCAATCGAGCAGCGCGCACGGGTGGCGTCCGGAATTGCCAAAGTCAAGCAACGACCGAAAAATTGGCAGACATCACTAATTCGTCGGATGATGGGGTGGTTGTACAACGCCGTGGTCATCATAAAACGGTAAAGAGAAATAGCAGCACACGGCATTCATACAAAGGCCATGGGTTATTTCCCTTTTTTTTTTCTTTTTTTTTTTTTCTTGTACGCTTCGGAAGTGCGTTTCCGGAAGGCAAAAAAAAGATATGATGATGTGAAACAGATGTCATTTTAGAGTTTTTGGAAGAGCATGTGCAACGCATGCGTTCTGGGCACTTGCTATACTGCTGCTGCTAATTGGGCTCCAGAAGCTTCCAAACACATTGGACTTCCAGGTCGTGGCGATAACTAAAAAAAAAGTGTCTCGTTGCACGTAGTACGTGCTTAAACGCAAACATACGCACACACGCGCTCGACTTTCGAGTGTTGTGTATGTGCGACTCGCATGTCTAAATTTAATCTGACAACTTCACCAACGAATAAGATCGGTGGTGCATGTTTATTATCTCTTCGTTAAAAATCATGAGAAAGACTGCATCCCACAGCTGCTCAGATTTTATGCGTCATTTTTCCCGTAGTTAGTGCCGTAGTGAAAAAAAACTATCCACCAACGAAGTGTCTGCGTGTGTTTATGTATAGGTGCGGTGTAAGTACATGTATGTATGTGTGTATGTGTGTATCTGTGTGTGTGTGTGTGCTGTGTCCCGCTCTTAAATGCTGTTGCTTCTTTGCTTATGCTTGGACGCCAACGCTGGCGTCGCCCCACCGCGTTTTGCTTTTTTTGCTATCCTTCCCCTTCCTGTTGCAGCAGAATCGATTTGGACCGGACAGAAACATGTTCCAAAATACGACATATAGGAATAGTAAAAGGTCATCATCTAGAATCCGTTCCGTTGTCATGATTAGTGTTGAAAAGAATCTTGCGACGCGTCTCACTAGGTAGCTTAGCAGGTAACATGCGCAAGTCTTGCTGAAATGACACGACCAACCAAAAGTTCACTTCATGTCAAAGAAATATCCTCATTTGGGCGATGCGTGTGCGCGGTTCCGATGATAGTATAGCGTCGTGGTCCGTGGATGGGGGTTTAAAACTTGTTCCTTCCCCTCTCTCTCACCCACCCTATTACTCACCCCCCAAAGAGCAGCCAGTGATCCGGCAACACGGCCCTAACCAAAATGATGCTTGTTGGCGCAAGGCTTCGAGATTCGTCGCGTCCATCGTATAAAAAAGCTTGCTCACAGCAACAATTTCTCTTTACTTTTTCTCCATTTTCACTTTTAAAAAGTTACCATCCACCTCACCCATCCAGTTCTTACAAAGCAATGTCATTCGCAATTAAGCCGCTGAACTTGCAAGGTGGTCAATGGTAAGTTCTCTGCCTTCGCTGGCTCACATATCGTATGTCGAGAACCAATAGCTTATACATCGTCCCCGTGCGTCATTTATTACATAGTTCTTGGTGTGGTAAATATGGACACAAGAGACCTCACTGTCCGCTGCTCAAGTAACAACACCCATCCATCCAACAACGAACAAAAAGCATTCATCCCCCCGAATTTCGTCCCAATACTTCGATCTTCCACATTTTTCTTCATTCGTCGATCAACAGCCAACAAAAAAGTTTTGCTTTCACCCCCTGTTTCCCCAAACCAACAGTTCACCAACCAAAGAAGAAACAGCAAAAAAAGAAAAACACCCACCCAATCATGTTCATTTCTACGCATCAATGTAACAGCAATCAGCAACACATATACGCACAAGCGCTCCATTCATTCGACATCTAACCTTCGTTCCCAAGGGCAACAATAACAACAGCAACAGCAACAGCAACAACAACAAAGCACCTAAGCCATTTCTCCCTTTTCTCTTGTACATAGCTATTCTTCTCTTTTCTTGCGCAAAAAGTCTCTTACGTTAGCCTGTAATGTATGTCCATTTTCTCTCTCTCTCTTTTTTTTTCACCTCTTGTTAGTTCCACCACCCCTTATCATTTGCATTTTCAACAAAGGACAACAATAGTAAAATTTGTAAAGCCAAAAAAAATTTTTCGTGCAGGATCTGTGCGTGTTGCGGTGATGGGGCACTGCAGAGGGTCACGGGGCGGACAAAGACAGCGACAGGAAAGACAAGTGAGGCACGGGATCAACATGAATGCCGATCCCTCTTGGCTGGGCTAGCTGACTTAGGGATTCATTGACCGGACTGGTTGGTCGCTGGGCCGGCTGCGGGCAATACTCAATCACTTTCAATTCATTTCTGGTAAGTTTGGCGGTGACGCCCCGCTATCATGACCCCTACGCGGCTTAATTTCCTCATGCCCTTCTCCCCATTCGAGCGTAAATTATCTTATCAAAGCGCAGCTTGGACTTGAACACAGCTGAGGTTATATAAACAAGTTAGTCAATTGAATACCAAAATGTCAAGACAAAGAAAAAGAGTGAATGGGTGGGAGCAAGCGGCTCAGGGGTTGACGGCGTCTCTGCCTGCTTTCACTTCGTTTGCCCATCACCCCCGTATGTCCAGGCCAAGGGCTGAGTTTGGGTTCTAACGTGCCGAGAGAACAGTAAAGGGTGGTAAAAAGCACGGTCCACTCCGCCATGAACGATGATCGTGAGCGAAGTATCTCCCATCATTGTCTATGCCCCTTCTGCACTTTTTGACTATACACACAAAGGAAAAAAACCTTAAATACCAAGGCGCAGTTATAGAGGCTCTCCTCTCCTCTCTCTTTTCTCTTTTTCCACTTTCTTTCGACATTTTATGATCTTGGCTTTCCTATTACCTCTTCTTGTACTATAATTCCTTGAAGCCAACCTGCTCACGTTACGCCTGCGCGACCATGTCCTACACTCACCATCATTTTCGGCCCAATGAACCCATGTTGCAGCAGCAACAACAGCAGCAGTTCCATCCTCAACAACATCATCCTCCCCCGCCACACCATCATGGCGCACCTCCCCCGCCAACCCTCGGCTATATGCCGCCTTCGGGAGATCCTCGGGTGGCAGCAGCAGCGGCGGCCGCGGCCGCGGCAGCTGCTGCCGTCAACGCGCCCCCAAACTGGCAGCAACAACAGCAGCAGCAACAGCAGCAGCAACCGACTTCACCACAACAACAACCGCCGCCGTCGGCGGCAGGAACAGCCGCATCGACACCTGCTTCAACACCCGCAGCCGCTGTGTCGGCCGCTGCAACCAGTCCTGCTGGTGGTGCAGCGGGGGTGACGAACGCGGCGCTAGGGGATGACAAGTCCAACTCCACGCAGGATAGCAACAAACAGTATCACGCCGAATGGGGCGTCATGAAGGATCAAGACTTTCACCCACTCACACTCAAACACCAACGCGACCTCGAAAACCACTACCAATCCGGTTCGTGCATCCCCGACTTTTACTTTTGGCAGGCCAATCTCGGCGGATACTGCATGGCGGATATGGTTCAAAGTAAGTAGTACGAAGAAATGGGGGCGGGTATTTTGTGCGGACGCAGACCGACACATACACCCATACACACGCGCTCCCGCGTGTTGTATAATGTCTCTGTTGCGTGCGCGGGAAAAATTCGAGGAAAAAGGGGTGTTCTCATAGAAATCGGGGATGATTGGCACCATCTGTTGCGATATTCATAACTCACCACTCTACTTCAATTTACTTTCAGATATCGTTGTCTCATCCGAAGGCGTGTTTGGTCTCGTGCGTCGCATTGTAGAAGGAGCTGCTCATCCTGGTCGCAGAAAGAAGAAGCAGTCCCAAGCTTCGTCTCGCGGTGGCAAGCCCTAATTAACTCACGTCTACTTTTTCGCTTCGCTCACAAGAAAATGCGCCTGCGCATCTACGTATCACCCCTACTCACTCTGTTTTGTATCATACCGCACCCGTCGCTCCCCCGCCCCTCGATAGTACTACTACTTTTTTTTCTTCTTTGCCATATGATTTCAGTATATATATTATGTTCGTAGCCCTTTTAGATTATTCTTGGTTTTAACTGGTATTTTGGAAAGGGTGCTTGATATGAAATGCATCAAATGATAGTGCACAGCTTATATTCTGAGACAGAGATATAGGAAAGCACGTGTAAAGCGTGAGATGAGAAAGGACGCGTCAAAAAAAGCCATGCGTCACAATCCCAGTGACTGCGAGGTGATTCCGTACTCGGGCGAGCCTGAGCAGAACGAAAGAAATTGCTCGAAGGATATAATGAACAAAAGCGGTAAGCAGGGCAAAGTATGGGACAGGGTAGGGCAGGGTAGGAAAGGAAAGAACAGGCAGGATCTGCAGCTCGGTGGGCAGGTGACCCATCCGCGAACCCCTGTCGAAAATAACTGTTGCTCTCGTCTTCGGCTGCATGCACTGACCGGCAGATGTACGTATATCCCACTTTATCAAGGTGCATACATAGGAAAAAGGAAAAGGGACGAGGAGAAACATACTATGGAGACTAGGTATAAGCTATACGTACAAACTGGGAATATATATATATACTTTATTACTGGCAAGATGCTTTGATCTGATCTATATCTTGTTTGGTCAACAGACCATGGTTGAAGGCAACATCGAAAAGGTGAGTACAGGCTTCGGGGGTTGTCTTTTGGAGTTGGACAGCGAGAAGAGAGAGGATGAGGAGGGGGCGTTCGGGCACGGTCGGCCATTGATCCATCACAATGGACTGTTCCATGGCAGCAAAATACTGGGGCCAAGATCTGCGCAGACCAGGACAGACAGCTGGGAGTGGATTGGACGCGTCGCGGTGATGGAGCCATGCGGCGAGATCGACCCAATACTGCAGAAAAGGGGTAGACGCTTTGGGCAACTCGTTCGCCGGCTGGTTGGCCTGATCGGCGTGTTTGTTACCATTCAGCACCACTTGCTTAAAATGGCATTGAAGGAGTTCGAGTTCGGCAAGATAGTGTGCGACTTGTTGACTCGTCGCGGCAGGCGGGATTAAGGGTGAAGTCAAGCCGTTTGGTCTCTGTTGAGGTGAGAGGGTCAGAGGGGGTCGAGAGTACTGGCATGCGTAGTCAGTGTCTGACTCGTCTTCGCTGCTACTAGTGCTGCTTCTGGTGTTAGGATGGGTATATTGACGTTGATGATCATGGTCTTGAGCGCGTGTGGATTTATCAGAGAATGCTGAGGAATAGAGTGGCCACACCATGAAATAAGCGAGGCCTCCAAGGATCAGGGCTATCCGTAGCCAGCGCCTGCAGAAACATGCATGTTAGGAAAGCAAGAACGGTGACGTATAGGATCCGCTTACCACCAGTCAAAGGCAAGACTGAGGTCGACCGACTCAGACGTCTGGGTGAGAGGGTGTGTCAGGCACAGGCCAAAAAGGGCCATGAGTGCACGTGAGCTCTGAATATCTTCACTGTCGTTTTTGCTGCTGTTGCGTTTGCGGCGGCTAGACCGACGGCGCTTGGGCTCGCTGTTGGGCATGAACAAGCGTGCAAGCGCCGCGCGTTGGGCTGCACGCTCCTTGAGAATCCGCTTGCGCTCCATGCGTTCGCGTTCCTGCTGGGCCTGTCGCTCCTGCGCCATCCGCGCTGCTTCAAGCGCTTGGTATTGCTGCTTTTGCGTCAGAAACTGAGCTAGTATGAGCTCACCGCCCGGCTGAGATGCAATCAATTGCTGCAGGTGTTCATTTTCCTGACTGCAGATCGCGTTGGCATGCTTCAAGTCCAGAATATACTCGGTCGCGCACCGCAGGATTGTTGCTTTATTAAGCTTCTTCTCATCGGCCTCGGTGGTCTCGGCCTCTTGAAGGCTCGGTACGACCGATCGTAGAGCTTGAATCCGGTCGTTTAGATTTGTGCGATAGCGTCTTTCGATAGCATTATGAGCCACCTTTTTCATCTGCTGATCGGGCGCCATGTACTTGCTTCCGGTGCTGCTATTGCGCTTTCGTTTGTTGCCTGGAAAAGGCACGGATCCGTGTCAGCATCCTGTTTCTTTATAAACAATTCTGTTTACACTTGCCATCATGGTCGAATTCGTCTTCGTTCAATAAGTCCCACGGCCGGGGTTTGCGGTCATGCTCATTTGGTTGTTGTGGATCTTGGACCGTGTTGAGCCAGTTCAGTTTATCATCGTAAAGCGGCGTGGCGGGTATAGCAATGCCAGGTATCATGTCCGGGACGAGGACAGGTGGTGAGAGAGGGTGATGGGTATCATCAGAAAGTGGTGAAGAGGGTGTGGGTGTGGGTGCTGTGCTGATACTGCTGTCGCAACCACTCCCACTGCTGCCACTGCTGCCACTGCTGCTGCTTCGACTGGGCAGGATGAAATCTTGCTGAAGTTCCCAGTCAAATATGAGGGCGTCATCGTTGGCTAGTAAACTACTTGATGGCTGCCCAAAATAAAAGTCGCTCTGTTGCATATTTGGGTATGATGTGGTGTCCTTTTTTTGGTGCTAGACAAGAAGTTTTAAACAGATCCATCATTTTTATGTCCATGAGCCTGGAACACGCCACTTGCTCTTTGGCCTCAATTTGATTGGCCAATGTTCCGTCACCTCATTTTCGTATTCAATCTGGTACGATTTTTTTTTGCAAAGTTTCATGTGCCAAAATCAGGGCTAAACAAAAAATTATTCTGCATGGAACGCAGAAAAGAACATACAAAAGTAAAGGTTGATTAGAATTAGAACTGTCAAAATATGATTATGGGGCTCCTCTTCTAGCATGCGGTTAGACAGAATTATTCGTCAACTATGTGGGCCATTGACACAGCCAAAAAGAATTATCGTCATTGGTAAGCACAAAAACACTCATAAGGCTGAGGCAATGATAAACTGACGTATTGTCCATTCTTAGATTGTGCACCAGTCGCAAGCCATTCATAGTGTTCCTGTTCTTATTCTTTGCTTAGTTCGGCATCGGAATCCTGTCGCTTGTATCACACAGCTCACATTTAAGCATCGCCCGCCCACTGTATACATATTGGTTATTGTCACACAACATTCGGTTCTTTACATTGACTCGTCCCAATCCACCTATTGTCTACCACCAGGTGAGTTTTTCCCCGTGGTTTCTCTTATTGTGCATGAGAAAGAATATGAGTCGAATCTTATTGCTTTACAAATCACATCAGCGCGATCCCAGTAGGGTCGAGAAGGCCCTTTCTATTATTGGCGTTCAACGTTATGCCGAGGTTTCACCGGTCAAGCCCGGAGCGTTCCTTTTGTTTCCGAACAGCTTCAAGATATTTCATGCTTTGTTTATTAAAGCTCCCATACTATAGTCCCAAAACTGGTGCAACATGTCGTTTCCTGAGTTTTGTTTTTCCTAGTATCTGATGCCAGAGGATTATATCCTGCGATGGACATTCACTCTGGTGAGAGAGACAGTGGCTGACATGAGCGAATAAGCGATAGATTTACGTATAGTACTAAAGTATAAACCTTCGCAGAATACAATGGCCTTACTATTAGTGCGATACTGGTGTGTTTCTAATATTCTACCAAACAACAGGAATGAGCGTCTTTCAATCCCCTACAACAAGTGCTAAAGATATCCATATATATGGCATGTACGAACATGAAACCCTTTCTTCATGTAAAAAGGAAACTACGTATATTATCGATAGAAACAGTCCTGCAATATAGTATATTAGATAGCGGAAAAATTTATCTTTTCTCGTTGACCAATGTTTTATTATCCTAACGGCGCCGACTAGGATCCGCTTCCTCTTCGTGATGTGCCCCCTCCCGTCGGTGTTCATCCAGACGGTGACCCTGATCCGGCGTGGGTGACAAACGGTGTCTGTAGTAATCCTGATAGTCTTCTGTTTGACGGTCGTCATCACCGAGCAGCTGGGGCTGGTAAGTGCGTCTCTGGCTTCCTTTTTCGTCGTCTTTACTCGTGTGCGTCAAATAACCGGCATTATCTATAAGCGTGTTGCTCGGGGATACGCCGTCGTCTTCATGGCGACGAGCGAAGCTAGCAAAACTGGGACTGTACGCGAGTTGAGGCGCATATTGCTGCTTGTTGGCACTCGTCATCAAAGACGATGAAAGCGAGGATCGATTATTATGGGTACTGTCGACGAGGGTATCCGCTGTCAGACGCTTCATGCCTTTGGGTGTCGTATAGTAAGCTGGGGGAGGCTCACGGATGGACGAAGGCGCGGTTGGCCAGTCGTCGTCGTTTTGCATACGTCGGCGATACGATGCACCTCGAGCACGCTTGTAGATGAAGAAAACCGCACCGAGACACAGCAGAATCAGGCCGACCAGGCCGCCGATAAGGCCGCCAATGAGAGCAGCCGGTGCCCGATGAGGCGACACGACGGACGGACTACTTGGTAAGGTGCCTGCGGAAGCTACGTTGGGGGTGGAGGGCGGCAAATAAGACAGAGCGGCGGTGCTGCTCGCACCGATGACGGTGGGTGGTATCGAAGGTGGTATGTGCAAAGGCGTAGCCGACGAAGATGGGATGGACGCCTTGTGCGACGCAACACGCGGGGTCTCGGACACGACGGCGGTTGCCATGGGGGTAGGTTTTGGGTGGCGAGTCGTGTGCAAAGTGGGTTTGTTGGACACATGCTTCGAAGACGAGTTGTTTGGGTCCATGGGTGAAAGGGCGGGTACAATTCCCTTCTAGCACGGTAAGAGGATTATGGTAAATGGGCACGAAGAAGCAAAAGAGCCAAAAAGGAGGGAAACAGAGCAAGAAATAACACATACGGAGGCGTCAAGGGGGACGGGGCTACACTTTTTGCGGTCAAGGGGGTCCACAAAGAAAGTGAGAAGCTGATGTTTTGCGGAGCATAAGATGCTTTACAGGAACAAAAGATGCGCCCACATCAGGATATTGTATGTATGTGCACTCTATGGCAAGAACAGGATCCTTCACTTCTATTCTCCTTTCTCTCTCATTCGACATTTGGCGTTTTTTGTTTTTGTGTGTGTGCGTTTCTTTGCCTCTGTTTGAGCTCTACGTGCCTCTTGCGTCTGTCTCTATTCTCATACTATGGTTGGACGTTAGCATAGCGTCATGGCACTATGAATACAACTGTTAAATAGATTCTTCTGCTCGTAAGTGTGTCGAGGTGTGGTATGCTTTCATATTACTGCTTTTTCTGCAATTCTTCTACAAACTAACCAGACAAAAAGGGCAAAGAGAAAGAGAGATAGAGAGAGAGAGAGATCGACGTTGTTTGAGTTTCCAGTGTATGACAGCACCCATATTTATTTACACATACCTCGTCAATCAGGATGGGCCATGCGCCTTCTGCATCATGGTTGTCAGGACTAAACTGCGGTTGCATGACAAAATCGTAGAACTATCAGACAAGATGAATGAGTATAAAAGAAAGCATAAAGGTTTTTGGGCAAGAACGTACAAGATTCCATGTATCTTTAGAAATGGCTTTTCCATGCTTGTTCTAGAAACCACCAAGCTCAGTTATGCATGTTGGATGCACTCTATAAGGAACGTTACCTCCAGAAAGGTGATCCAATCTTCCAAGAGGGAGAATTTGTCTGTCAACAGCAATCGCCATAATTCTACAGCAGCCTCAAGAGCTAGGGTTGATTCATATCAGTGAGATGTACTCGATTCTTTTGAATGATCGACTTACATAGACTCTTTTGTCCGTTCTGTCGACCGAGCAAAAAGGCATAATTGTAGATATCTCGGAAGACTTCTTGATCCTGCGCCATCAGGTTACGCAGCGATCGAATATTACTCTTGATAGCATCGATCGAGTCCGCCTGCAGGGAAGCACAGCCCTTTAGGAATTTGGTACGCTCAAACTCGCCCATGCGCTCCGAGCCCAGGTGATAAGAGAGCACGAGGAAGTCAATCTGGGTAGGCTCGATCTCCAAATCGCTGCAGAGCTGCATTGTGCCCTCAATCGTAATCAAGTCTGGGCTGTCGGGATCTGTTCATGCACAGGTAAGGGCCGGGCTGGACTAGTGGAGTGAAGAGACTCGTAGATAGCTTGCCTTTGTATTTGTCAAATAGAGCTCCTGCGCGCGTCTGGTTAAAGTTTTGTGACGAGTGGGTCTGAGGTGGGCGTTCGGTAGAGCCCTGTCCTTCGTAATATTCGTTAAGGGCAACGAAGAGCTCCCAGTTGGCGTTCTTGAGGCGTCGTGATGCCTCGCGCTCACTCAGGTTGGTGAATTCCATGAGCTTCCGCACATCCTCGAGCTGGGAACCCCGCAGTTGCTAAAGCGAATAACAGAGAGAGAGGCAGAGATAAGAAGCTGCATAAGTAGGCAGAGCTGGTCTGAATGCGCCCGTTTCTGATGCTTACTGAAGACATGGTATTCTATCTATGAGTGCGTCTGGGAAAGGGGGGGAAAAAGTCCAAGTAGGATGTGTACCGCGTCAGGACTGAGACGTGTCGGTGATTCATCCTCGTTCTGCGCAACAAGCTTGTCGTATCTTCTCACAAATCAACCTCTGCTCCTTGTCGTTTTACTCGACTACATTCTGCCCATTTTATGCTTTGCGTCCAGCAAACCCTCATTATTCGGATGGGTGTGAGCTCCTTGGTTTTCGGATGACTCTGTACTCTGCGTCAAACGCGTGGCACGCAGCCGAGAGCGCAGAAAATAGGTATTTCGGGACGCGTTCATGTCTTTTCGTAATAATAGTCTGCAGTGCAGCATAGATGCCATGCAGTTTTAACGTTGCGCCGTTCTGGCAGGTGTTTGTAGGGATATTGTGCCCCATAAAGAGTACGTCTTGGACGTTTAGGTACACTCCGGGTGTTTTGGGGTTTGATTGTTGGTAGTTGAGCTTCCTTGTTCTTGCTCTATGATCATCGGCAAAGATAAATATGGTTTCCGCATGTTTTAACAAGGGTGATAGCAGATTCCATGGATAATGATATATCCGTATATATACAGGTGGATCTATAGAATACAGCAACATATATAAAGTGAAATGAAAAGTGTAAAAGCAACAGTATTAGCAACTACGGCTATCATTCATACCTACGCTGTGACTGAATTTGAATGGGACGCGGGCTGCAGCTTTCAATTCCCCTGGTCCAGCACGTTTTTTTCTTTTTCCACGAACTCAATACTGTCGCTTGCCCTGGTGGTGGATTGTCCATGCCGCATTTACATAGACGTGTGTTGTTGTCCTCTGTACGAGGGCTGAACAGCACGACTGTGACAGCCAGACGCTCGTATGTCGGCTTAGCATTCCACGAAGCGGCCCAGAAACAACCTCAACATGCCAGCACAGCTGCAACCGTTCAAACTGTCGATCGCAACCTCAAATCATTCCAGCAAGCCGCCGTCAGCACCAGCGCTTCGAGCGGCATCACCTCCGTTGGCTCACGTAATACTCTTTCGTTTAGTATCTGTTCTCCTTCTCACGTGTCGCGTCTTTTGCCTTTTTTTTTTCATATGGGTTAGACGGTGTCGCTACCAACGAAGCTGTCCCTGTCTTTGAGGTCGTTTCTTCGGGTGTAGGCAAGTATTCTACGGCAACTATACTCGCAGAGCACTTTACTGACTAGTATTTGAATAGGCTCGGCTCTCTTGGTCAAGGTGCGATAATCAAATAACAATGAAAGGACAACCATTGACGATAGACGTAGATGCCAGCCGAGACCGAGATCACGACCGCGGCCGGTGCAGCTATCGGCTCCTCGAGCAAGGTATTTTGTTGCTTCCTCTTGAAAACTAGATACTCATTTTTGGTTCAAGGTCTCCTCCAAACTTTCTTTCGATACCTCGTTAGTGAAGGCCGTGGGCAGAAAGTTCGTGGGTGATCCCATCTTTTATCAGAAGGTTTGTAAGACGACTCGGAAACGGATTGCAGATTGACAGTTTTCTTTTCCTTAGTTCTATACCAAGCAAGCTCCAGGTGATGTTTTGGTCGCCCCTCAGCGTATAGGCGAGATTGCTACGGTCGATATCCGTGGGAGCTCAAAGTATGCCCTGCGTCGTGATGCTTTCCTGGCCAAGACGGGCAAGGTGTCTCTAGAGATCGGTTTACAAGGCGTCAAGGGCAAAAACGCTGTATGTTCACCCTCTTTATTCCTTTGTTACGGTTACTCATCATTCATGCACAGGGTCTCAGCAATAAGCTTGTACATACCGTGTCTGGACCTGGCACAGTCGCCATCTCACATTATGGTGGTCTCTACCGGCTGTCGCTTGGTGCTGGTGAGGAGTATCTTGTCAATCCCAGGTAAATAACGAACATAGAACGTCTCAATGCATATCACTTATGCGAAGAAGAAACCTCATCATGTGGGATATCCGAACAAATCCATCGAAACTCCATCCTGCCAACCCTGAAGTGCCATCCCCTCGCTCACCACTTCGACGCTTCACTTTTGTGCGCCACGTGGTCGACAGTCCTTCATTACAACCCAAGCTCCAGTACATTGACAGCTTGGTAAAATCGGCACGTAATTACCTGCTCGGTGCCCCCGACTTTGTGAAGCTCAAGGGACCAGGCGACGTCTTTCTCTCGTCAAGAGTCGAGCCCCACTTTGAGAAGACCCGATTGTAAGACATACGAGAGAGAGAAAAAAAAAGCATAGAGTTATTTACACTGATACCTTGTTAGGATGAACGCACTGGGTGCCATGAACGGTTCGCTCGAAAGTGCGGTTGAGCACTCTTCCCTTTTCCCGCCGGGCGCTGCCGAGACTTTCCAGCCTGCCTATCAACAAGCGGCTTCAAAGAAAAAGCAGCCTGCTGTGCTCGCCCACGGCACCAGCAAAAACGGCAAACCGACCTACTACGCTGAAGTGGGACCTCGCGGACAAGTTACTTTTATATCAGAAGAAAAGAAAGAGTAAATCCAGTGATCGTATGTATCGAGAAGAAAGAAGAAATACATGTCGTCTCGCAAAGAAAAAAAGCCAGAAAAAGCGCACGTTGGTGGATTTAGCAAGTACGAGCATAGGTGCGTGGCTTCTTCACCTTCTCATGCTGCGCGTGGTCATTGTCAGCCCGCGGTCGCTTATTGACCTCGCTGATGTATTCCAGCGGTGCATATTCGGATGTCTCCATCTCCGAGTCGACGCGCGTGAGCAGATCAACAGCCTGGAGGATATCGTCTACGAGGCGATGGACCATATCCCGTGAGAGCGATTCGCGCACCACAACGCGCAGAATTTCAATCTTGTCTTCGTTGGGTGGCAGTGCATAGTTGGGTACAATCCAGCCGTTGGTGCGCAGTAAAGTGCTGATCGCGGATTGTTTGACGTGCTACAAGTAGCGCATGAGACCTTGAGAGGAGAAAAGAATGTATCATTTCATGTACCTTGTGTTTCTCCTTGTATTCGTCGGTGAGCTTGAAAGACACGACAGGCAGAGATGGGTTGTAGTTGGTCAGCCCCGACTTTTTGCCCTTTTCCTTGGCCTTGTCCTTGGCGGATAGCTTCTGCTGCCAGCCAAACACGCCGTCGGCACGGTGCATATCCGACACGAGATCGAAAATGTTGGTCTCCTCCAGTGCTTCAGATAACAGACGTGCGTTGGATAGATCGTTTTCAACGATGCGAGTGAACCCCTCCGCGCCCAGGCGGATGAGGTTGTAGTACTGAGAAATCTAAAGTGACATCGAGATGAGAATCCAAATACAGCCTTGGCATGACAGCGGAATGACGTACCATAAAGCATGCCGGACGCGAAAAATTCAGGTTAAACGAGTACTGGGTGCCGCCCAGGTAGTGGAGCTCAAACACGAGCTCCTTGGGAAGATGCTCGGTTGAACGCCACAGCACCCAGCCAATGCCTGCGTAGCTCAGGCCAAACTTATGGCCAGACGCGTTGATTGAAACCACGCGGGGCAGGCGGAAATCCCACTCGAGACCCGGGAAAGCAAAAGGGGCGATGAAGCCGCCACTGTTCGGATACAAAACAAGTGAGAAAACGTTGATATTATCCTGAAACACTGATTTTTCTCTTTTACCTAGCCGCATCGACGTGAATACTGATCGAATGCCCAGTCTTCTTTTCATGTTCGTCGAGGAGTTCCGACAAGCGCTTGACGTCTTCAAAGTGGCCGGTATAGGTGGAGCCCAGGATGATAAAGATACCAATCGTATTTTCGTCGCAGGCTTCAACCGCTTTTTCGACGTCGAGCACATGGTGGCTCTCGGCGGAGACAGGGATCAAGCGCTCCTCGACGTCAAAGTAACGGGCAAACTTTTCGAGCGCGACCTGGGCATTGTTGCCGAAAATAATGTTGGGTTTGCTCGCGTCCTTGCCTTCAGCCTTGCGCTTGTTTTGCCATGCTTTTTTGAGGGCCAGGCCACCGAGCATGATGGCCTCAGAAGAACCGACCGTGGCCGTGCCAATGGCTTCCTGAGCGTGCCAAAGATTTCCTATGATGGAGATGCAGCGCTCCTGGACGCGCATGGTCGAGGGATACTCGTCTTGGTCTGACAGGTTCTTGGCGATGTTCTCCATAATCAGCTTGTCGGCCTCGGGCTCCATCCAGGTATGGACTGCATTAGGTTAATATGGCCCCGGAACCGTTCATTAGGGTAGGGTCGATGCAGTCTTACCAAAACTGGCGCAATTCATGGCCGGCCGGCCGTCGAGCTCGAGCTCGTCGTGAATCAACTGGTACGCGACCTGGGGCTCAACTGAGCTTTTGGGGATCTCGTACTTGGGCACATCCTGCGTAGCATAGCGCGAGCTGTACGCCAGCGACGAGAGCTGCATATCGGTGTTTGGCTTTCTTCCTCGTCGCTCTTCATGCAGACGAACGGCAGATTCAGAGGTGAGGTGTTTCTGGAGCATAGTGATATGAAATATACGGGGAGACGCAGTAATAAAAAAAAAAAGAAAAAAGAAGGCGGTAAAAATAAGTTAAAGGGAGTCATCCTTTCTTTATATAGTGGGTTTCGCGGGAAATACTTTTCAAGATCGCCCTACAGCAACCTCATCGTCTATGACCATGCCTTCTTCGTCATCTAAGCCTTCCTCGTCGTCATCATTACGTTCTTTAAATCGGTGCGAGCTTCCGTTCACCGTCGGCTCCTCCTCCTTGTTTTCCTCCTCTCCTGTATCAGACATGGCTTCCTCGTCCGACGACTGGTAGTCGCGGTCTGCGTCCATCAGTCGCTTATCCATTTCAGCCTAAAAGCAAACAAAGCATGCATTGAGCCTCGGACCCTCCTTTTTTATAATTAATAGGAAGCATCTTACATTCTCCTCTCGTTCTTGCTCAATGTCTCTTTGCAGGTTCTTGAGTGTCTCCAAAAGTGCAGCGTACTTCTCTTGCCTAGAAATGTACGCTTGCTCCTTCTTTGATTTTTCATTCTTGAGCAGTTCAATGTCGCGTTCTAGGTCGCCAATGGATCTTGTCGAGGCAAGGATGGTATCAGCAAACACACCTTCTATATAGAGCAATCCACCTACTGTTCATAGCCATCGCGTGTATCTAACGTCATGATTTCCCGAGCCACGACATCGTACTGTAGTTTGTGGTCCCGTATGCGTTGTGCCTCCTTCAGTTCTTCCTTTAGATTCGCGATCTGTCCTGCCGAGTTGGCGACAATGTGTGCTAGCCGGGCCAGTCCAATCAGCAGCTGGATCGTCAACGAGCAAGGTGCGATCGTACCTGTTTTTTCATTGACGTTTTTGTAGCTGTCAATATCGGCGAGGTTGGCGTGCTGAATCAAAGGATGGCGATTGACAGAAACTTCGTAGCTGGATGCCAAGACCAAAAGCGATTCGAGCGAGTTTTGTCTAATGCAGAGCTATCGAGTCAGCTGAATAGTTTCCGTGGGGGGAGGGGGTGGAGGCTACTTGCGATGATTCGGTGGATTCGGTTGGAAGCGTAGTGAGCCAGTTGTTGACCTTTTTGCTCAGAATGCGCGTGGGCCGATCGTCCAGAGCGAGTCTTTGTTTCATAAAAGAGGTATCTATGGTTGACTGACTTGGTATTGTTTTACAATCTTCTTCTTTTTTTTTCTTTACCGTCGTCCATGATCAGTATATATAAAAGTGTGTGTATAGTATGTACGGCAAAAAAGACAGAGAGAGTCGGGTCGGTTCCTAAACCTTCAGTAATCTTTCTATTTTGCACTGCCCGCATTGTTCTGAGGATAAATCATTCATTGTGAGTGCAGAATAGGATATAAGCCATACATCTCGCACTCTACTGAAGATCAGAAAAGTACATAGTACATTTTGTTTGATGCAACCCATTCTAGCCTTTCACGGTTTATCAGACCAGCTTGACCCTAGCTGAACTTTTGAATATATGTACATACGTGTATCCTTTCTGTCCGGAATGCTTTCTAACTCATACTGCACAGGTGAATCACAGAAATATAAACTCTTGAACCGTTGGGGAGAACATTACAAGCTGCTTGTCCCTGGTCAAATCCCAAGTAGTTCCATCGTGTTGCCGAAACGCGAACGGGGGCCAGAGCGACAAGAAACGCCGGCGATTGTCTCACGGTGTAATATAGCTCACAAATCTGCAGCATTGGTCTGAGAAGAATGAGCGACAAGAAGTCTATGATGTGTCATAAATCGCAACAGGTACTGATAGTCATGGTTAGAATGCGTTGAGAATTCCAGTACGCCGAGAGCGATTCTTATCAAGAAAGAGGACGAGGTATCAAGAATTCAATCGCCTTTTGGAACCAACAGATGGGATTTTGTAGACCGCGCGCGCGCGTGAGAGTCTATTTCTCTACTTCCCCCACTTCTTTTTCCTACCTTGCGCGATGGCTTCACGCTTCTTGGCTTCATCAGCACTGGGGCTCCTTGCCTTGGCGACTGCCTCTCTTGCAGACGAATCTGTACAACAGGAAGGCATGTCTTGTCCTTCATCCCACTTGTTTTCACTTGCTCATGGACACCCCCCGCATTAAATAGATCTCGGCACCACGCCTCCTCCTAAGCCAGAGATTGTTCTGCGTCGTGAGTACTTGTTTGTTGTACTATCTTGTTCCATGTTAACCTGTATAATTAGAATGGACGCTGGAAGAGTTCAAGACCGAGATGGTGCTGGCATCGGTTCTTCTTGCGTTTCTCATCAACTGGTGGCGTGGTTCGCGTGCCAACCAGAGTATCGCCAAGCAATGGTAATGGATTCAAAAATAGGAGGGCCACCAAGGGATACTCATCCTGGGACAGGTTGAATGATAACGAAGGCTATCTGGAGTCGCAGTTTGCCTTGGTCGGCAATGACCGTGCGCAAAAGGTGCTGGTCAAGGATGGTCCTGCGGATTACATGGTGTACTCGTCTGGCAGACGCAACGTGAAGTTTGTCCACTGGTGGATCAAGCTGAAGCCCAGAACAGACATTTTTACCTTCGTCTCTACTTTTGTTCTTTCGCTCGCTGGTTATGCCCAGCCTCCTGTCGACCGCGTCGTACGTGCCTTCCATTGTCAACCCAATCATGCGCAGAGTGGTTCTCACCGTTCTTGTCTTCATTATAGCGTGCTGATGCTACCTTGGATACCAGCAACCAGTTTGTCTTTGCCATCCTGCCTCAGAAGAGGGCCAAGAACATGCGTGAAGATCGATGGGATTTGGTAGGGAAAAGGGACAAAGAGGGCAGGAGAATCGGCAACTGAATGCGTGTCGTATTAGAAAACGTTTGCCAAACTGTCGGATTCGCCCAATGTGCCCGATCACCTCACCGTGTATTCCGAATCTCAGAAATTGACAGAGGCTTTGGTGAATGCCAAAATTGGCAAGCTCCTGCAGCACCCTGCTTTTGAGTCACTGATCATCTCCAGCCAGACGGATTATGAACCCGAAAAGTAAGTTGTCATGGGATGTTTCGGAATCGGGGGAGGGGGGGGGGGAGAGGGATTGAGAAGGATTACCTAAAATATACTTATTGGTACACAGGTACAAGGGTGATGGTGAGACGCGTCTCCAGGTGAACTTTGCCCTGTCGGCTGGTCAAGAGGTAGCGGAACTCGTGAGCGAGGTTGCGGACTCGGTCGGTAACCTCCATATCACGGGCGACGTAAGTAGTAACAAAATGCATAAAAGCAATTATAACTATTATAGACATGAAACTGATATGACTTGGTTTTGCATAAACAGATCCGTTCGAAGCTGAAGAAGAACCGCGATGAGTTGGAAAAGAAGGCAGCCAAGTTGGAGGCTGAAGAGCGCGCTGAAGAGCTGGCCAAGAAGAAGGCTGAGGCCAAGAAGGCGGAAGAGGAACGTGTCAAGAAGCTCGGCCCGGAACAGCAGCGCAAGTGGGAAGAAAAGGAGCGGGCACGCGATCTGCGCAAATCTCAAAAGAAACGCACCAAGAAAATGTAATATATATCATACATATATATAAATATATAAATTGTAGATCACTACTCTCTGAGGATTCCTTTTTAGTACATGAAGTAGTGAGAACAAGAGAAGAAGATAAGAAAAAGGTTCACAGACAGAAAGTCATGTACAAAGTAATTATGCAGATTTGCTATTCTCCAGAGGTGCCTCGGATTGCCAAGCCGCTGCCTTCTCTTCTTGTGCCGCCGCGCGCATATGATCCATCAGAGCCTGGTGCCGCGCATTGTTCTTTTCCTGCTGTTCAGCCTCACGGCGCAGAGCGGGCGAAAGGCGCTTCATATATTTGTTAATAAGCCAGCACATAATACATAATACATAAAACATAAAATACGTAATAATGCAGAAAGAATAGGAGGAAGAAAAATAAAATAATAGCAAATAGAAGAACTACCTGTTTCATTTCTGCTTCCGAAGGCACAGTGAACTTCATGAGACCATAGCCTGTGCCAATGATGGCACCACCGTAGACAATGGCTTTGACAATGAGCTCGGAATTGCCCATGAGGTATACTGTGGAAATTTTATGAGAGAAGGGCGGGGGGTGGATAGACAACGAAAAGAAAAAGAATTCGCAGTCCTATCCGCATTTGGAGGGCGGCCAAAAACAGTGAGACATGATGGACAGCCCCCCTGCCAGATCAAGCGTGCTTGTGCTACCTCGCGGCTGGTCCGGTGCATCTGCATTTGGTGCACAAACATTGTTTCAAATTGTCAAAATGATAAGTATTATTGTGTGTGAGTGTGTGTGTGTGCGTGAGTGAGTGCGTGAGTTGGTGTTGCGGGTGTGCGAGGAATATTTTTTCAGGGGTGCTCTCTTTTTGGGGGAGACTATATACATTGCATGAGAAAAGACCCTATTTCATTTACTTTTTAAAGCCATGGTCTCCAGCTCTTGTTCGTCGTGCTGGTCCCACTATGCGAGGTGGCAGTGGCGGTAGGAGTGATTGAGGGGGCTGGGGTGGTAATGCGGCTTCTCTTGGCTGCACGCTCCACTTCTTCTTCGTCGCAGCGTTGCACATAGTCGGCCGCCAAGGCCAGGATATCAAGGGGGGTCATTTTGGCAGACATGCCAGGGTAAGGCGAGGTGGGTAACGAGCTTGAGGAGGCAGAAGACGAGGCCGAGGACAGACTGTCGCACGGAGACGGCTCTTGCTGCTGCTGTTGCTGTTGGGTATGATAAGGAAGCGAGAGGGGTGTAGGCACGCCGGCTGTTCTGTCTCCCCATCGGCGTTTCACATATTTAGGTGCAGCAGCTGCGGCAGCAGCAGCAGCAGCGGCGGCAGCTGCCGGACCAGGATGAGGTGGATAAATCATCATGGCCTCGTCTTGATGGTGGTGAGGCCACATCGGTTGCTGGTGGTGCTGTTGTTGATGGTGGTGGTGGTGCTGCTGTTGCTGTTGGAGTTGTTGATTTCTTTGCTGCTGCCGGACTCGGTTGAATTTGGCTCGGCGGTTTTGGAACCATACCTGGTGACACATACAGCGTTAGATCAATAGAGTTCCTTTTTTTTGTGCTTTTGCATCAACTGATCCCCCGTGCCCCGTTATGGTACATACCTGCACCTCGCGGTTGGTCATCTTTAGTTTCTGAGCCAACTTTTCGCGCAATTCGAAATTGGGGGTGTCTGTCTGTTCAAACAATTGCGATAGGGCTTGAAATTGTTCTGGAGAGATGCGTTTGCGTTTGGGCTTGACTGGTACTTCTACATAATGAATTACAATAACAAAGGAGAGCAAAAATAAAATAAAAAATAAAAAAATTCCATGTTTAATTGGGGAAACAGATAAACACACACATGTGACACTTTGGTACCTTCATGGGACTTGATGCGCAGACTTTGGCGCTTATGGCTCTGACTGATGTCACTGGCACCGCTATCATTTGTTGTTGTTGTTGTCGTACCCGAGGCAGACGGAGCGTCAGGGCCAACGTCTGCGGGGTTCAGCAGGGCGTTAATACTGGAAGAGGGTGGATCGTCCTGAATTTTCGTATAAGGAAGGGTGGCCATCATGTATACGAGATGAGACAAAGATGTGCAAAAGCGGACAAAAGATAAAGAGAAGAAGTGAGCAAGAAGAAGAGTAGAGAGAAAAGGGGGAGAGAAAGAGGGAAAGAGAAGTAAAAGCAAGACGGGTTCATCAAAAAGGCGAAAGGTGTAATTGTCGGAATACGCACCCCGAGCACTGTTGCACACGCGACAACAAAAAAAAACAACTCACCACAATTCCCGCCAAACTTTCTTAAACGCAATTCATCAGCCAATCCCCAGTCAGCCCTTGGAGTTTTTACACATTTGTCCGTCTTTCGCTCTTTCTCTTAACTCTTTTTTTGGAAGACTCTATTTGACTTTCTCTTTCGCGCGCTTTTCTCTTCCCTCTCTCTCTCTCTTTCCATCAAGTTAGGAAGACAGTCTCTGTAAGTAGTTCTTGTTACCTCAATTCCTTCTCGTCTCGCCAATCTGAGATCTTGTCTGCAGCTTTTTTTAATCGAGCGGTGTTATGAAACGCTCCTCTCCTACGAACGATCCTAATCAGACCTCCAAGAAAATCTGTGCTAGAGCATCATTGTCTTGCCCGGCACCTTCGCCTACGACTGCCACGACTACCACCACCACTACTTCTCGTTCAGACGACAACACCCCTCCTCGCCCCTCCTCGCCCGATAATACCGCCTCTGAACCAGCGACCGCCATCCCTCGTTCTCCCTTGGACCCATCTACCATGAGCGCCACCGTCCTCGACTATGTTCAGGACATTGTCTATAATCTAAACAAAGGCAGAATAGACCAGTGTCTTTCCAACCGTCTCAGTCCTGATACCCTCAACACCCTCGACTCCCATCATGCCGACCTCGCCAACTCGCTTGATACCGCCCTGAAAAATATCGCGCAGCGCCAGCTCCAGCTTGAAACCGAGAATTTGCGCTACCGTATCGCGCTCCAACAGCAACACCAATTACTCACGACCCAGCAGACAGATGACCAGGACTGCGCGGATTCTCGCCCTACTTCGCCCGTTCCTACGACCACCACCGCCAACAACAACAGCAACACCAAGAGCAACGCCATCCAGGATGAATCCCATGATACCGCCACCTCTACTACCCATGCTATTCCCTCCACTGCTTCTACTACCGCCGCCGCCCACACTACTCCCGAGGAGGGCATTCCCTCCGTCAAGGATGCCTCGCTTATCGACCGCATGCAGACTCCCGCTCACCCCATCGTCTCACTCTCGTCCAACCGTTGCATGTGTATGTGTACCTTTTTTTTTTCTTCTCTTTTTTCTTTTTATTGTTTTGGTTTCCTAATGTTTGTTTTATCAGCTTCCTCGTCTGACTCGCCCGCCCATGTTTCTGCTATGCCCACCCCGCCCTTCACTGTCCCTACCGGTTCGATCGCTTCTCCCGTCTACTTTGGTGACTCGCCCATCTCCTTTGTGACTACCGCTGCTGCTGCCGCCGCTGGTGGCAGCCCTAACAACATTGTATGCCCCGACTGCGTTATTCAAGCCGTGAAGGTTGCCTCTGCTATCTTTGCTGGCGAGCTGCACGAGCGTATCACTTGTAACCATGAACGCTGCCTCGGCTCTGCCTCGGTCCACGAAAATGCCCCGATCAACACCCTCAAGAACGCTGTCAATGCCATGGCCAACCAACTCCAGCATATCACCGATGAAGTCACCTACCTCGCCCACGAAACCGCCGTCAAAGGTAAACTGGGTGTGCAGGCCCGCTGTGATCCGCAAATGCGCGGTGTCTGGCGTGAGGTCGTCGTGGACCTGAACAGCATGACCCGCAACCATCTCGAACAAGTCCGTGATATCGCCGACGTGTCGACCGCCATCGCACGCGGTGATCTCAGCAAAGCGATCACAGTCCCTGTCAGAGGTGAAACGCTCGTCCTCAAGAACACTTTCAATACAATGGGTAATGTCGGAGACTCGGGGGGGAAGTGCTTAATTAAATTAATTTTATTCACTCCATCACTTTAACTTTCTTTTTAACAGTCAATCAACTCAACACATTCGCTTCCGAAGTCTCTCGCGTCGCTCACGAAGTCGGTACTGAAGGCAAGCTCGGCGCACAGGCCAAGGTTGCGGGTGTCGATGGCATCTGGAAAGAACTGACCGATAACGTGAATACGATGGCCGACAATCTGACAAACCAAGTGCGCGACATTGCCCAGGTTTCCAAGTCAGTGGCGCGGGGTGATCTGACCAAAAAGGTTACTGTCGAAGTACGCGGTGAAATGCTGGACTTGAAAAATACAATCAATACCATGGTGGACCAGGTAAGGTTTCGCCCGCACAAGCGTCCTCACCCTCTCGCCTCTTTTGGTGGTATTAAAAAGGGCACTTGTTTTACATTAGTTGTCGACCTTTGCAACGGAGGTCACACGTGTGTCACTAGAAGTCGGAACGGAAGGTATCCTCGGCGGACAAGCGATAGTCAAGGACGTCGCTGGCACCTGGAAAGATCTCACCGATAACGTCAACCTGATGGCCTGCAAAATTACGGACCAAGTCCGCGATATTGCGGCGGTTGCCAAGGCCGTCGCCAAGGGTGATTTGAGTAAAAAGGTCACAGCCAATGCCCAGGGCGAAGTTTTGGAACTCAAAAATACCATGAATCAAATGGTAACCACAACAACAACAAAAAAAGGGATGAAACACTCGAGTGAAAAATATTCATGCAGAAGTTTTAGGTTGATCAATTAACACTATTTTCCGCAGAGGTGCGGCGTGTATCACTCGAAGTGGGTGTCGAAGGCAAATTAGGAGGGCAAGCCGTCGTCAAAGATGTCGGCGGCGCTTGGAAAGACCTCACAGACAACGTCAACACCATGGCGGCTAATCTCACCACCCAAGTGCGCTCCATTGCCGAGGTGACCAAAGCCGTCGCCAAGGGCGATCTGTCAAAGAAAATTGATGTTGAAACGCGAGGCGAAATTCTGGACCTAAAAAATACCGTAAACAACATGGTTGACCAACTACGAGTATTCTCCACCGAAGTCACTCGCGTCGCCAAGGAAGTCGGCACCGAAGGCAAACTCGGTGGCCAAGCTTTGGTGCCCAACGTCGACGGCACATGGAAAGATCTGACGGATAATGTCAATACGATGGCCACGAATCTTACGACTCAAGTCCGGTCGATCGCCGTCGTCACCAAGGCTGTGGCGAACGGCGATCTCTCCAAGAAAATCTGGGTCACCGTCAGCGGTGAAATCTCGGATCTCAAAGACACAGTCAATAACATGGTCGACCAGCTCAGGGTCTTTGCTTCTGAGGTCACCCGTGTCTCGCGCGAAGTCGGCACCGATGGCAAGCTAGGAGGCGTCGCCGTCGTCCCCAGCGTGAGCGGAACATGGAAAGATTTGACAGATAATGTCAATACCATGGCAGCCAATCTGACAACCCAGGTGCGGTCTATCGCAGAAGTGACCAAGGCCGTCGCACGCGGTGACCTCAGCAAGAAGATCGAAGTCGAGACACGCGGCGAGATCCTTGACCTCAAGAATACAGTCAACAACATGGTGGATCAGCTCAACGTATTCGCAGACGAAGTCACACGTGTCGCTAAAGAAGTGGGCACGGATGGTAAATTGGGTGGTCAAGCCATGGTGCCCAACGTCGATGGCACCTGGATGGACCTCACAGATAACGTGAACCAAATGGCGGCCAACCTCACGACTCAGGTCCGGTCTATCGCCGAAGTCACGATCGCGGTTGCCAAGGGCGACTTGTCCAAAAAGATCGAGGTCGAAACGCGCGGAGAGATCCTCGAACTCAAGAACATTGTCAACAACATGGTCGACCAGCTTCGAGTGTTTGCCTCTGAAGTCACGCGTGTGTCCAAGGAAGTGGGTACCGAAGGAAAATTGGGCGGTCAAGCTGTTGTGCAAGGTGTCGCAGGCACATGGTTCGAGCTCACCGATAACGTGAACATCATGGCTGCCAACCTGACCAACCAAGTGCGGTCTATCGCCGAGGTCACCAAAGCGGTTGCCTTGGGTGATCTATCCAAGAAGATCGAAGTCGAGAGTGGTGGCGAAATCCTCGAGCTCAAGAATATTGTGAACAACATGGTCGATCAACTTCGTGTGTTTGCTTCCGAGGTCACGCGTGTCTCGCGTGAGGTCGGTACCGAAGGCAAACTCGGTGGTCAGGCCGTCGTCCAAGGCGTCGCAGGTACCTGGCATGAGCTCACCGATAACGTCAACCAGATGGCTGCCAACTTGACGAACCAGGTGCGATCCATTGCCGAAGTGACGAAAGCTGTCGCGCATGGCGACTTGTCCAAGAAGATTGAAGTCGAAAGTGGTGGCGAGATCCTGGAACTAAAGAATATCGTCAATAACATGGTGGACCAGCTGCGTGTATTCGCATCCGAAGTCACGCGTGTGGCGCGCGAAGTCGGTACAGATGGCAAGCTCGGTGGTCAAGCCATCGTTCAAGGTGTCGCGGGTACCTGGATGGATTTGACCGATAACGTCAATACCATGGCCGCCAATCTAACCACCCAAGTACGATCCATTGCCCAAGTGACGAAGGCCGTCGCCAATGGCGATCTATCAAAGAAAATTGAAGTGGAAACGCGCGGTGAAATCCTCGATCTCAAGAACACGGTGAATAACATGGTAGACCAGCTCCGCGTATTCTCCACCGAAGTCACTCGCGTCGCCAAGGAAGTCGGCACCGAAGGCAAACTCGGCGGCCAGGCCGTCGTTCAAGGCGTCGCAGGTACCTGGTTCGAACTCACCGACAATGTCAACATCATGGCTGCGAATTTGACCAATCAGGTGCGATCCATTGCCGAAGTGACTAAAGCTGTCGCCTTGGGTGATCTATCCAAAAAGATTGAGGTCGAAAGCGGTGGTGAAATTCTTGAACTCAAGAACATTGTCAACAACATGGTGGACCAGTTACGAATCTTTGCATCAGAAGTCACACGTGTGTCCAAAGAAGTCGGCACTGAGGGCAAGCTCGGCGGCCAAGCCGTCGTGCAAGGTGTGGCTGGTACATGGAACGAATTGACGGACAATGTCAATATCATGGCTGCCAATTTGACGACCCAAGTGCGCTCGATTGCTGAAGTGACCAAGGCCGTGGCAAGTGGTGATCTCAGCAAGAAGATCGAAGTCGAGACGCGAGGCGAAATTCTGGACCTCAAGAATATTGTCAACAACATGGTGGACCAACTCCGAGTTTTTGCTTCTGAAGTCACCCGTGTGGCGCGTGAAGTCGGCACCGAAGGCAAATTGGGCGGTCAAGCCGTCGTCAATGGCGTCGCCGGTACCTGGATGGATCTCACGGATAATGTCAACACCATGGCTGCCAATCTAACAACGCAAGTCCGATCCATTGCTCAAGTCACCAAAGCAGTCGCGAACGGTGATCTCAGCAAAAAGATTGACGTTGAAACGCGCGGTGAAATCCTCGATCTCAAGAACACAGTGAACGACATGGTGGACCAACTCCGTGTATTTGCCGCTGAGGTGACGCGTGTGTCCAAGGAAGTCGGTACGGAAGGCAAGTTGGGCGGCCAGGCCATGGTGGAAGGCGTGGCAGGCACATGGCTCGATTTGACCGACAATGTCAATACCATGGCAGCCAATTTGACGACCCAGGTGCGATCCATTGCCCAGGTCACCAAAGCCGTCGCTCTAGGTGACTTGTCGAAAAAGATCGAAGTCGAAACACGTGGTGAGATCTTGGAACTTAAAAACATCGTGAACGACATGGTGGATCAGTTGCGAATCTTCGCCTCCGAAGTCACGCGTGTATCCAAAGAAGTCGGTACAGAAGGGAAACTGGGCGGCCAAGCCGTGGTGCGCGGTGTCGCCGGTACCTGGATGGACCTGACGGACAATGTCAACATCATGGCTGCGAATTTGACCAATCAGGTGCGATCCATCGCCGAAGTGACGAAAGCTGTCGCCTTGGGTGATCTATCCAAAAAGATTGAGGTCGAAAGTGGTGGTGAAATTCTTGAACTCAAGAACATTGTCAACAACATGGTGGACCAGTTGCGAATCTTTGCATCAGAAGTCACGCGTGTGTCCAAGGAGGTCGGTACCGAAGGAAAATTGGGTGGCCAGGCCGTTGTCCAAGGTGTGGCTGGTACATGGAACGAATTGACGGACAATGTCAATATCATGGCTGCCAATCTGACAAGTCAAGTCCGATCCATTGCGGAGGTGACAAAGGCTGTCGCCTTGGGTGACCTATCCAAGAAGATCGAAGTCGAAAGTGGCGGAGAGATCCTTGAACTCAAGAACATTGTCAACAACATGGTGGACCAGTTGCGAATCTTCGCTTCGGAAGTCACGCGTGTATCCAAAGAAGTCGGCACAGAGGGCAAGCTCGGCGGCCAGGCCGTCGTGCAAGGTGTGGCCGGTACATGGAACGAATTAACGGACAATGTCAATATCATGGCTGCCAACTTGACGAGTCAAGTGCGTTCCATTGCCGAAGTTACCAAGGCGGTTGCCAACGGTGATTTATCAAAGAAGATTCACGTGGAAACGCGCGGTGAGATCCTAGACCTGAAGAACACGGTGAATAACATGGTGGATCAGTTGCGTGTGTTTTCGACCGAAGTAACGCGTGTCGCTCGTGAAGTCGGCACCGAAGGAAAGCTAGGTGGTCAAGCCATTGTGCAGGGCGTAGCCGGCACCTGGAAAGATCTGACGGATAACGTCAACATGATGGCTGGTAATTTGACGACCCAGGTGCGTTCGATCGCCACTGTCACGACGGCTGTTGCCAAAGGTGATCTTTCTCGCAAGATTGTCGTCGAAGTGCAGGGTGAAATCCTGGAGCTAAAGTAAGTGCAAAAGGCACGCGTATTGGAAGGTAAACTTACAAGCTACTTTAGGGATACGGTGAACTCCATGGTAGACCAGCTGCGTGTCTTCGCCGCAGAAGTGACCCGCGTGGCCCGTGAAGTCGGTACCGAAGGCATGTTGGGTGGCCAAGCGACTATCATCGGCGTGGACGGCACATGGAAGGATCTGACAGAGAATGTCAATCTGATGGCCAGCAATCTAACCGATCAGTTACGTGGTATCGCTGCGGTGTGTAAAGCGGTAGCCCAGGGTGATTTGTCCAAGAAGATTGAAGTCGAAGTGCATGGTGAAATTGCCGAGCTCAAAAACACGATCAACATTATGGTGGACCAACTCAACTCCTTTGCATCCGAAGTCACCCGTGTCGCGCGCGAGGTTGGTACCGAAGGCAAGCTAGGCGTTCAAGCCGAAGTCGAAGACGTGGAAGGTGTGTGGCGCGAAATCACCAGCAACGTGAATACCATGGCCTCCAACTTGACGACGCAAGTGCGTGCTTTTGCTCAAATATCTGCCTCTGCCACCGAGAACGACTTCTCGCGCCTGATTACAGTCGAAGCCTCGGGTGAGATGGACTCGCTCAAGACCAAGATCAACCAAATGGTTGCCTCTTTGCGTGACGCGATTCAAAAGAACCGGCAAGCCAAGGAAGCAGCCGAACTGGCCAACCGATCCAAGAGCGAGTTCTTGGCCAACATGTCGCACGAGATCCGAACTCCCATGAACGGCATTATCGGCATGACTTCTCTGACTCTTGAGACCGAGTTGACGCGCCAGCAGCGCGAAAACCTGATGATCGTGTCAAGCTTGGCCAACAGCCTTTTGACCATTATTGACGACATTCTCGATATTTCCAAGATTGAAGCCGGTCGCATGACGATTGAATCTATTCCTTTCTCACTGCGTTCCGCCATCTTTAGCGTGCTCAAGACCCTGGCGGTCAAGGCAAACCAAAAGAAATTGGACCTCATTTACAACGTGGATAACTCCATCCCAGATCAGCTGGTGGGCGACCCGCTGCGTCTGCGACAAGTGATTACCAACCTGATCGGCAACGCTGTCAAATTCACCAACCGGGGCGAGGTGGTGCTTCAGACACGCGCAGTTGAGATGCAAGGTGATCATGTCAAGGTGCAATTCTGCGTGAGCGATACTGGCATTGGTATTCCCTCAGACAAATTAGAAGTCATCTTCGATACATTTGCTCAGGCAGATGGTGGCACGACGTAAGTTTTTATACTCAGCAGATGATTTATAGATTACTAACCTTTGTCTGCCTTAAAAGCCGCAAGTATGGCGGTACTGGTTTGGGTCTGTCCATCTCCAAGCACTTTGTCCAGTTGATGGGTGGCACACTCTGGGTGGAATCCATGTATGGTCGCGGGTCACAATTCTACTTTACGGTTATCCTTCGTCAGTACCAGATGAGCGTTCCTGAGACGCTCGAGAAGCTCTCACGCTTCCAGGGACGACGCATTCTGTTCCTGGAAACGGAGCAGGACCAGACGGATCTTATGAACCAAATTGAACAACTCGGTCTCAAGCCATCGCGTGTCACAAGTATCGCTGAAGCAACCAACATGGCAAACGCTGCAAGGGGCAGCAGCGAACATGCGCCGCTCTTTGATACTCTGATCGTCGACAAGATGGCACATGCGGAACGTATCCGTGAGATCGTGCACTTGCGCTTTACACCGATCGTTCTCATCACACCCGAGATCCACCCTCTCAATATGAAACTCTGTATTGATCTCGGCATCACGAGCTATATCAACTCACCTGTCAACATTCCCGATCTGGCCCATGCGCTCTTGCCAGCCTTGGAAAACCACGTGGCCCTGCCAAGCGACGCTGCTAAATCAGCCTGTCTGGAAATTCTGCTTGCCGAAGACAACATTGTCAACCAGAAGCTCGCTGTCCGCATCCTCGAGAAGTTTGGTCATCACGTCAAGGTTGTGGGCAATGGTCAACTGGCAGTCGACGCATTCCAAGAAAAGGCATATGACCTGATCCTAATGGACGTGCAGATGCCTGTCATGGACGGTTTCAAGGCGACGCAGCGTATTCGCGAGATCGAACAGACCGCAAACAACGGCGGCCATATCCCTATCATTGCACTGACAGCACACGCCATGATTGGCGATCGAGAGAAATGCTTGCGGGCGGGCATGGATGAATACGTTACCAAGCCGTTGCGCTTCCCTGAACTCATCTCTGCCATCAAGAAGTTTAGCCCACAAGCAGGTCTTATGCGACCTACCAAGGTCTAGGCTCTATCGATCTCCCTCCCTCCCTCCCTCCCGTTAATTCCCCCCCCCCTTTCGTACTTTGATTTTGCTTCACACTTCTCTTGCCGTTCCTCGCTTTTTGTCGTGTCCTCTTGAGCGCCGCATGCGGCGAGCAAGTCTGTGTATTTATAGCTCATGTGCATAGCCGTTGTATCGTCTTATTTCAATATGTATCCATTATCCTGCTTTTTTGTTTGCTTTACGTATACCCTGTATGGCACATACTTAACGTGTACAATGTCAAGACTTATAAAACGTTTCCTGGACATTTCGGCGTATGCACTTGGGACAACCACGTCCACACATCCATATACATGGAGGCGTGCAATCGACCAAGTTGATGGTATACATACTTACTTAGCTGCTCAAGATTAAAAGCGGTTTAAGCTTATCTCAGATGATATCGTTGGCGTTCAGTAATAAAGAGAAGTGTGGTGCAAATGTCGGGAAAAAGGATAGGTACATGAAGTCTTAGCTAGAGACACGACTGTGCCCAAGCGAATAAGGAAGGAATAAGAATAAAAATTTGGTGCAACCAAAATCCACTTTTGGGAATGTGGCGATTTCAGGGTGCGACACTCATCTGGACACGAAGCTGATCCTCTATATTTGGCTAGTTAGAAGAATGTATATGTCGGCTGGAAGCCATTACTAAAAATGTATGTTCGACTGATGTTGAATATACTATATGAAAACAGTATCATGCTTGTAACCTAGTGATATGCAGCGCGCGACATACTGTAGTATGTTTCGGTGTAAGGGTGGACGTACATGTGCAATCGATCGCCTCAAGGATGTTAGAACTTCCGTTCCCTTTTTTCACATGCTGATAGACTTAGAAACTCGCCTCACTCGATCGACAATGGGCCCAACGCGCGAACCTGTTTGTACGTGATACACACCCCACGCGAGCCGTGTTTCGGGATAAAATAAGGCCGATGCTGTGCCGTTATTGAAATACACAGGCGGCTACCAGCAAGACATGCGCCCAGCACGTGGTTATATTAGCCTATAATCCTAACCTTGCGCAATACATTGGCTTCTACTCTATTTTATACGTGTGTGTGGCCAAGTTGTCAGTGTGAAAGGTTTGACGCGAAAGGCAATTAAAATGCATGATGACGAGATTTG
Organism: Syncephalastrum sp. PYS2702; assembly: GCA_023630325.1. Classification (NCBI taxonomy): domain Eukaryota; kingdom Fungi; phylum Mucoromycota; class Mucoromycetes; order Mucorales; family Syncephalastraceae; genus Syncephalastrum; species Syncephalastrum sp. PYS2702. The sequence goes on from JAMAMT010000009.1 coordinate 259,008, forward strand.
CTCAATGCATGCTGCATAAAGGAAAGGCCAGATCGTCATCGCATTTTAGAGTACCAAAAATAGAAACTGGAGGCTAAAAAGCTTCTCAGAGCAAATCCACGTTTGTGCGCATCATCTGTCACATTGGGGACATAGCGATGGACTATTGTGATGGGAAAGATATTTATCCTGTGCCTATATACACGCATTTTTGATATGGCGGGCGTACGGCAGTAACATCGCCTGAGACGATTGTGGAAACCACTGTCTCATTTTATGTATCCGATGAGTTATCTATATTTGATATGGTCTTATAGACGTAGAATACTAGATATGTAGACAGTTTGACACATGGGAGCACATGCGCACGAGTATTATTCAGGCTACCCAAGTATTCGGACACTCGATATTTTCCTGTTCTTCGGTAGGAGCTTCGTCGGAGTTGTCGATATACGGGAGAGCATTGGATATACTGTCATTCACATTTAAAAAAAGGAAGCGGGATGTTCAAACGGATAACAACATGGACCTACAATCCAGTGTCTCCTTAACCACCTGTTCGTCTGAATGAATAAAGTACATACCTCGAGGTCTTAGTGGGAGAAGTTCAGCTGATATACGGACTTTAACAATTTAAAGTAGGTCACGATTAAGAAGCGTTGTACATGCTGTATAATGCAAGCATAAAACCTTGAAGCAACAGCTCTAATAACTAGACAAGTCACTGTGCGTATGAAGGGGTGACAGCAAGGTTAATATTACTATGTAGATCCGTGCGCTTCAGGGAAAGATGGGGGCTCACTGAAGAGTTTTTTTGGCTTGACACTCAACCCCCAGAAATAAGAGGATGGGGACTGCAGATGTTGGCAGCACCGGAAATCAGACGGCTATGGTAATTGAGGTAACATAATCACGCAGCACAACACCCAACACACATATACATCAGCCCAACGCAATTTTTTTCGTTTTAAGAAGGAGAAAATAATCACAGTCTCATTTTTTTGTTTTCCAAATGTTCCATAGGCATCTGTCGCAGAATTCAGTATGGACAAAAAGCTCGATCATCGAGAGGTATGCAGCTATTTTCCAATAAGAGATGGAAGCCATGAGTAGCAAGGTTTAATAAACAAGCAGCAGAAGCAAAAGGAGTGAAGAGTACATAAGCGTTGCCGATAGCAAGGGCTGAGCAAGGGTAGCGAAAGGACCATCATCAACTAAATCAAATTTACCCGCGTTGTACTCCATGTCACTTTTACTTTTACCTGCGCACGTATGTGCAGGGACATACTACCAAAGTACAGACAGACCCTGACTTGCGCCAGAGGTGGCCAGGCCCAACACACAACGTATAACGTGGTCCTAGTACCTTTTTAGAACAACTTTTCTGTTCACCCCGAGTAAGCGGTTTTCTGGGTCTCACTCTTTCGCTTTTCATCCTAAAATGGTTTTGTCTTAACGAACGGCTCTATTACGCGCGACACAGGAGAAGGAATGCAGTCGCAGCATATCATGGCAGCATTGAAGCTGATCGCCATATAAGTACCAGGACTCCTTTTATTTTTTTCTTTTGCCGCTTGGGCAGATCTTTTCCTCTTTTTTTCCCGTTGCAGCTTTTCGTTGACGCCCCCTTTCAACGATACCCACACACTGTTGACGACCTTATGAATAGCTCTGGTTCAGAAGACCAGAGTAAGTACTTGAAACATGTATCACTTTTATGGCTGCTTACTATGCTCTTCAGAGGAAGGTTTTAGAGGACGTGATCAAACACACTCATATACGCGGAGCCGTCACGCCCCTCCGTATCCAAACACAACAACAAACGTGCCAAGAACGTCAGCATTAACTACTGCTGAAATGGCTATACCTGGAGCAGCAGTAACATATTCTCAGGATCCTTGTAGCGATTATCTCGATTCAACCCTGTATCCCTATGCAAGACTAAACGAACAACACCGCCAACACTTTTCTGCTTGGCCACACCAACACAATTGGATACCTCCCACTGCGCGCTCATTAGCGACTACCCAGAACTATTCAGAGCATGCTCATCCGGACTCTGCGCCGCCTGGTGTCATGTATAGGCAGCCTGCGGCACAGTCTTGGATACAACGTCCCGTCGGCAATCAGCTCAACGAGAATCAAGAGATCCAAACACACGCGGTATGCGCACAGATAGTCATTATGCCTGTCAGACGGCTTCTCACCTCTACGATTTGAACGTTTTACATTACAGCCCTGTGTCAACCATCAGTCAGCACCACCTACACCGACCCAAGCCTCAAAGACAGAGCCCTCTATGAATGCCTCTTCTTCAAGTACGGATCCTATTATTCAGTCTCGAATACAGCAACTTGAGGAGGAGCTACACTTTTGCCACGACGAGTGGGTTATCATCTGTATAATTCTCGCTCTCTTACGAAGCTCCTATCATTCCGTCGAAAATCAGTTGCAACTTCCGATGGTGCCGCCGCCGACGCCGCCGCAACCATTGCATCCGCAGTCAGCACGCGTGAAAATTGAGGAAAATGACACACGCGGTGTACGTGTGCTGGAGAGTCGCACAAGTGTGCCTATGTCATCATCTACTTTGCAAAGAGATGGCGGTCGCTCAACAACACCACCACCCCCAGAGCTTTTCGCGACCACTATACCAGACCTAACATCCGAACATTTTACTCCGGAGTACGATTTCACGGCTTTCAAGGTATCGACCTTTCTCACAAGCAGCGCCCCGCAACCGCTACCTAGTACGTCGCGTCCGTCAAGAAGCAAAGGCAAACCGAAGCGAAAGAAGAAGCAGCATCCTACGTCAAGACAAGAACAGTCACGATCGCCGTCCTCTTCTAAAGATACTGATACCCAACAAGACCTGTCAAAGGCAATCAAGCATGACTTGGAACGCGAAATGCTGATGGCATTTGATGACCTTATGCTACAGATACGCAATTTAAAGACCAGGATAGAACGCGTCGAGGAGATGATACGACACATGACAGCCAGCTACAGAAGGACGCATTCGCCAGGAGATCTTTGATTTTTACCGAATCACAACGAGGAAGAGGATCCAAATTCCCTTTGCATGTACCTGCCACCCACTACAACTTACACGCATACATATCAGCAACGCACAGCATATATCTACATCTGACAAAACAATTATTCTATCGGGCGTCGGGAGCTCTTAATCTTATGGCACATATTACACAAATACTTTTTCACTTTTTATGGATTTTAGTCTAAGTACACTTTAATGATATGCATTTTTTTACACGCAAGGTGACACATAAAGTTTATATGTTAGGCATACACTGAATACATTTGTTACTGCGATCCAACTAGATCTGTAATTAAGGCTGCAGCCTGCGTCCATAAATTAATGCTTTGTGGAACCTTTTCTTGATTGATTTATTCCTCTCGAAAGCACGTAATGAGCGCATTGTATGTTGAGTCGAACTGCGGGACATTGTAGAGTAGATATAGTGTTCCGGGTATATAGACGTGCCTTAGCAAATAGGGGGATGAATTAAATATACAACATAGAGGGAAAAGGAAGGTAAATCCTCTATAATAGGTCTTCCTCTTTGTAAAGACCACGGTCGTTGACAGTGCCATCGATCCAGATTTTGGCACGACGCTCAGACTCTTCTCTACGTTCCTCCTATTCATGCCATGTTATTGTCTCCATGTGCAACAGATGCGCGCGATAACCCTTACCCAGTCGTAACTCTTGTTCATTTTCTCCAGTGCCTTTTCAACGTCTTTTTTATGCATGTCAATATGGTCTTGGATCACGTTGCGCGCTTCTACGAAAGCAGATCCCTTCACTTTGATCTTGAATGCTGGCTTTTGACAGAATGGGCATTCCCAAATTTCAAGGTGTTTGCTAGGCAAGATCATCTGCGAAGGGAACCAACGCCATTAGTTCAGGCCGATCTACAGAGACATGTCGATTACCCACCTGCTTGACGACATGGCCCTTGAGAGCGTCTTTCTCAAGTTGAGAGCCTCGTATAGGCGTGGAGGACTCAGAGTGTCTTGCCATAATACATGTAGAGTAGTGTTTTAATATTACGTAAGAGGAGGAAATACGGGTTGGTGAGAACAAAAGACTGCCAAGCTGATTCATCAAAACAGGCCCTTGGCGGAACACAAATAGACCAGCGAAATGATAAATACTGCCTTGTTTTCCCCTTTTTACTACTACACAACTCAATGCTCTCTGCTTTCTACAGATCCCGTACGAACAGAGTATGTGTATACCTTTCTGTCATCGTTGAAACTCACGCTGTATCTTGTCCCATAGCCCTCGTGGACGCGTAAGTGCATCTTTGGCTTACATAGGAAACAAAATCCTCACTTAGTTCCTGGAGCAGAACTAGGAGGATGGCATGCACGCCGGAAAATACACATGACCCGTCCCTCCTTCCGGGTCATTAGTACGAATCCCCTGAAAGCAGAACAAGTGAATATGGTAAAATCCGAGAATCCGAATCCATTTGTGTCCAGAACCTTATCTTATTTCCTTTGAAGAAAATCGGTGCTCAGCATGCCATTATTGATCATGAGTACGATGCCCTTGTGGTCGGCGCAGGCGGGGCAGGCTTGCGTGCCGCTTTTGGTCTTGCCGAAGCGGGATTCAACACGGCATGCATTACCAAGCTCTTCCCAACACGCTCGCATACGGTGGCGGCTCAGGTGAGAAATTAAGAACCGCGTATTTATGTAATAAACTTTTGGACTGACCCTTTGTGTAACTCAGGGTGGGATCAATGCCGCGCTTGGTAACATGACAGAAGACGACTGGCGGTGGCATATGTACGATACAGTCAAGGGATCAGACTGGCTCGGTGATCAAGACGCCATTCATTATATGTGCCGTGAGGCAATCCGCACCGTTGTGGAGCTCGAGAACTATGGCGTCCCTTTCTCTAGAAATGCGGAAGGCAAAATCTATCAACGTGCTCTGGGTGGACAGAGCCTAAAATATGGCAAAGGTTAATATCAAAAGGACGAGCACAAACAAGTGCTTATACTATTTCAGGTGGTCAAGCATATCGATGCGCAGCCGTGGCGGATCGCACGGGACATGCACTACTCCATACATTGTACGGTCAATCCTTAAGGCACAATACCCAGTATTTCATTGAGTATTTTGCTATGGACCTGATCATGGAAGATGGTGAATGTAAGGGTGTCGTCGCTCTCAACATGGAGGACGGCACCATCCATCGGTTCCGGGCACACAAGACCGTGCTAGCAACGGGTGGCTACGGACGTTCCTACTTTTCGTGCACGTCCGCGCACACCTGCACAGGTGACGGCAATGCCATGGCAGCGCGCGCAGGTATTCCCCTTCAAGATCTTGAGTTTGTGCAATTCCATCCCACAGGCATATATGGTGCGGGCTGTCTCATAACGGAAGGCTGCCGCGGCGAAGGCGGCATCTTGATCAACTCTGCTGGCGAACGCTTTATGGAGCGTTACGCACCCACCGCCAAGGACCTCGCATCGCGCGACGTGGTGTCGCGTGCCATGAGCATGGAAGTCAAGGAAGGTCGAGGCGTCGGCCCAGAGAAAGATCACGTCTACTTGCAGCTCCACCATTTACCTACTGAAATCATCCGTGAGCGCTTGCCGGGCATTTGTGAAACAGCATCCATTTTCTGCGGCGTAGACGCGACACGGGAACCTATTCCGGTCATCCCGACTGTCCATTACAACATGGGCGGCATCCCCACCAAATACACCGGCGAGGTATTGACGGTCGATGAAGACGGCAATGACAAGGTGGTGCCTGGACTCTATGCAGCGGGTGAAGCCGCATGCGTCTCTGTCCACGGAGCCAATCGGTTGGGCGCCAACTCACTACTGGATATCGTCGTGTTTGGCCGCGCTGTCGCACATCATATCGCGGATAATCTGGAGCCGAACACACCCCTCAAGCCATTTGCCGCCGATGCTGGTCACAAGTCGATCGAGAATATGGAGGCACTGCGAACCTCGAAGGGGAAAAACAGGACAGCAGACCTACGACTGGCGATGCAAAAGACGATGCAGTCGGACGCAGCCGTATTCCGAACCCAGGAGACACTGGATGAAGGTGTGGAAAAGATAGATAGAGTCTGGCAAGCTACCCAGGATATCGGTCTCACGGACCGCGGCATGATTTGGAATACGGATTTGACCGAGACACTCGAGCTGCAGAACGCGTTGACGTGCGCCGTCCAAACCATGCACGCTGCTTCGGCACGCAAGGAGTCGCGCGGTGCTCATGCACGTGACGATTATCCTGACCGTGATGATAAGGTATGATCTTTATTTAGAGCACATCTATGTCGGTTATTGATTTTTTTTTTCTTTTTTCAGACATGGATGAAGCACACCCTCTCCTGGCAGGACCATGAGACTGGAGAAGTAACGCTGAAGTACCGTGCGGTGACGAGCAACACACTGGACGAGAATGAAGCCAAGTCGATACCGCCCATTGCTCGGGTGTACTAGATTCTCTACTATAGACTCTCATTGATACATAGCTCCTTGCAAGGAAAGGAATATACGCGTTAATTTTAAATATGCATATGGGTCCCGTGTGTATGGGTATGGCACTTGGTGAAATTTAAATCTTTTCAGTCAGACAGGCGCACACTTTCACTTGAACCTCGCACTCTCACACCCAAAATGCTCATTAAAGTCAAGGTGAGTTACTGCTTCTTTTATCATTAGCATAATTACGCAAGAAAGAAGCAAACTCGCTCCATCTACGGTGGCCTTAAGCGCTGTGCCGCTGAAGAGTTGCTGCTTTGCGAAAACCTCTCGGGGATTGACAACGTCGACGTAATCACCGATTGAGTACTCACCCCGACTCCCCCTTTATCTTTACTGCTTCACCGTAGACCCTGACCGGCAAGGAGGTATGCTCGAACTGGAAATACAAAAAAACGCTTCATGACTAATGCTTCTGAAAGATTGAGATCGACATCGAGCCTAACGACAAGATCGCGCGTATCAAGGAACGCGTCGAGGAAAAGGAAGGCATCCCTCCTCCGCAGCAGCGCTTGATCTTTGGTGGCAAACAAATGTAACTCAACGGGATATGCTATCGAGAGCAAAGTGCTAATGCAATACAAATGTTACTGCCTTATCAAGGTCGGATGACAACACTGCTACGGATTACAGCATAGAAGGTGGCTCTGTTCTTCATTTGGTCCTGGCGCTCCGCGGCGGTGCCCAATAAAAGCATGACCGAATATCTGCACTTGACCTGTTCCCGCCTCTTGTTCTTTATTCCATTTTTGCAATTGCCTCTTCTGGCTTCTTCATATTCTCTGCAATAATAAGCTCTGGCGCTTCCTCAAACACGGTCATCATACCCGTGATCATGTGCGGTGTGTTGTGACAATGGACAGCCCCTATCCAATGCTGGGTTAGTATGTACAAGTACTATGATATATCTACATACAGAAACCGGGATTATCCTATGTACCCAATTAGAAAACACAAGTCAGACATCACGCATCAGACGACTTACAGCGATAAAGCGGATTTTCGACCAGCCGCAGCCGTATGCCTCGCCGTCTGCCAGCGTGCGGTTTTCTTCTATTGGATCCAGGACAGGATACACCAACGTGACGTCCTTGTTGATAGGTGTCGGCATGTTCCGGATATGGCCGTGGCGCCCCTCGTCGTATTCGCCAGCGCCAGTAGCGATTTCATAGTGGCTGTGACCATGGGTGTGCCAGGGATGGGACCGGCAGGGTTCACCCGGTAAATGGGTGGACTGAAGGACGATATCGATGACTTCCCCATAGTCGAGCGGGTAAGTGCCGAGCTCACCATCATAGCCGGTATTTTTTCTGTCCCGCAGAACACTCAGCGGTTGCGGTCTCTTTCTTGTACCCGCAACCAGGTCGTACAAAAGTGTCACTGCCGGATCCGTGTAGGCGACGTGGTTAATGAACCAGCGCGTGGAACCATCCTCTGGCACGACCGCTGTCGTGGCACGCAATTTGATGACGCGCGAAGCCTCCACTACGTTGAGTAGGGACTGGTTACGCTCGATGGGCTTGATCGAGGGCCATTCCCAAAAGGGCACGTCAACAGTAGGAAATGTATACTTGGGGCTAGGCAGTGTCATGCTGTCATAGTCGCGGCTGTCGCTTTCGTAATGCAGGATAGCCGCACCGTTAGTTTCGGGAGCGATCCCATCCGCCCAGCGGCGTACAAGGGTGATAGCATAGTCGGCAGCTGGCCTGCTTGTATTTAAGAGAACAGAAAACCGCTGACCAGGTGAGACTTCCAGGAACGAAACTTCAAAAGGCTGGACCAGATCACCATCAACCTCAATAATGGTCAGGTTGTGGCCTGCAATTGCAAAGCCGAAAGTCCGGAACTCCTGGGCGCCAATGACACGTAGCCGGGTGGTTTTTCCAGCCGGAACCGAGATGACCGAATAGCCTTCGCATCCACTTGCGGAACGATTTGCGGGGTTGTACACGGTTTTCCCGTTGATCAAGACACTGTCGGCTTCAGGAATACCAGCGAAGTTGGGTCCGAGGAGATAATTTTCGAAATCGGTATTGGTACGGTGCCAAAGCTCGCTGATCACCAGCGTGCGCTCCTCGTCATAGCTGTATCTACCAGCCTGGAGTGCTTTGGAGGAGGAGGAGGAGGAGGAGGAGGAGGAGGGAGGTGTTGAGAGCGCCTCATGTGATTCATAGACAAGAAAGGGGCCAAAGACGGTTTCTGATTTGAGGCCTGTGTGAGCGTGGTAGAAGAAGGTACCGGACTGGCCGACCAGAGTAAACTCGTGCACGAAAACAGCCCCGGGAGGAATAGGATCCTAAATGGCAAGTTACGTGTATCGTGAGCATATGTGCGGATAGTGGTGTGAACGTGCGTCGTGTCTGTGTCAATCGGATGCGGATAAGGTTTTCCCATACCTGAGTTATATAGGGAACACCGTCCGCGGCTACGGAACCCACCTGGCGAATGCCATGAAAATGGATAGAAATTTCATCGGCCGCGCCACCCAGTGCAGTATCCTCTATGTTCTCTTGATCGGCTGCTACACCTTTGATTAGATTGCGCACAACGACGCGGACGCGATCGCCCTTGGTCACTGCGATCGTAGGCCCCGGGAGTTGATTGTTGACGAGAAGCACCTGGCCCGTATAATTGGAGCAATCAGGATTCAGGAACATGCGTGTAATATTGAGTTCGACCGTTTTGATGTCTATTGCTGCGTTTTGGACTGGGGTGGCTCTAACATAGTACATGTTCGCGAGAAGAACAGCTAGCGACAAGGCCCTGATGAGGACATTTGCTGGAATTAATCGGTGTGATAGGAACCTCATGAGATAATGAAGAATCTCTTTCTGCATCCATCCTCATTTTAAAGGATAAATCTCTATTTGTGGCCTTGACAACAGGCTATTTAAAGGATGTTGTCAAATAAGCCTCAAGCAGGCTCAGGTCAAGGATGTCCAGCATACATATTGCTTTCCACCAGACAAAGATCTGGAGCCGTCAGAGCAAATGAAACTGCGGACCTGTGCGACGGCACAAGGTGATACGAAATGTGTGACCCCCGCACGCATTTGTGCAGGCGAAAGATCTGAAAAGAGTGATGATGGATTGATTGGATTAGCGAAGAAAATGAGAGACATAATACGAGAGCCACAAAATGTTCCCGCGCTTTATTTATTCATCCTTGCGAAACTTGTCTTTTGCTAGGCGTATTGCCTAGACTTTTTTTTTTTTTTTACTTTTTTTGCCCTTACTTCCACAACCATCCCGTGCATCCTCGTGTCAACGCTGGCTTGGCTTCCCTGGCCGGATGAAACTCTAGAAGCGGAGCTTGTTTTGGCACGACCCATCTCCATGATTGGACTTCCACAACGAAACGAATCTTCCCGCTTTGCGGGGTATCCGCTTGCGCATTTAGGTTTGGAGTATCTATTTGCGACAAAAGATTAACCTCTCTTCCCTTTTTATTTATTTTATTTTGTCTACTTGTTTTGCATTACACCACTAAATGAATGATAACAAAGACGATCTCGATATGATGGAAACTGACCCAGTAGAGGCAGACTATGACGACAACGACATGCGAGAAGAGTCACCTGTGGCTGAACCCTCCCCGAGCCCACCTCCACAAACAAAAGACGCATCTAAAGAGGTGCCGGTTAAAATACGCAAAAAGCCCGGTCGTAAACCCAATCCGGCTTCTCCCGCGCTGCGCAAAGCACAAAACAGGGCAGCCCAACGCGCATTCCGTGAACGAAAGGAGCGTCATCTCAAGGAGCTCGAGTCGGCGATTAAGCAAGTGCGCGAGCAGCGCGATCGGTTTAGCACAGAGAACGAGCAGCTCAAGAGCGAAAACGATATCCTGCGGTCCGAGAATTGGTATCTCAAGGGCATCGTGCTTTCGCTGCAGCTGGTCTGCTTCAAACACAACCTCGTCATCCCAGAGCACAGCCCGTACATCAACGACCACGCCTTGTCGATACTGGCTCAAAGTATCCCCGAACCTATTTCCACCTATCTCGACGTCAATTCCAAGAGCAAGCTCCCTACATTCAACAAATCCACACAACGTCGGCAGCAGCGTGATCGCTATGTTACCTCAGGCTCGATCGTCATAACCGAGGACGGTATCCAGCCCGCGCCACCACGGCCGAAGCATCGCAACAACCCGAACGAGCACACCTCACAACCATTTTCATCTCCAGGGGATTGGCGGCCCGACGCACGCCGGGGATTTTCTGAAGACCAAAGCAATCGTATCTCGCTCGCCAATCTGCCAGACTTGACGCCTGTCGAGGAAGACCACCATCCTCAGCTGGACGAGCCAGCTGCACCACGCCCCGTGATGCTCACGGACGAGCCGCTCACCTCCAATCTGGCTGCTATCCAGACCTTGCGTCTCCGCTTGCGCTTGCAGGCAGCATGCGTGAGGATGAACTCTTTGCCGTTTTCTATTCAACCCACTCTGTTACAAGTGCGTCATTATTAAGTCGAACTTTCCATTCTTCGTACAGTACTAAGTTATTTTTATTTTCATCTTCTACTACTCAGCTTACCATCCCTCACGACCCGCGCATTGATTTGGTGCCCACATCCCATATGCGGGACCGCATGATTTTGTTCCGCGACCAGTTCAGCCTCGACGACTGTTTCCGGTGCCTGCTGAGCGGATCTGTCTTCCACGGCGGTGACCCTGTATGCGCAAGCAACTGGCAGCTGCCGCGCGAGTTCTTCGAAAAGTTCTGGTTCTTGACCAACGACTTTAGTTTACGCCGTATTACGAACCGATGGCGTCGCATGCAAGGCCTCAAGGAACTTGAATTTAACCCTGGAATGGATACCCTGCCTTCACAGTTTCAGCAACAACAACAGCAGCAGCAAGGTCCATTAGGAGCATCGCCCGTGGACCCACAGCAGAACCCGTCGCAGCCACCACTGCCACACCCGCGAACCCCAAACTACCCAACAGGTGCGTCACCCGACACCCTTCCCGATCAACCGCCCCTCGAAGCCGTGGGTAATAGCCCTTCGCCACGACCGTGGTCCTCTGGGCATGAGCCCGTCTCTATCTCCGATATATCGAGCTTCTTCCAGTTTGAAGTCAATCGGAATGGAGGTCAACCTGCTAGTTCTGCTCCCAGCCCTGGCAACATCTCCAGCGGCCAACGCTCGCCTGGACTCACACAAACATCGAAAGCACCCGCGTCAGCGCCACCCGCAGCCACCATCAACCCGTCTATCCAACTTTCCTATCCTCCGTCTCTCTCTTCCACTTGTTCTTCCTCACACGATACAGACAACGTAAAAAAGCAACCCTCCGAACAACAAAATATGACGACGGACGATAACGAAGAAATGTTTTCGTCTGCGCCCATCCGTCTCACGAGCGGCTATTGCTCGCCTCAATACTATCGTAACAAGCAACAGCAGCCGCGCCCATCATCAGAACAGCATCCACCATGGTATCCGTTTCCCAACTCATAATAACAACCCCTTCATCCTATAACCTTTTTTTTCTTTCTTTTCTTTTTTTTTTTTGACACATTATCTAGCACGCTCACATACATGCCCACATCCAACACATAAAAATGTCATGCTTTCTTGTCATTGTTATAATTTATACGTTGTTACCATAATTTAGATTTCTCTTACGGAATGAGTTTTTATCTGCCACGCGCAATTCGTCTCCCGCCCCGAGCTGTTCGCGCTAGTGGATATAGTATTTATAAGGCAAAAGCAAGAGGGATGATTGTAGTCTGGCGAAATCCGAATCAGGTTCAGATCGATAGTCATACATGTTCAATCTTCAAAAACGACTTTATTCGCCACATACACGCGGTGCAGGGGAAATCAATATTTGCACGCGTCGATCCATCCTTGAACGCATAGGCCCCTTGAAATTAATGTACAAACATATATATGGTCGTAGGGAGCCCACTGTCATCTGACATCAATGCAGAATAATCATCGAATGATCGAGCCACTGTTTTGCTTGAGGCACGGCGAATCCGCACCCCTGGGTTTGTATATCTGTCCATTATTAAAATCCGGGGATTCGCGCGCATGATGTATCCTGTACATTAGGGTTTTTTAATTAGATCGTTGTCAAATTCCCGTGCACAAGATGCATGATACATTAAGCTTTTATTTTCTTTGTTTGCCTTGCGACGGGATTCAACGAGGAATAATTCGAAGCATGGGTAGAAAAACAGCAATACACAAAATAACGTTGCAAGGCCACTTGTGCAGTAGCACACGCATATTGTCTGCATAGGGTAAAATGGAACACGAGCCAATATTGCTTGTAATACAAATAAGTTCTATTGGATGATCCGAAAAAGAACCAAGCTTTTTCGTGCATTTACTATTCGCGCTTATATGAAATGAATATGTGAGGGGGTGTTGGTTTTGATAGGCACGCCCAGTGGTTGAGCTGTGCGTATGATACAAAATGGCTTGTGAAAATTGAGATGAATACAACACGGATGCAGAAAGAAAAACAACAAAAAAAGGCAAAAAACGACGGGGGAGGAAGATGAGGAAGGTGAGAGACGAGGATAGAAAGCAGAGAGGAGGACTATTAGGCGTCGTACTCGGGTTGATGAAGACCGAGCGCTTGTTGCTGACGCTCAAGAAGCAGTCTCCGCAGGAGAGTTTCTTCCTCATCGACCTCGTGCGACCGCAGCTGGGGTAGTTGACGATCGCCCATGGCGATCTCATAGAGACGGCGGTACTCATGGACTGGACCGTGGAAAGCACCGCGTTCCCAGCCGAGCGAAAAGGAAGCGCGGATCATGCGCAGGACGTATTCCTCGCGCAGGACCTTGCTGCGGTTAATGCGCTGGTAATCGGCGGCGGCGTCCTGGACGGCGGCCTCGAGGGTGGTGGGCTGGAACAGATAGGCATTGTAGTACTCTGAGCTCGTGACAGTGGGCACCTTGGTTTGCTTATCGCGGATAATGTGGATATCGCGCGTGGGCTCGGCGTCTGTCCATGCCGCCTCGGGACGGTCGACGAGGTATTCGCCCATGCCGCCCGCGCCGCTTGAGATGACAGACGCACCAAAAAGCAGACCTTCGGCGGCGGCGAGACCCATGGTGTCGGTCTGGCTCGGCACAAACACAAAGTCGGCCGCACTCCGGCAGAAGACCGACCACTGGCGCTGCTGCTTGGGGGTAGACATCACAACGACATCGTCCGGGTACCGCGCCTGCAGGGCCTCGACGCGTTCCTGCGGGTAATCCCCAGGCTGGCCCATGATGATGAACTTCATGTTATGCTTGGCAAACAGCTCGGCGGCCTGATCAAAAAGCTCGAGGCCCTTGTCGTATTGGAACTGACCGACGTAGAGGACGAGCGGGCGTTTCAGGTCCGTCTCCTGAAGAAGGGACCGACGGACGAGGAAGCGCTTGGCGCGATCTTTAGCCGTCGAGACGTAGTCGTTGGGCAACGCTGAGAGGGGCCACACCGAACGCTTCGTGGATGCGAGGAGACTGGCTGGGTCGTTTCCGAGGGTGCTGAGCGCGGGCTGCTGTTGGACGAGGTCGCGCGCGTACTCGGGGAAGCCGAGCTTGCGGGTCACGAGCTTTTCGTGTGTGAATGGATTCAGACCGTCGAAGCCGAGACCGTTGCTGATGCCAAAGAAGCGGTGGTACTGGGCCTTTTGGAGAACGCTTTCCATCATCAGCTCCTTGAGATAAAACTCGGAACGGCCCTCGATCATGTCGGATGCCATGGAGCGACCGACAACGGAGACCACGTCTGACTGATCGATACCGAGACTGGACATGAATAGACGGTTACCGCGGATGTGGCGCGAATTGACATCAAGGACGACGTCGTCGCTGAATTTGCGGACGTTATGGACGGAATGGGTGTACTGGAGCTCGTCCATGTAGTCGTGCATCGTGTAGACAAGGGCGGGGGGTTTGGGGCCGAGCTGGTGGGCGTCACGGCGTTCGCGAAGGGATTTGGCGACGTAGGCGGTGGCAGCGCCATGCATGTGGATCACGTCGATGTGGGGGGCCAGGCGAATGGGGGCAAACAGCGACTCTTCATCGATGGCGGTGGCCTGATGGGTCAGGAAAGCCGCGGCAGCCTTGGTGAAAAATTGATCCCGCCATTCGGTGGGCAGGCCGACCGGGGCCGAGGTGTAGATCTGGAGCGCGTTCCGGGCGCGGAAGGCCTGGCTGAAGGGGCGTCTGTTACCCGGGCCAATTAAGTAGACTGAAACCTTCTCCGTAGCGGGAACGGGTTTGGGTTCTGCAGGAGGTGGCGCAACCGAGACTGAGGTATTGACGCCGTCCACGACTTGCCACACCGTGATGTTGGCTTGCTTCGGAGGCGGGTCAAAGACATAGGTCATTTTCCAGACGCGGAACTCGATCGGAGTGAGCTTGCCTTTCTTGTCGCGCACATCAAGAACAAGATCGGCATGCTTGTCAATGTCGTACTTGTTTTTGAGAAAGGAGTAATAAGGCATGACGATGCGCGTATCGACGAGACCAGTGCGTTGCTGGGCAGCCGCGAGCGAGGTGACGGTCAGACCAACATTGGTCAGTGAAGCGGGACCGAATTCTTTGGTGACATGGTACACAGAAGTGCCTTTCTGAAGTTTAATGGGCGTGGCTTCAAGGTGTCGGTAAGGTACAACTGGGTACTGTCGTAATGCTAATTATGAATGAGAGAGAAAGGAGATGATTTTTAATATAAGGATGCATACTCGAAAAGGGATGGTACGAATAATGGAATTTTTTTTTACCTATCCGAATGGGAGAAGGTTGGCCGTGCAACACTGTGTAGCCTGTAATCAGAGCAGCTGCCTCGAGAATCCCCAGAAGAAAGGTGACGAGCGAGAGATAATGCCACCACCGCCACTTTTTGTCGTAGCGAGAAAAGAAGAAGCTGCCACTTTGCTTGCTCTTGGAGGGCGTGGTTGGAGGTGGAGGGGCATCCCAGCCTGGACCTGCAGGCATCGGGCACGCAATGCTCGTGAGGGATCCCCGCCGATGGAAGGTCGGTAACTGACTCGAGGAAAGGTCATAATATTTGGTTTCGACGTTGTTGGGGGGTGGCATGGCAACGGATTATCTCGGTTCGTGGAAGAAGAAGGAAAGGAACGTTAGGGTAAGGGAAGGAAAGGAAGGAAAGGAAGGAAAGGAGGAGAGGAAAAGGCGTGCAAGTAGAAAAGTAAAAGAGCGAGAAGAGGAAAGGAAAGTGAGTGGAAAGCCAGAGGTAATTGAAAAAGTAAGTTGTTGTGCACCCAGTTACGAGTGGATGGCTCGTCTCTGTTTGTGTTCACGCACGCGAGAAAGAAGAAAAGTAAAAGGTCAGGACACACCACGAGCAATTTGTCTTTTTGCCATATTTAGCCTTAAAAAAAATGGGTGCGCCACGCACCAAAAAAATTTCTTTTTTATTTTTTTAGACTTCACCGAGATGCCAAAAATATCCAGGGAAACGAGACAGTCTGGAAAAGGATCGAACCGGTTGTGATCTTTCAAGCTCCAACGCATACAAAAAGCACTCCTTTGCACGCTCCGCTCGCCCGTGCTCGTCATGGATTCTGCCCAAAAAGAACCTATCATAGGACGTATGAGAGAAGATGCGTATGGCGCCCGCTTCTTTTTTTTTTTTTTGTTTTTCTTTTTCCTTATTACCAAGCTTCTGGGCAATCCCACCCTGAACCGCGTGTGAGTCGATCCAGAATGCCTTCAGCCATCGTCGTCTGCTCGGTAACCATACATGCTCTTGCCAGCCACAGCCGACACCCAACGTCATTCGTGTCACACGCTAGTCCCTTTAGGAAGCAGGCGATCGCCGTGGCCAAACTATTTCCCTCGTCTTGCGGCGGTTGAGTGAAACGAAGCTGGCCTAGAACGCACCACAGATCGGCGTAGGTCGACCATTCGATCTGTTCAGCCTCTTCCACCGCCTTGAGCGCTTCGTCCCAACGCTGCTGCTGCAAGAGTAGCCGAGCGGCTACCAGCCATAAGTCGCACAAGAGGCGGGCCGATCCCTTTTGTCGGGTACGACATCGTGCGCTCGGTCGGAGCTTTTGTACCTCCATGTCTGCCTCAGGTCCTCCTGCTGCTACTGCTCCTGTGGTTGCTGAAGGTGCCATAGGCGGAGTTGTTTGCACTGAAAGCACAGATGCCTGCGCAGGTTGGGTTGCACGTGCTGCTAAAACAGTAGTCTGATGAGTTCTCCCCCCCTCTTGCTCCCGCACATCAATTTTTTTAGTGCTATTACCATAGTTTCTCAGGGACGTGTAACTTTTGTGGCCGGTGTTTCTGTGCCTAAAAAGGTGAATGCCATACTGCTCTTTTGAGGGCCGTGCCACAGGCGTCGTTTGTACCGACGGATCACTGTTGTCCATTCTCTGCATCAACCCCGCTCGTGGTTGCGGCTGGGACAAGTTGGGCGAGGAGGATTGCTGTTGCTGCTGCTGTTGCTGCTGCTGTTGTTCGTAGGATGCAGTGCTGAACTGCCCACTGGCGAAACTGCCCGACAATTCAGCTTCACTCAGATTATAGAGAGACCCCGACGTCACTGCGAGCGGACCGTGTGTGTAGGCCACGTCCCCCGCGCCCGAGCTCATTTGTTGTTGGTGTTCTGGTGGCAATGACGCAAATGCGGCAAAAGCGTCCTGCAGCGCACTGAGCGCGCTATTATAACCCTCGATCTTGCTCAAAAGGACGGCTCGTGTAACTTGGAGCTCAAGGCGCTCGACAAACCGCTCGTAATTCGGCTGCCACCCGAGATCTTCGTCCGTGGCCCAGACGCCATCCAAGGGAACACGTAGGCCCGCATCACAGCTCTCGAGCGCCCTGGTCAGAGCGCCTGGCTTGCTGTCTCTTATCTTGGGAGACGAAAGCGCGAGTGCGAGAAGATGCCAGGAGGGTATATGGGACGCGTTGAGCTGCAATGACTTGACAATAGCTTCGATGCCATGTTCCGTATCGCGGCTCTGGCATCGTTCCAAGGCGAGCTGGTACCAGGACCGCCATGCTTCGCCATCGATATTCACCGCCTGTAAGAGATATTTTTTGGCTGTGCGATGGAACTCGGGCCGTCTGTCGGGGTCGATCGCTGAATAAATGAAAAACAAACATCACAGTGCATCAGATGAAGGGAACTGCAGCAAACCCCAATCAAGCTTACTTCTGCTAGCCTGGAAACTGTAAGCCGCGCCCGCCACACGATGGACCGTACCAGCCAACGCTTGGCATGCGGGGTCGTTCAGTCGGACTTGAATCTCCAACAGAGCAAGATTGGCCAGCTCAACGGCTTTGACGGGATCATCGAGGTCGGTGCAGCAGAGACGCGCAGCGGATAGCAAGACGCGTAGAATCTCAACCGGCGGCTCCTGCTCCGAGATACGATGCGCAGCCATGGATCGCCGGCTATCATCCGCGCCTTCGTGCGATGCGCTGTCTTCGATACTGTCGCGCACCAACTCGCGGAGCATGCTTGTATGGTTCGAAGCTACGGGACGCATCACGCCGTTCTTGTCCAGCAGTGAGGCCTCTCCTGTGCCCTTGATATCATCGGTTGCTTGTGATATCAGGCCGACCAAGTAAAGGTACGAATGCAGTGCTTCTTGTGCCTCCGCGTGCTCGCCTAACATGGCATGCACATAGAACAAGGCGCGCATCACGCTGGGCGAGTTGAACGATCGTGCCGCGGCTTGAAAGAGGGACTACATTGCTTCCTATGAGTATGATGTGGCGCACGCTATAAAATGCCGTCTCTTACCTCTTTAAACTCACGTAAATCAGCCGTGGGCCACAAGACGCGCTGCACATCTTTAGATATCTGATTGACCCAGTTGACAAGTTCGTGGTGGACTTGGCCTGCATGGGGAATAGATACCGTGTCAAAAAGCATCTTGCGGTACAGCATATGCAGCTGTGACAGCTCCAAGCGAAACAGACGGTCTTCTTTCTCCTTGACTTCCGCTGACCTACGGGCACAAAGCGTCAGCTCAAAGACTGTTGTTGCGCTAGGATAAGGTATACTTTACCGCTTTTCGGAACTCGCCGAGCTTCCGGACGGCAAGGTGTACTCTCCGCGCTCGTACGCAAGGGGCAAAAACTCGAGCGAACGGCGTGTGATAACCATGCGCTTCGCCAGCCGCCATTTCCACCTTTGCGATGTGCTCACCCGCTGGTAGGCGCGGAGCATCGCCAGAGTAAAGGATGTGTCTTGACTAATGCATATGCATGTATGAGTTATCGCTCTACTATGCTTGAACTCACTTCACCTTTTGTCCAGGGCAAGCAGTGATCCTCGATAGAGCGCGATCTCGGCCCATGAGATAAAGGTGGGTGTTCTCAGATTAGGTGAGGAGCGGACCAGTTCCAGCACCCCTCTATACGTTTCTAGCGCATCTTTGTGCTTATCAAGCCATTCGAGCGAGATGGCTACACCAAAAGGACGCATCAACAGGTGAACAGCAGACGCATGCGCTTACCTTTAATGACACGTGCTTGTAGGAAGAGCACCCGAGAGTAGCCATCAGCAATGTCCTTGTTGTTAAACCTGAGGCGTTGTACCAGCTCAAATGCCCTTTTAAAATCGCCGCTCTCGAAATAGGTGCGTCCAAGGATGACCTTGGCAAACTGAATACGGTGGTTAAATCATGCATTATTTTCACCCTGCATACAAATTGGTGTCACCTCTTTTTCGGTCGGATTGGCGTACTCCATGGCATGCACAAGCTGACGACGGATTGGCTCTATTTTATTCACTGCGAGGCCATCCGACGTCTCTTCACACATCGCTTGAAGGGAAGCCTCTGCTGCGGCTGATTCGAGGTATACTAATGCACATTCTCAATGAGTGCTCTCGATCGACGCGCGATCTTGAAGCGATTACCGTCGGGTGCGCTGGAGCGTTTGACTAGTTTTGGAATGGCCGCCCAGTCACCATTGCATCGCGCCTGGTCGATAGCTTTTACGAGGTCGTTTTTGGTTGTCATACGGGCACAAGCAGGAGCTGTAATGGAGGGGTTTGGCACCCGCTGCCTGATCAAATGGTAGACGACCACATCCCCCCAAAAAAAGAAAATCTCGTGGATGCGTATTTTTCATTTGAAACATCATTCTGACACAGGTCACTCAGAAATAGAATGAGAAGGAGAGGATGGCCTTGACCAGCCATCGTGCCTGGTGTATATGGCCCCAAAGACAATGATGGAGAGTATACGTTTGATATATAAAAATATGGGAATACAGTCGCAATTTATGTGGTCGGATCAGCAAGAGGAGGATGCAAGAAAATAGTAAGTCAAATGCTGCATATTATGTATACGTGGGGTTGTGAGGAAATAGCGAAAAGGGAGAAGGGGAGTGGGGTTCTTAAATGTTGATACCAGAGAGCATTCTGGCTTGTATGGAGGAAATGTTAGGCACGCCGAGTTCGGTCTGTTGATGTATGCATGTGAGCTTGCATATATGCAAATGGAAATAAACAAACTCTTCATTTCATTCTACTTACTCTGGCAGCCGAGACGTCCACGTCTGCGCTGGTCTCACCCGCCGTGGATGATTCTGAGCAATGGTAAAATCCACATTTCTGACAGAGCCAAGTCAATGGGTGGGTTGATGTTGAACACCCTTCTCTTCATAAGAAAACGTACCTCTGACCAAGGAGAACGGCAAGCCCAACAGAATGTGAATCCACAGTATGAACAGTCCACCTTGTTGCAGCCCTCGTCTCGATTAATCATGATGGAACAACTTGGACACCGTCGGCTGCAAATAAAAGGGGGAAAAAGAAAGAACGAAAGGGTCAGTCAATGACATCCTGTATTACCGTAGCCAGCCGTATTCCACTTGCCTGTGATGGAGCTTCCATTTCACGGTTTCCACCAGTTCTGCGGGCAGTTGGTCTGCGTTGGCTACCAGACGCTGCATATATTGCTCGCAAGCTTCGCCTGCATGATTTTCATGTCCGCACTGCAAACAAAAGGCAAAGTCGCACACCAGACTGCGGATAGGTGTACGATATACACGGACGCAACGAGGATCAATTTCTTATCATCCGAGATATCCAGCCCAAAAGCTTACCACTGCATGGAAGGAAATAAAGAGATATGGGCGAGTTGTAGTTTCTTCCACGTCTCAGGCTTCATGTCCTGGAGCAAAAAGTAGCGTGAGACCGTGTAAGCTGCGTCGCTCTCGGAAGAGGATGCGAAGGGGCAGGCATCATGGAACTGCTGAATCGCAGCCAAGGTTTTTCGATGAAGATCGAATAAAGTGGAGCTGGACCAGTCTTGCTTTTCGAGTGTAGGCAGCAGGCGGCGCAGGGCGACATGACCCGGGTCGCCACCGTGATTTGCCTCGTCTGGGCATGTGTGGCAAACAGCTTTAACAGCATCGTAAAGGAGCCGTACTCGGGTAGCACTGGGTGAGGAGGGAGAGGATGGGTGCACGCAGCAAGAATGGACGATAAAAAATAAAAGGAAAGCAATGAATACGCATGCACATCAAAAGGGTGGACCGGGACCCTTTTGTTTCCATACCTCGAGTATTGTTGGCGTTCGCGATAGTCGCAAGGGAAGGCTTCTGTTTCACAGTGAGGGCAACAGCGAGAGAAGCTTCGATAGGGTTGGTTGAAACGGTTGTACTGTTCGACAACATGGCTTGGGACAAATTTGCTCCATTCACTTTGAGGGATCAGGTCCTGGCAGACAGGGCACCTGATCTTGGTCACACTTAGACCCCATGACGATGTTACGACCTCAGTAACATATCTACATTTGCAAAATATAAACCCATATAATGCGCGTGAGAAGGGGGTGAGACACAAACACACAGAGTATAAGAGGAGCGAGGAAAAGGAAATAGAGGTCAGTGTTCACGAATCGAGGTGGGATGATAAGACCACGTTGGGGTCTCTCGTGTCTTCAAGTACCTTCTGAAACAGTCCAGACAGTATTGATCACGGCAATACTCCAGGCACAAGTCGAGCTGGGCGTCAAAGCATATAGAGCAGCGCTGCAGCCAATAGTCCATTTCGTCCTCGTTGTTTTGAAAGGAAGCGTCACTATCGTCATCCATTGCGGTGGACGGAGAAGAAGCAGAAGAGGGGTGGCGTGAAGGCGGCGTGGGAGTTGATTGTTTTTGTTGTTGTTGCTGATGGTGTTGAGAGGGCGGGTTGGTACCCATATGACTGATAGCGAAAGAGAGGAGGTTGGATAGGATGGTGATGATGATAAAAAGAGGGAAGAGGAGCAAACAAAAGAAGCCGGTAGCGAGGCGGTGGTTAAAGAATTTAGCGGTACCAGCAGACACCAGATGAACAATGAGTAAGACTAGAGATACGATGGCACTCGGTGCTGTGATAGACGAAGGCATTACATAAACAGCAGAAGTAAAGGCAAATAATAATATGAAGAGGAAGACAAAAATGAGAAATATGAGAGATAAATGAAAAAGAGAAAGAAGAAAATATAAAAGAAGGAACGTACGTTTTTCTTTTAATGTGTGTGTATGTGCGTATGTATGTAAGAGCAAAAGAGAGAGGAGGAACGAAGTCCAATAAAATAATAAAATATAAAAAGAGAGA
This sequence comes from Syncephalastrum sp. PYS2702, assembly GCA_023630325.1. Taxonomy (NCBI): domain Eukaryota; kingdom Fungi; phylum Mucoromycota; class Mucoromycetes; order Mucorales; family Syncephalastraceae; genus Syncephalastrum; species Syncephalastrum sp. PYS2702. The sequence continues at coordinate 281,088 of JAMAMT010000009.1, forward strand.
GAGGAGAAAAGAAAGCACGAAGAAATATACGGGATAAGAGTTGTAAGGGGAGAGGAGGGTGCGCGCGCGACAACACAACACTAGACCCGCATGATTTTCGGGCTTTGTTATTCTTGAATCCCACTCAATTCTGTTCAATCCAATTCACCGGTCACGCGCCCTCACCCACCTCAGTCCACCACTACCTTTCCCACTTACGATCATGCCTGACCCTACCAAAGATTTCAGCAAGGATCCTCGCATGAAGCTCAGCGAAGAAACCGGCAAATGGTCCTACGTCGGTGACGATGGCATATCTTACGAGTACGACGAAAACCTCGCAGCCTGGTTCCCCATGGTGCGTTTCTTTTCGTTTCTTTTTGTTTCAGTAGCTTATCACTAGTGGGAAACTCATTGACCTCTGCAACAGTACAATGACGACCTCGTGCGATCCCAGCAATCTGCCTATGCCGTCGAAGGCGTCGACGAAACAGTAAGTCTAGCAAGTCTCTATGCGCTTGGAGCTCATCTCTATTGGGATGACAGGCGCCTACAACTGCTCAACAACAGAAGCAGAAGCGTGTTTATACCTTTAGTGAGGTGAAGGAAAGAAAAAAAGAAACTGGATGCGTGGCATTAAATACGAAACGTGTGCTGCAGGAGAGCAATGCAAAGAAACCAAAACGCGAACCTACGAAACGGCCCAACACGTCAGTGTACGTGACAGGTGTACCCGTCGACGCGACAGTCCAAGAGATCAAGGACGTGTTCCAGAAGTGTGGTGTCATCATGGAAGATCTGGATTCTGGTATGTGTGTGTGTATGATGGAGATCGCATGATAATAATTAATTGTCCCCATTGTCCCCATTTTATGCAATAGGCGAGCCCAAAATTAAAATATACCAAGATGCAGAAGGCAAGCCCAAAGGCGATGTGCTCGTCTCCTACTTCAAGGAGGAGTCCGTTCCGCTTGCTATTAATCTGCTCGATGAAGCCGAGTTTCGTCTCGGTGACCCTTCTACCAAGATATCCGTGCAGCAGGTAATGCTGACAAGAAGTGGATTGCTGTTTCAATCGTTTGACCTGTTTCTTGTCGCCATAGGCCGTGTTTAAAGAAAAGGATCCATCCGAACAGCAGAAAAAGCGGGCTGCCTCCGGCGGGAAGAAGAAAGCACAGAAGAAGCTGCATCAGCTGCAAAGGTAATATCGTATTAAATATTAGAAAAAGCTAGGATGGCCGCTAAAGGACGAGGTCTGGAACAGGAAACTCGACTGGGTCGACGAAGAAGGTGGCAAGAAGGCCGAGAAATTCGCAAAAATCGTGATTTTAAAGAACATGTACACTCAGCAAGAATTAGACGTAAGTAACTCAAAAGCAAATAAGTTTGTGCGGCGCTCATATCGATCCATAATCGCTATAGGAAGATCCTACCCTTTTGTTGGAACTCAAGGAAGATGTGCGCGACGAGTGCGAGAAGTTGGGCGAGGTCACCAATGTCATTTTATACGATGTAAGTCATTTTTTTTGACTCCATACCACAGACCCTTATGCTCATGTATAATACAATAACAGAAATCACCGGGCGGCGTGATCTCAGTCCGATTCATGGAGCAAAAGTCGGCGGACGCATGCGTGCTGGTACAACCTAAATGAAACAGATCGACTTAAATTTACTAATGTCAAGGTAAAACGATATATATTAGTTGATGAACAATCGGTACTTTGCGGGGCGTCAGATCAGCGCCGAAATATACGATGGCAAGACCAGATACGAAAAGAGCGGTGCTAAAACGACCCTGGAGGGCGAGGAAGACGAGGCGGAGAAGGCACGTCTGGAGCGTTACGCCAAATGGTTGGAAGAAGGAGGAGGATCAGACGAGGACCAGGACAAGGGGGAGGCAAAGGAAAAGCCCAGCAGCGTAAGCCAGTAGTACGAGCGCGGTCGGGCCAATGTTACGCAACAGCCAAGTAGCAAGCTTGCAAGTAGACACTTTCAACCCGACGCTTTAAATTGAGTGGCGAATTAGATAAAAAAAATGACACCCATCTTTCTTCTCTCTCTCTCTCTCTCTCTCTCTTTCTCTCTCTCCTCTTCTTATCTATCCCCTATTTCCGTTCTATTACTTTGCTTTCGGTCTTGTTTTCCTTTCGGTCTTGTCTTTTTCTTTTCTTTTTTCCCTTTTATCATTCCTGCATTAGTCTTCTCATAATAGCATGCCGCACAAGAATGCGTTCCAACCCAAAGATGCACGTACTGTGTCAGTGACCAGCTCAGACGACGACGATGATGATTTCAACAGCTTAGTCCCACGCACAAACCGCCCCAGCCGGCGCCCATCCACAGGCACGCAGGCGCTCGCGGACTTTCTGAACAATACGAGCCCAGAGGAGTTCCAGCGCGCGCCACCACCGCAAGCGTCGTCGCATACGATCACAGGCAGCAGTTTTTTTAAGCGGAGGAAGAATAAGCTCAACAGTAGCAACGCCAGCACCACCAGCAGTCATACGTCAGGTTCGAGCACAACGTCGTCAAGGCCTGCCCCGGCTGCAGTGTACCTGACCAACCATTCAGCACCGCCCACGTATGAGCCTACCCCCCATAAAAATAATAGCACCCAAGCCAAGAAGGCCACCCCCGTACCAGTGCCGAGTACAAGCCAAGGCCGCCCGACCGTGGCAGATTCTCAGGGGTCAACCCATGCGCCCAAGTCACGGCAGCCGCAAGAGCCGCGGGTGGCAAGCACGAGCACGAGCACGAGCATGTCGCCACCGACGAGTCCAGTTCAGGGCACGATGAGCCCCGCGCTCCCCAACGCAACCCACAACAAGCGACGCGAATCGAGCATCTACAGTGGCGGCGGATCACTACGCCGCTTGGCCGGAGGCGGTTCCACGCGAAACAAATACCAGTCCCCGTTTACGTCGATGAACAGCCAGCAGCTGGCACACACACAACGCCGTAGCGAGGCCAAGGGCGGTGGGCTAAAACTGATGGACCTTTTTGAAGCGGAGAAGCATCCTATTGATGCCGCACTGCAGCAAAGGTTGGACGAGCGAGCACAAGAAGAAAGCGCAGCGCATACACCAGAGGAGAGGACCAAGACTAAGGCTGTAGCGTCAGGCGCGACGTCGACACGCATCCGGCATGCCCAGACGCAGACAGTGGAAGAGATGGAGGGGACGAAGGAACATGACAACGACGCGGGGCATGTATCTTCATCTTATTCCGGGGGAGAGATAGGCAACGTACCATCGACGGGGTTGTCTGCGACCGAGCTTAAACGGCGGATTGCGGAAGAGAGGCGACAACAAAAGCACCTGCAGCTGGCGATCGACAATTCGGCAGACCAATTTGAGGTGCTGAGCGGGTTGGCGTACAAGAAACTGCGAATGCTGTGGGAAGAAAAGATGCGCTGGGAAAACGCATACTTTGACTTGCAGGAACAGTATCCTCAGGTCTCTGCTTAGAAAGTAAATAAACGAGAGCGGGGGATGCTCAAATGATAGATCCCGTGCCTTTTTGCCATGTCATTCATGTCTTGTCATGTCATGTATGTACAGTATGTAGCTCGTGCATAATGGTGTAGCATAGACTGTCATCAAAGTTGAAAGAGCGCGAAGGCGTGTGATGGATAAGAACGAGAGACACAGTGTGAGGTTGAAAAGAAACGTTGAGCGAGACATGTGATGGAATATTTAGATTCCGTAAAAGGGAAGAGCGGGATTGCGGGGCAGGAGAGAGAGAAAGAGAAAGAAAGTGTGCAAGAGGGAAAATGCATCATATCCACTTTTTATCTTCTTATTTCTGATATATTTCTTTTCTTTTCCTCTTGTCTTTCTGCTTGCGATGGGACAGACACCGTCATCCGCAAGACAAGACAATGCGTCGACTCGCACGCTCCATTCGTCGTCCATCAACTCCCGTCGGCCCATGTCTTTTTTTAGGCGCATCTCACATAGGCTGAACCACCCGCGCCGCTTTGGTCGTCACCGTCCTTCTTCGGGACCGCCTCGTAGTCATGCCACTTCTACGGCAACCCCAGCTCACACACTCCATCACCATGCGACGTACGCTAGACCGCAGCCTTCGTCTTCGTCGTACACTTCGTCCGTGCGGCATGCCACGGCGGCTGCGACTCGGGCGGCTGCGGCTGCGACGGGTCCAGCTCTGCCGCCCTTGGCTTTTCTAGGCGAGCCCTCACACCTGAATCCACCCACGAGTTCGGCTGCGTCGACAGCCTCGGCCATCTCGAATGCGTCTGAGCTCTCGCAGGTCCTGTCCGAAATCATCACCTCGACTATTCTGGCTGCACTGCCCTCCGCAGCCAACAACTATACCAACTCTCGTCAAGACAACAACAACAGCAACACCAATCATCATAGTCAGAACGACATGCCTGATGCGGCTGGGCACACTTCCTCAAACTCCTTCTTCAGATACCTTCAGATGCCCTTGCGCCCTGACCCACATCATCCCCAGCAACAACAAGATAACAATGCAGACACCTTACCGCAGCGGTTCATGCCCATCTTGATCGTGGGCTATCGCACGTCGCCTTCCGACACAACCCATGGGCCTTCTGCCCACCCACCTTCATCCACACCCACTTCCACGGCTGCACCACAACCACCACAACCACATCATCGTCCTCGCTCTACCGTCTCCACCTCGTCTTCCCTCGCCACCCTCCAATCCATGCCGCTTTCCATGCAATCCAACCGCACTGGCGGCCAACCACCACCACCGCCACAACAACAACAACAACAACAGCAGCAGCAGCAAGGAAACGGAAACTCGCCAGAAACCGGTCAGTGGGTTGTCTATGTCCTCAGTGGTCACAACCGTCCGATGACGGGGGGTACACTATCCGAGAACCCGACGTACGAAGACCTGCTCTGGCTCTCTAACCTGATTGGGCCTGCACGCCCTGTCACGACGACCCAGGCCGCGATTGATGCTGCCCTTCCCGTCATACCATGGTCAGACGATACCAAGCAGACCATACGAGGCACAGACTCGCGCTGCCTCGTCTGCCTCGATGACTTTGTTCCCAAGCAGTCCGTCCGCGTGCTCAAGTGCTGCCACGTGTTCCACAAAGAGTGCGTCGACCGCTGGCTCTGCGAGACGCACAACTCGTGTCCTATCTGTCGCGGCACGCCTGTCGAGCCTCAATCCTCTACAACGCATCCCTCTACTGAACAACAGCATGCTCATTGATACACCCTTTTCCTTTTCCTTTTCCTTTGTTCGCTGCTCTTTCCCTCTTCTCTGTACATTTTCTTATCTTTGTTTCTTTTTTTTTCTGTGCTTCTCTCCTTCCCGAAATATATCTTCCTATACATATGCTTCATATATACACCACCTCCTCTCTCTCTTCATGTGTCCAAATATACATATATCATTTGCGGCTGATTGGAGAAAAAGCAACCTTACTTGTTTTCGCTTCGTGTATCACGTGTATATTCGACTAGTTGAGAAGAAAGAGCGTGCTCCCTTTGCTAACAGTCCGTGGAAATAAGTCGACAGAAGGCATAAATGAGAATCAGACTGGAGGAATAGGGGTTGTTTGTCGGTGCATTAGAATAATGCCTCTGCATCATGACATACGCCGATGCACATGAGCAGAGGTACTGTTTCTGTCAAACAATTTAGTGCGCAGCGCGCAAGTGCGTCATGTATTTAGGAGGGATGCGCGCGCAGAGGTATTTTAGGCTTCCCGTTCCTGCATTCACCTGAGGCCACTGTTTCGACACTGTCGTCATGCTAGAGTAGGTAGGGTATATTTGCCTGGCGAATTCGAATATACATGTCTATATTCGTGCCAATACATCAATCACACACAAAGGCTTCACACAGAACAGAATACATGGTCTCAGGTGATACAATGGTCTGTGCGCCATCAGGCGGGCAGGAATGTCTCAAGTATGTCCAAATTTGGATCCTACATTGCATGAGTCTCTTTCCCCAACGTAATAATTCAGGTACGTCGTGCGTTTTGTTTTTTCAATTTTTATTTACATGAAAATACTTTGTGTGTGTGTGTGTGTGTGTGTGTGCGTGATTCAGTAGCATGCTTTGCAATGGATATATATACACTAATCGATATGAATTGGCGAAAGCGGATAAAAATACGAATGTTGTGCAAGGGGAAGTGGTTTGAATGCAGAATGATGTTCACCCGGGCGGGACAGAACATCGAAAGAGAAAGTAGACCGGGATATGTGCAAAAGCTGGCGCTACCATGGTGACCTACTGAGAGAGCCACATGGCTTTGTAGTCCACTTCATCGCTGTCATAATCATCTTCATAATGATCGCCGTCGCCGTCGTCGTCGTTTTCTTCTTCCTCAGATGAGCTTTCCGACATCTTGCTCGCAAACATCTCGAGCCTCTCGGAATCTTGAAACTCATCCTTCTTCATGGTATGAAATGCAGGGCTTGGGGGTGCCATAATCGGAGGCGTTTCGGTTTCGTCGTCGTCAGATTCGCTGCCGCTCGATTCGAGCCCACCCGAGTTGTGCCGGGTCAAACGCAATTTGGGTTTACCATCGTCAGTCTCGCTACCACTCAGCTCGCCGCTGTCAGAGCTGTTCTTCATCGGAGGTATCTCGGGTTTGCCATCGTTAGTATCGCTGTCACTAAGCTCGTCCCCTTCCGGGCTGTTCTTCATTGGAGCTATTTCGGGTTCGCCATCGTTAGTATCGCTGTCACTAAGCTCGTCCCCTTCCGGGCTGTTCCTCATTGGAGCTATTTCGGGTTCATCATCGTCAGTGTCGCTGTCACTAAGTTCGTCCTCTTCCGGGCTGTTCTTGATCGGAGGTTTTTCGGGATCACCATCGTCAGCATCACTGTCACTAAGCTCGTCTTCTTCTGAGTCACTGCTGGTCGCACTGCTCTTGATAATGTCGTCCATTTCTTCTTCGACGAATACAAAGTCATCGTTTTCCCTAGCAGACGTATCAGCGACACGAAGATCATAGCCATTTGTCATGGACTGTTACCCATCATCCGCCATGGCATCCACGAGAGATGGGTCTGTACGGTTTCGCTTTGTATCCGCCAAAGGGGCCGATTCGTCCAATGAAGCACCGTCGAGTGTGTCTGTTGTTATCTCCGTGATGCGTCGCTTGCGAATCTTCTTCAACAGTGCTGAGAGCCGTATTGGCTCACTGTCACTGTCTTGGTCTGACTCGTAGCAATAAAATTCATCGTCCTCGTCGTCCTCGTCATCCTCGTCACGTGTCGTACACGTGGGTTCGAGTGATTCCCTGTAGACTAGGATTTTCATAGCCTTCCAACAGTTGACGACTTCTTGCCTTCGGTAGGGGATACCAGAAAACTGCTCGCCGAGGTTCCAGAAAATGGTATCCAGCGACACATGGCGGGCCACCTGATCATGGAAAAAGTCAAACAAACGGTGGAGAACACCGGGCCTTTCGCTTCTGGTACAGAGATTGCGGATTGAGGAGATCAGTCTGTATCGGTTGAGGATCTTTGTCAGGTGGCGCACTGGGGCGTAATTGCTGGGAACCTCTTCGTGGTTTTCAAAACAGAAAGACGCGGGTTGAGTCGGCAGTACTTGTGTAGCCTCTCCATAGCGTTGATTATCGGTCCTCCATTTCAGCACGCCGGGGAACTTGCGCTCGGGATGGCTGAAATCATGCTGGACATACATGTGGACCTCACCCACGTCAAAACAGACCTTGACGAATATCTTGCCCCTGCAGTTCTTCCTGAAACGAGAGCACCGCATGGTATACGTGGTGACGTCGGGAGCAGACTTGAGTTGTCTCGATTTTTGGAATTCGTATGTATTGCCATCGACCACGTCTATCTTTCTCGTGATTTCGTCGGCAAGCTTTCTGCCATTCTCGCGGTATTCTTCTGGAAGCTTGAGCATGGTGGCATACATTACTCTCTCTGCACCATGAGTGAGCAGAGAATCCCAAAAGTCATAGCTGAGCCGGTCCAGTGAAATCACCACTTTCCCTTCATGCAATTCGTCGTGTCGGCAGCCAATATACATTTCCTTTATGCGCCAGTGGATTCGTACGAAAATTCTGCCTGAGCAGGGATGGTTGCCACGCTTATGCATGCACCTGAACTTATACAGCGTGAAATCCTCGTGTTTAGAGTAAAGGCAACCGACGCGTCCCTGGGTCGACCTATAGCGGAAGCTCTCGAGGTTGCCAATGGCTCTGCATATGTCTTTGACAAACGAGGACAGCTTGTGTTTTCCTTCCGCGAATGCAGCCTCAGGCAGACGAAACACGCCGTCGTACTGATAGCCCTTGTCATTATTTCTGGGCTGAACGCTCCGTTTCCAGTGTTCCTCCAGATCGTCGAGGTCATGCAAGATCACAGGCAGCGCACCCTTTGCCCCCTGACGACAATACCTAGAGAATAACGGGAATTAAGGTTAAATCGTAACTGAATGAGATTCCTTGATAGATCTACATACTCTTGCGAGTAGGTATGTGTCATAGCAACGGCCGGACACAGAAACTTCGACTCCTGAGAGGTGAGGGACAGAGAACAAGAAAACAACAACAACAAAAAAAAAAGGTTCGGTGGCCTATGGGGGAACAAAAAAAAAAAAAAAGAAAAAGAAAAGGGAACTCCGCATACACTTGAAGGTGCACTTCCCTTCCCCTTCATTGACACTGACAAACAATGGGCAACGCACTGTGGCTGCTTTGTCTCTTGTCATTATTCGCTTCTCATCTCGTGCGGGCAGCAAAGCATCTCGTTGTCTTTGGCGACTCATACTCAGGTTGGTTTTAAAATAGGCCATCATGCTCCTTCGCGGTGCCAGCTAATTAAACTCCACTTATCCTACAGATGTCGGGAATTTGCAACGATTAACGAACGGTCCGCTCTGGAATGAGGATTTGGCTATTGGCTGGAATGCATCCTTGTATAGTTTTGCCTTCGATGGTGCCGTCTGCGACAATGCGCTGTTCAGCGATAATAGCACGTACACGCCCAGCATTCGGGATCAAATCGAAGCATATTACAACCAGCAGCTCGACCTTGACCCAGAAGAGACGATCTATGCCTTTTGGATCGGTATCAACGACATCGAGCGCTCGTTCCATCTCCAAGACCCGTCTGCTTCGCTGAAGAGCACGGTGGCATGCCTGAGTCAGCAACTGGTAAAAATAGAATAGACATGGGGGTGGGTTTATCATGCGGGAATCTGAATCCATTTTTAGAAAAATGTACGCAAGGTCTTTGGCAGCAATCGCTTCATTATCATCAATGCGCCTCCCTTGGACCGTATGCCCTACTTTGCTGGCTCAGACAATGAACAGTCGCGCGCCGACGCAACGAGAACCCTCAACACGCTCTTGTCCCGCGAAGTCACCAAGCTCAACAAACACCACCACGCGCTCGAGCTCGATCTGGTCGACGTGTATGCCATGCTGAACGACATGGTCGAGAAGCCAGACGAGTTTGGTTTCAAGGATGCGACGCATGCCTATTGGGACGCGTGTCAGGGCCGATGCACCGATGCCCTGGATTCCTATGTCTGGTGGGATGAGATCCACCTGACAGGAGGTAAAGCTTATTCCACCTTCATCATGCTGAAGGCACAGTAGGAAGAGTCAGGAACACTCACATGGAAGGACGTTGATAGGCGCACATCGGGCCGTGGCCAACAGCATTTTGCTGTCGGGATCGCTTGAACCGCCCGTTTCGGTGGATGCGACCGCAGACGCGCAAGCACAACTTGAGGCCGATCCGCGATTCCAGTCGGCTCAGTACGAGGCCAAGCCCCATACGGGTTTGATCGACAAGAAGGTGGCCGAAATCATCGCAGCCAAGGCTGCCGAAAGCAGTAGCAGCAACAATAGCCACAACAGCGAGTCTGAGATTTCTGACTGGGATGACGATGACAGTGATAGCAGCTCGTTCAACGCACTGTACTTTGTGCTCACCGTGACCGCACTCCTGTGCATTGGGTTTGTCTGGTTCGCGAGACGACAAAAGCGCTCTAGTAATCTCTCGGCTTTGTCGGGTCTTGTCAAGAACAATACGCGCGGACGCTTTGTCCCTCTGCGCAACATGGACAGCAGTGTATAGTCCTCCCTTATAGCATCCTCTTCTTCCTTTCCCTCACGCATTCCCTCCGCCTCTTTTTTTGCATTTTATCACACATTTGTACCTCTCTCTTATTTTTCTGCGTTTTCCTATAGAAAGACAAGCATCCTATAGACTTTCTGTCCGTGCATCACGTGCTGTTTATGCGACTGTAGTTTGTATCTGCATTATAGAAACAAAACAATGGTGATCGACAGGAACCAAAAAATGTAGCATCTTGTCAAATTTTTCTTTTGCCCGCCCCACACAATAACCTCTCTTCACATTGATGCCATGGTCATTTTTCCCTTGCCTTGCTCAGTTGCGAAGCCGACTCACTCAATCGCGATCGCATTTCCGTTTCTCTCTCATCTCTTTTTCCTCTCTCAAACCAAGCATCGTTTTTCAATCGCGTTACTTCTGTCCCTGCTGCTTCCTCTTTCTGAAAGCACAGGACAGAATGGACGCCATGCAGGCATCCCTGGCCGAAGAAGGAAAGAGACAACAACTTCAGGGCGATCTAGAGACTCGTAAGTTACTGCTTTTTCAATGTTATCATCTATATACTAAGACATGTAGGAGCAGTCGACGCCATGGCGCGTCCTCCTACGGGCCCACCTCTGTCGCATCCCGAATGGATTACATTGATGCAAGAATACCCGGGTACCTTGCTAGGCCAGGCCGGCCTCTTTACGGATCCAACTCTCCTTCAGATCTTGGCCGAATCGACCACCTTTGCACCACACCATTCGCAGGATACTACCGTTGTGCCCTCTGCCACGATCATTTCACAGCCTGGACAACAGCAACGGTTGCAGCAACCTTCGTCCGAGGCCTGCTCACCTGTGTCAGTTGAAGACTGGGTCGAGGACGTGTCCTGGCCAGGATCGCTCACAGAGGAGGTCAATGTAGACCTGCCCTCGATCGACATGGACTGGGAAAACAGTGACAATATATTAGACGATAGCGATATCCCTGAACTTGATGATCAGCACGACTGGGACGACAACAAACGCGCACTTGCGCTACCAGCGGAGGAAGACACGCATCCAATGTTGTCCTATGGCGATCTGAATGAATCCAGCTATGATGCCCAATCGAGCTCGGTCGGCGATACCGGTTCTTTCTTCACTCTTCCTTCTCCGCCTGGTCCTACTCACCATCAACCTATGAAGAGCGCCCTCCAGCCTCAGGACATCCACTTGCGTGATTCTCTGGAGCAGGAGTTTATTGAGGACAGCGATGATTCGGTGGTGGAATTCGAAGAAGAAGTGAAAGGTGAGCCCGAATTAGGAAACACCATGCAGACCACAGCCGATCCAGCCAGGGGCGGTGCAAATGCGCCAGAAGACAGCGTGGATCAACTTAGCAGCGACGAGTACAAGGACGACTCGGGTAGCAGCAATAGCAAAAGCGCCCAAGCGGACAGCAGTAGTGACAGCGACTTTACGCTTCAATCGACACGCGCCTATCGTTACCAGCGCACAGTAGCTCATCAAAAGCGGAAGCAAGAGCAACATCCTGAACGAACGACAACGAAGCGATGCCGGACCAGAAGACCCAACGTCGAGCAAGACTTGCTGATCCATGAAAGGGCGGCCAACGCAGCACTGCACGACACCTCCGAGAAACGCACGCGCTCCCAGACCGGCTACGAGCCCTATGTCACCAACTACTTGAAGCGCCTCTTCTTTGAGGTCTACGTCAGGGCTCACCGCTGCAAGTTAAGTAAGACGCAACGCGAGGCGGCAGCCACGTTCACGCATCTCCTTCCACGCCGGATCACCTACTGGTTTTCCAACCGCCGCCGCCGTCTCACCCAGGCTAAGTTGGACGCGTATCATGCCCTTTGCCAGAATGGGACCATCAACAGCTTTGAGGAGTATGTCGCTTATCTCCAGAGAGAGCAGCGTGAAACGCGCCAGAAGCATCGGCTGACAGTCCAAGAGGAAGAGCACACAGGCGGTGCTGGAGCACATAGGCAAAGTTATACGGGTCGTCGTCTGCGAAGTTGTGGTCGTGGTCGTGGTCGGGGTCGACAGCTGCCTACGTAGTACATTGCCACTGAAAAGGATGGAAGCCGCACCTTTGCCCGAGTCGATACATTCCTATCTCCTTTACACCTTGCCTTTTCTTTGCAATACTGACTACCCTTTGCGTCGTCTAATGTAATGTGTGGTAAAGCAATAAAGCCTTGTTTTCAGATAATATCTATTTACATTCACTGGTTGAGCGAAGCCTTGTATCTCTGCAGTTCCTCGACTTCTTGCTCGAGCGCTGTGCAAGCAATGTCAACCTGCAGGTTCTGACTGACTAGATCCGACCACTTGTCTTCCAAGGATCGCAGTGAGCCCGCCGCTTGTGTCTACATAACACCTTCTGGTCAGCACCTCTCTTGTAACGCACTACCCAAAAGATTCTACCTGATCCATCTTGCGTTCGCGGTTAATCTGCAGAATTTTGTTTTTCATGTCCTCGTTCGCGGCTTGTATACGTTTCAGATGGGCTTCAAGCATATAGTTATGCACACGCCACGCGTTGGCACCATATTTTTGCAGCAGTTCCAAGTTGATCAATCTGGCAAAATGTGTCTAAATGAGCGGTCCATGCGACGCGATACGCAACACGCATTTGTTTGGCTTACCTGTTGGATTCGGCCTCCAGCTGCGCTTTCGAGTTGTCCACAGCAGCTTGCCATGCCTCAGGGTCCTTCTCTTTAGGTGCGCTCATCTGATAACGCTCGGTATCCAAGGCCTCCAGCGGTTCTTTTCGCTTCGTACGTTCCCATTCTGACTTGAGCTCTTCGTGTGCCTCAAAGAGCTCCACTTCCGAGGGCAGATTGGACCGATCGCCGTCTGCTTTTCGGCGCATGCGACGCATCTCTTGATCGATCAATCGTTCTACTGTAGCCTTAAGCTCTGTAGGAAGTGGTGAGCTACGATTTCTACTTGGCGAGTGCCTTCGTCCTACCAGGATTATCAATGTCACGGTCGACATCTATGAATCAAAGACATCAGTGCTACGTAGAGAAATACAATCCAATACATACAAGGCAGAGCATCAATGTCAGCGTCGGATCGTGTCCGCTGTTGCTCGGCATTATGCTGAATGAGTGCACTCATGTCGTCTGAAAGCTTCGTTCTTCAATAATCTCTTTTCCTTCCTCGCTTCAAATGGAGCTTTGGTATTGAACTCCGACCAACAATTCAGCTTGACGCTTACATGTCCCGGACCGGCTCGGCCATCTCTCTCACATCCCAAATCGGGCGACTGCTTTCCACGGCACTGAAAATAGCTTAGACAGGCCAGTATAGTAAATACAAAGCACTCTTGCGGCTGAAGTCGCAAGGTCGTACTGTGCTGAGCAAATTTCACCCGTCTTTAATTGGCCTGCTGCCCTATGTTTCCTATTCATACAAGGAAGAAGGGGTCCCTCATGTGTTTGAGCTTGGTAGCACCATGATGCTAATGCCTATTATTACTCCACACTTCTTTGTCAATAGATGATCGTCATACCATTTTTATGTGTTTGTTTACCAGCGTGATGAACACGACTTTGTCAAATCAAGGAATGGTCCTAGGCAGTAGTGAGCCAATACAATGAATGGATTATCTTCAAAAAGGAAAAACAAACGACTGCGTACATGGGCTTATCATCCTTTTGAATCCGGGAAGCCTGTTTCAGCACCATCTGTCTCAATTTATGACCCCATCGTTTTTTCGCTTTATTTGGTAGACTTGAAAATAGATACATTCTATAATTACTACCCGCTGTGCTGCCTGGTCGTCCGCCGATAAAGACGAAAGAAACTCTTCGCTACCTGGATATAAATTTAGCATTTACAGACTTGCTAACCCTTAAACTTATTGCAAAACTACTTGCCTGGCCGTTGAGTAACCGAATGTTATGCATGCATTGCTTGTACCGTCCCTTTTACAAGCACCGTCTGAGTATGTATGTATCAGTAGTAGAAGTGATGGCACTTTGCGTGTTGTGCTATTTTATCCCTCAGATACCTGCAGGTAGTATGCAACAGTCATACATGACGGGTTGTTTTTGTTTGCGCCGGGCAGCGGCAGATGGCGTTTAATAGTACACAGCCACTTTTTCGGGATGCTGGAGCGTGTTTGTGTGAAGTCAGTGTGGTGCACGAATACATGGCATAGTACATGAAAGATGTGCGGGTGTCTGTGTGAAACGGTTTGTCAAAGAACGATGTTCGTGTACCCGGTCTTGACGCAAGAGTGGGAAAGTTTAAATTGCTGTGACACAGGATCGAGTGAAGCGGCGATCTTACATGAACACACATGCGCCTCATTTAAGAAGAAAAGTGAGCATATCGTTCGTGAATATAGACGATGTTCTAAAGAGCAATTTGAACGTATCGACCACCCGACATCTGGTCGTTTTTATTTTAATTAGCAGCTAGAATATAACAGATTAAGTAAAATATGCGTATTTTCTAACGTGCTCAAGGCAAAAGCTGGGCGAAGCAAAACAATCGAAGGATAAAAAAGGAGTCGATCCCGAATCTACTTTCGTACGATGCGCAGTCCCCGAAAAAAATAGAAAGAAATGATGATAAAGATTTCCTTGCTTAAGGCCCCCTTGACCCCTTGCTTGTTACCTCCACCCGTCATCAACTGAGGCAATCGGCATATCTATCTGTACGTATTTCGAGCAGTTGCAGAGCATCTCCTATGAATAGGGAGCTGTTTCTGCGTATGTGTGTATGCCGTTATGTGTGTTCCCGGACATGCGCTACGTGCAAAGCTCTGCTTTACTTCTCCTGTACAGTTTAGAGTGTATCCCCTTTTCATCTTGCTCTCTCTGACTCTGAACCTCGGAAAGTGCATTCCCTGGATCTTGCTGCAGTGCCTCGCCCCATTCTCTCATATGACACCACGCCACCTCGTTTGGTCTCGTGGTGTCACGGCGGATCATTTTTCACTCAATTTTGAAGGCCTTTGATTCTAGCCGCTCTTCTATATACGCGTACCTACACCCCGGAGCACGCCCGCTGTGCATCTATATATATTTTGTGCCTGAATTTTGCTCTTCCCAAGAGGATCCTCTTCTTCTTTTCTTTACTTCTTTTTTCTTTCACACACCCTGATGCATCGTAGGATTGCCCTTTGCTTCCTTGCATTAGCATCGCTGGTAGCCATTAGCGCCGCTGACGTCCAGTACAGTGTCGTCGCATTTCCACAAGGTGCGCAAACTGTCGGTGTCTCTGTCGGCGGACAGGTGCATCCACTTGACAAGACGCAGACTCCCAATTTGTTCTCGGGAAAGGCACCATCGGGTGACAGCTACCAGTATGTTATTATCGACGGTAGCAACCACCAGGCCGAGCCGTCTCAACGCAAACTCGGCCAAGGCGTTTCGTCGACCGGCAATGAATTCTTTGGCAGATCCCAAACTGTTTACAGCGTACCTGATCTGCCCCAAGCTTTCAACCCTATTTACCCTCGTACGTCCTGACTCCCACTCAGCCAAAATATCCACGTTTAATTTTTCCGCATAATGGCATACAATCTAATTCATATTTTTTTTATGTTTTTTAGCGCTGTTCACGGGTATGAACAGATCTAACGAGGTTGCTACGATGATGTTTCAAATCAGCAACACGAGCGCCTTGAACACCATGCTCCAGGAACCCAAGGGTGACTTGAAAGATATCCAAATCGACCAGGCCACCTATATCAGCAACCAGGAGGTTCACACCTTCTCCGGTGTTGGCTTTGGTACCAGCGGTCAATCCACCAAGGATTTTGCCAAACAGTCGTACAAGATTGAGCTCAACAAGTTCGGTACCAAGACAACCAAGGATCTTCTCTTTGGTCGCACAACCCTCAAATTGCGCGCCGAAGCAACGGATATGACAATGGCGTAAGTGTAATGTTTATTTTTGCTGTCTCTGAGCGGAAAGAAAAAAAAAACGAAAAAGGGAGAGGGAGGGTCCTTGGGGGAGGGCGTCCACGGAGGCGGGGCAAAGCGATAGAAGTAGGGGTATCGTAAGAAGAAAAGAAAATCTCAACCTTCTTTATAGGAGAGAAAAGCTTGTGCTCGACTGTCTACTAGCTGCAGGTGGCGCATCACTGTCAGGCAGTTGGGTCCGCCTCTACATCAACGGTCAGCCTTTTGGATTGTACCTGCTTATGGATGATGCCTCGACCCACTTTATTGACAATGTCTTGCACGCTGGTAACTGGCAATACCAGTATACCGGTCCGACCTACAAGGGCAACGCCATGAGCCCTGAGCAAGAAGGCAATCTTGCGTATCTCGGTGATGATGCAACGCTGTATAGCAATGACCTGTACAAGCTCGAGGACAAGGGTGAAGACAAGCAACTCCAAAAGAACAACTCGCTGGGCCCTCTCATTGGTTTCATGAAATCCTGGTCGGCTATCAACCCGAGTCAGGCGACAAGCGAACAAAGCCAAGGCGACTATAGCAAGCTGCTCGACCCCAAACACACCCTCATTCATATGGCAATGAACTTCTTGATTGGTTCCTGGGACGGCTTCTGGTACCAGGCGAGTAATTACTACATTAATCAAGACCTTCAATCGCAGCAGTGGGCCCTGATCACTTATGACTTTGACGAGACGTTCGGCAACAATGCGCCCGACCCAACCCTTACCACCGTGTCTTACGAGCAGTATGGCCGCCCGAATGCCACGCGTCCCATCATCCAGAAACTCCTCCAGTCTCCTTACTGGAAGTCGCAGTTTGAAGATATCCTCAAGACCATCGTCAAACGTTTCTTTAAGCCCAGCGTTATGGAGGCGCGTCTGAAGGCGTGGCAACAGATGCTTCAGGAAGACATTGCATGGGACTATAGCCTTCAGACACACTCACCCGGCGCGCAATCCAACTGGACCATCAATGATTTCAACAGCGGCCTGTTCAATACGACGCAGGAACAGATTGGTTTGTTGGAATACATTCAAAAGCGATCGGCCTCGGTGTGTCAGCAGCTCAACATCCAGGACACCGACGATCTCCCACCGCTCGGACCTTACACAGGTGGCAAGTACCTGGATGCACAAGGCCAAGTGTCGGACCACCCCACTGGCAACAGCGCGACGGTTTCGCCGAACGGAAGCAATTCATCGTCGGCTAATACTGTCTCCGCGTCTTCCACCTTCTTGTCATTGCTCATTGGTACGGGCTTAGCTTTTGCCATCCTGATACAATAAGCAAGCGTGCACGCACGCGTATATCCCAAACTGTATGTATAGCATTTATACTACGAGACACAACAATAAATTATCACCACGTAATACCAAACTTGCATATAAACACACGATGATCACACATCCCAAAAACAACGCAATGGTATTTTGGCCACCCAAGTTCAACACTGTTTGTGTTACGTCCACGCGGCTTGGTAAGAATTTTTCTTCTTTTCGTTTGTATTGCGCGCGGGCCTAAAATAGCTTCGATATCCAAACTGAGACAATTTACCTGGATCCAGCAGCAGTGAAGAAAGCGCAAACAGTGGCGGAGTCGCGCTGCAGATAATGTCTTGGTAGGCGACCCCGGGCAATTCAAAGGTCGTACACACATTCAATTGACATGCCGCAGACCGCAGCCTTTTCTTCTGGTGTGATGTACGTAATCGGATTGCATCGAACGTAAGACAAATCCTTTGCTTCCATTGCTTTGCATAAATAAATAATTGTTGCTCGGGTACCCCGAATGCAAGTTTGCCAGCCATTGACCTCGTCAACGCCTCGTTGCTAAAGGATGCGCCCCTCGGTATTCCGATTTCAGGCACAGAAAAGGACAGAAATCGCGAAGCACTTGACGTGACACAACAGAAGAAAAAGGAAAGAGCATGCGACCTCACGAGTAATAAGAAAAAAGCCCTCTGGATGTCCCGCACAGGAAAATTGTAAAAAAAGAAAAGATGAAGAAAAAAAAATATCCCGCCATCTTCGCTTGTGCTGCCCCATAGACCCAGTGTGGGTATGTGTGTGAAAGTGACTCGCATCATCACCGAAAAAAAGTTAATTGAAGACACCATCTGGCATATAAATAGAGATTCCAATTGGTAAACCTATTGTTGTGCACCACTTTACTTTTCTTTCATCACCATGAAGTCGTCCTGGCTATTGGCAGGCAAACTGCTCTTAGCAGCAGCTGCCACCACAGCCGCTGCAGCCGACGTCCAATACTCTGTCGTCGCTTTCCCTGGTGAATCCCAAGGCGTCGCTGTATCCGTCGACGGTCAAACGCATGCATTGACTGCCTCGCAGCAAAGTGCCAATCTGTTCCAGGGTAGCGCCCCGAGTGGCAGTAGCTATCAGTATGTCCTGACGGGTGGCAGTGGCGACGCGCCCGAGACGACGAAACGCACGCTGGCTCAGGGAGCCACCACGACCGGCAACGAGTTCTTTAACCGCTCGCAGACCGTGTACGATGTGCCTCCACTGCCTCAGGCGTACAACCCCATCTTCCCTCGTATGTCACCTATCCTGCATGTTGACGTTACTAGAATACTCACATAACGATCTTACAGCCTTATTCACGGGTATGAACAAGTCCAACGAAATCGCCACTATCATCCTTCAGGCCAACATGTCTGGCCTGCAAGCCATCCTCGATAACCCGACCGGTGACTTTAAGGCGGTCGAGGTCTACAACATGACCTACATCAGCAACAAGGAAATCTACAGCTTCACCGGTGCCGGCATCAAGAACAGCGGTCAATCCACCAAGGATTTTGGCAAGCAGTCTTACTCGATCGACCTCAACAAGTTCTCCAATTCGACGACCAAGTCGCTGCTTTACGGCCGCACCACGGTCAAGCTTCGCGCCGAGGAAACCGATCCCTCTTTTGTGTAAGTGCCAAATGTGTGTGTTCCGTCTGCCATACCCGACATACTGATGAGCCCCCCCCTTCTCCTTTTTGTGCACCCTCTACAGCCGTGAGAAGCTGTTGTTGGACTGTTTGGCGGCAGCTGGCGCGGCAACCTTATCGGGCAGCTGGGCGCGCTTGTACGTCAATGGCAAAGCCTTCGGTCTTTTCTTGATGATCGACGACGCTTCGACCCACTTTATCGATGACGTCCTCCACGGCGGCAACAGCTCGTACCCTTACACAGGTGTCACCTACAAGGGTAATGCTCTGAGCGATACCCAGGAGGCCAACATGCAATATCTCGGTGACGACCCTTCCAAGTACTCGACCGACCTCTACAAGGCCGAGGATGATGGCGAGCAAAAATTGAACAAGACCACCGAGATGTACCCGCTCATCGACTTTACTAAGCGTATCGCTAACACGACCGACCTGTCTTCGATTGTGAACGTCCAGCACACGCTGACCCACATGGCCTTCAACTTCCTGTCTGGTTCGTGGGATGGTTTCTGGTACCAGGCCAGCAACTACTACCTCAATCAAGACTTGAAGGACAACACCTGGCAGGTCATTACCTACGACTTTGACGAGACGTTCGGCAGCAACCTCGAGAACCAAAGCTTGATCGACTGCACCTACCAGGACTTCCGCAAACCCAACGCACCGAAGCGACCTCTCCAGGACACGCTCGTGGCTCAGAACGCAAGCACGCTTGAGGACATCCTCAAGACGGTGATCAAGCGTTTCTTCAAGCCCAGCGTGATTGAACCCCGTCTGAAGGCTTGGCAGAATATGCTCCGCGAGGATATCGCCTGGGATCGGGCGATCCCCGCCATGTCCAAGGGCACAGCCCGCCAGTGGACGGAGGCTGACTTTGAGACCAACCTGTTCAACACGACCCAGTCGGTGCCCGGTGTGCTCCAATGGGTCCAGACGCGTTCGGCCGCGACGGCGAAGCAGCTCAACATTGATGACAAGGACGATCTCCCAGCACTCGGACCTTACACCGGCGGTACCTATGGCGATGGTGCTGTTGGCGCCGATGGTGTGTCACCCGCGGGTAACAGCAACAACAACAACGGCAGCGGTAACGGCGACGGCTCGTCCTCGAGTGATACAAGTGGAAGCAGTCGGACCATCCTGAGTTCGACTTCTACCCTTGTCCTACTTTCTCTCGTTTCTGCCGTTCTCTCCTGGGCATTTTAGAGGAGTGTCATCATGTTATCATCATTTTTGTATTTTCTCCACAATTCCTCCTTTTTTTATTTTAAACACAAAGGAAACATAAACAACGTTCTGTACAATATACCAAGATCACTTAGGTGGCATCAACCGGTTTTGTTCCAGCAAGGCGGTTAGTTGGTCCGGGTTTCGTAACAAGCTTTGTAATTCGGGTGTAGCAAACTGGGGATTTTGCAATGCTTGCGCCAGGTTATTTGCATATGTCATGGCCTGCTGTTGCTTTTGCTGTTGTTCGGTCTCGGAAAGGGACAGTTGTGAAGAAGAAGAGGATGATTGCTGCTGTTGTTGTTGCTGTTGTGCTGCCGCCGCTGCCGCCGCCGCCGCTGCTGCTGCCGTCAAACGTGCTTGTTCTGTTTGGCGCATAAGTTCTTGTTGATGGGCGGCTGCTTGCTCTTGTGCGACACGAGCCTGCTCCTCAGTTAATCTCTGCCGCTGATCGCCAAGCAGCTGGCGCTCAAGCAACAATTTGAGGTGAAGCGATCCGCCATTCTTTAGGTATGCCATATTTGACGTTAGTTTGCCACCGGTCCAAATTCGGGTACCACATCATGCGATGCTTACCTGTGCTATCTTCTCGTTAATCTTTCTAAATTTGCTAAAGATGGCCTCTTGGTCTTTAAAAATATCCAGGGTTGAGATATCTAACAAACAATAACACGTGAGTACAAGTGGGCAGAATTTGGGATAGGATTACCTTGTCGTTCCAGAGGTATTCTGTTAGCATGCAAATCGGCTTTCGGGTACTGGTAAATATGATAAGGGAGTAATCGCTGGATCGCATCTTCTTTTGATCGGAATGCTGTATCGTATTGCGGGTTGGTGACGGCATTTCTATCGTTGACGAGTGCGTCTACAAAGCGCTTCTTGACAACTAAATGATGCGCTTCTTCCTCTGGAAGTCGTTTCGCAAGGATGGAGGGTGTCGGGCCAAAGGGTAATGGGGGCTGCGCGCCGGGTGGTGGCGGTACGGCGCCTTGAAGCGTCTGCTGCAACGCAAGCAGCTCTTGCTGTGTCATACTTTGAGGCGCCTGCAACGGCTGGTTCACATCCTGCGGGAACACATGTTGATGCTGCTGTTGCTGCTGTTGCTGCTGTTGTTTCTTCTTTGAGTATTTGCCAGTCTTGACATATTTACGGGTTGTCTTGATCTCTCCTCCTGGTCCTGACACTCCTGTAGCTTGAGACTTTTGTCTCTGTTCTGCCTCTTCGCGCGCGGTATCTCGGATGGCCTGTGCTTCTGGCTGGTGATTACCACCAAAGGCAGCTAATGGCACGGGAGCCGAGATGCCGTTGTGCTTGGGCGCAATCGTCTTTGCAGCTGCAGCAGCTGCTGCATCCGACTGAGCTTGGGGTGCTGAACCGTTGGAGTTTGCACGCACGGCGGCAGCCATGGTAGCAGCGTGGAAAGTCTGTATTTCTGACATGAGCTTCTCCTTTTGCTGTTCGCTGATTGTTGCCATGTTCATGGTGTCAGGCAGCTTATAAATGATTTGATCCGCTTTCCGGACCATTAAGACTTTGAATCCGGCGAGGGTCAGGTGTGTAATTATCTCTTCGTCAGGAGCTACGAGCGGTTTATCATCGGTCTGATGGGATTTAGGATAGAACAAGTTAGTTAAAGAGGGCTGGAAAGGTGATTCTGTATGACCTGGTCTGGTGAAGGTGCTGCACTTTGACCTTCTCGGGAATCCATTCGCTAAAATCATACATTGTTAGACGCCTCCAAGGAAAGAAAGGTGCACGTGTGCCCGCCGACTCACCTTGGAGTCACCTTTTTAACTTATTTTGCGCGCTGTGGAAAGAGAATTCGTGGTCGCTGGGTTTGCACTCGCCACTTGCTAAAATTGTCCAAAATCAAATACAAGTGCACCCATTGTTCCTCGAGCATTATGCACTCTCTTATAGGTCTTCAGCTTCATCCATCAATGACACACCTTTTATGCTCACATAGAATAGAGCTCATTGGAGTAAATATGCGGCATATGCTTTACAGCTGGGCTTCGTGCCGCTTGCAAGTAAGATTACTTTTAACTCGGAAAGTCACCTTTTGGCTTCCATAGGAGTCTAATCTGATTTTCAAAATCCACATTGCTCGTCTCTGGATAACTGTATACAGGGTATGCAATGGAAATAAGAAACAAAACAGGCTGCTTTATTCAATCACAGACGCTAAAAGCACGTCCATCTCTTAAGAAGGAATGATATGCAACAACTTCATCTTGTCGAACGTCTCCCATACGCTTTGGATCGTATCGGTTTTGACCGCCCATCCTTTGGATTCTGCCTTTTGCATGGATCCTTCCGTTGGCCAGGTAGCACCAGCAACTCCGTCTATTGTGAAAAATATAATGTATGAGCCGACTGTGAACACGCAAATACTTGGTTACAACTCACCGAGGAAACCGAACGTTGCAAATTCAAATGCCTTATCGTCGAGACCTTGTTTGGAAGCAATTTGGTGCCACTGATCCGAGTTAGCTTTCATGTACTCCTCCAAGCTGAAAGACAATTTAGGTTTTTCGCCTTCCTCAGCTTTCGCGATCTTGTCCTCTGGCACAGAGAGGCTAAAGTATCTATATGTATAGTACAAAATTAAGTTGGCCCAGTTCACATTGTTTACCCAGTGTTGCTTACTTTGCAATACCGGTCCAAAGGTCACGCATGGTCATCTTGGTGTTGTCAGTGATATTGTACGCATTGTTTCCAGCATTAGGGTGAGTGGCAGCCCAAATCTGGAAAGCGGCATTGTTTGTTGCTGTGCTAAAGTCGCAAACGCCATAGTAAGACTTGTCATTGCCGGGATAATCAAGCTGTCGTCCAAGCTGTTTCTGCAACGCCGCATATAGACCCGCCGTTACAGCGAAATTCATGAAATTGCCTTAATGCGTATATCACGTGAGCCGCTTTTCCGGTCCGTCTTTTCTTTTTTTGTTTACTTGTTTGCTTGCATTACCTTTGCTGACACCAATAATGATGTTGGGCCGCGTAACAATCCAGCGCCAACTGTTCTTCTCGCAAGTCTCCTTCAGGAGATCCTGTATATTCAAATAAGGATGAGCGAGTCGCTCGCAGACACACACATTATGCACCGAACCTCTTGCGGATAGTAAAACATGGAGTTCTTGACAGGGCGAGGTCCATCCTCCTCGAAGGGCATAGGCGCCATTTGCTCTGGTCCAATGTGGCAGCCATAGTGCTACAGCATACAAGCGAATTCTTTTATCAGTGACGAAAGCTGCCTTTTCTTTGGGAGACTCACCTTCATACCCGTTTGAAGGGTGAAGGACTTGAGATCGGGGCACGCGTTCTCGACTGCCTGCAAGCTGCGCTTCAGAAGATCGGTATTGATCTCAGTCGTCTCCTCGTCCGTGGCCTTGGCAATGTAAGCATAGAAGAACGCGTGGTGAACTTCAGATGCACCGTTGTCCAAAAGACGCTTCGCGATCTCGGGAATAGGAGTGCTGAGAAGGTCAATGGAAACAAAGATGAGGCGTGGGTCCTTGAAGTCGAGCTGGGGCGGTCTGCGCGAAACGGCGATGACCTTGGCCCACTCGCTTTCGGGTTTCTCGAGCAACTTGGTGATGGCGGCAATGCCGCTGATACCATTGGCTCCGAAAATAAGCGCATTTTGGCCTGTGCCTTGTTCAGCATGTGCGGCCGCTTGGGTGGCTGTTTTCTTGTTGGCAGTAGTGGTAGACATGATGGGAAGAGATGTGGTGTAGGCTTTCCCACCGAAGGCATCTTATTATGCATGCGTGCTCAATCTGAGAACCCGGTCTAGGATTATGTCACAAATACATAAAATATCTGTATGTCTGACTAATTATTTGTTTGATCAATTCCGTCACCGGATGAAGCAAAAATGGCGTATCACTTTCAGGTGGACAGCCAGGAGAAATCCTTACTCTTTTATGAGTAGTTGAGGAATTCATTGAGGCAGAAAAACGCGAACCTAGAGGACCAGTCACCCAAGACACGTAGTCTTTGCGGCTTTTGGACCGGCTTGGATTCACATAGATCATTGCAGACGCATATACATCTCTATACTTCTTCCACGTGTCTTGTTGACATCAGAGTGATATAAGAGCAGTATACATACATGTTATGTAAGTAGGATCTCTGTTATACGATCTGTGGAGGTTTTGTATACATACACAATCATACATAAGGAAGTATACTGGGCAGCGCGGGCACGAATGTGTCAATTTTACTCTCCTTAGCATTAACGGATAGAAAAGTCTGGGAGTGGAAAAGAATAAGGTTGAGCGCGATGCCTTTTTACGGGAAGGCTTTTTCAAGAAGAACATTCAAGAAGCTAGCAAAAGTGCGAAGGGAATCATTGCCCAGGTTTCGGTTCGCATTTCTACCAGGACTGCAGTAAATGCATATAGCTTTAACAGTTGTAAATGATTCCATAAAGCAGCTGAAAAGTCTCTCATATGTTAGGGAAGCCTATGTCCACTCGAGCACGCCATTTTCTATATTTCAACAACGGTAGCTTTTACTAACTCAAAATATTAGAACGCAGCCTAATACTGTAGCTTGGTGGGTGACCGCGCGTCAAAGCGTGCATATCTCCGAGTATATATCAGAGAAACAGATTCTCAAAGTTGACAGGAAATATCAATACAATGAGAGGCTTTCTATCTGGAAACGTCTCGTGAACAAACATGCAAGATCATTAAGGTGCAGTACCCACCTATTTACTGCCTGAATACTTTTAGCTAGATATAAGCACGAAGAGGCAAGAGGACTCTAATAAAATCAAAGCGAAAGCAAAATATACGCGAATAGATCTGTGCCACGGTGAAACACGCGACGCGTGCTTTCCTTTGCAGGCGCAACTTTGTAGCTCTTTCTTCTTTTTGTTCCCTTCTTAACGTAATTCCAATGGAGAAGACTGACTCGGCCACCCAGAAACCAGAGATACATACCGGTGGCTCAGAGGACGTGCTGACTGCCCAGGAATACATTGATCGTCAGACTGCTTTAGAGAAGGAAGCTCAAGAAGTACTGCCGGGCAATTTTGAAAAGTGTACATTCGAGCAAGGCTACATTCGTCAACCTCTCTACGCCTGCAAAACATGCACCCGGCCTGACGATGAGCCAAGCGGCATGTGCTATAGCTGCTCCATTGCGTGTCACTCGGATCACGAATTGCTGGAGCTGTTTCCCAAGCGTAACTTTCGATGCGACTGTGGCGTGCCTGGCAAGTTTGGAGGCGACTCATGCGAGTTAACCAAAGGACAACAAAAGGCAGCTGCTGTCAACGATCAGAATACATACAATCACAATTTTAAGGGCCTGTACTGCCGGTATGTACTCCTTTACATTGATACATATCTACACACAATCACTTATGCGCTTTTCATAGGTGTAACCAGTTTTATGACCCAGAAAAAGAGGAAAATGAAATGTATCAGGTCAGTCGGACCACATTCTAGTCAAACAGAGATATTCACAAGAATCAATGCAGTGTCTTGCTTGTGAGGACTGGTTCCACGAGAGGTGCATTGGCTCAGTTAGTATAACCTATACTCGCAAATAACCCTACCAACGCTCGGATCTAGGTACCTGAAGAAATTGAAGATTTTGACACATATATTTGCCGCGAATGCACCACTCGTTATCCTTTTCTGATTCAACAGCCTAATGCTTGGTGCAGCATTGGGTTAGCAAAGACGAATGAGCCTGTTCATCGCTGGCTTCTTCCACCTCAAAATCAGGCACAAGCTGAATCGAAGCCGCAAGAAGGGGACACATTGGCGCCGGAGATTCTACCCGAGATGGAGGATCCGCGGCCAAAGGAAGCGCTTCAGCAAGATACGACGGCTGTGGAGACAAGCGAGTTAATTGGACAAAAACGAAAGATGGAGGAGGAGGACACCAGCAGTGAAAAGCGACCAAAGAGTGATGAGCAAGCGAGAGACGAAACTGGCGCAAAAGAAAATATTATACGAGGAGAATGTGGTGACATATTAAAGAAAACACCCTCGTGCCGCATTGGTAAGAAATTGGGAGCGTTTAGTGCATTAAATCTAACTCAAAAAACAGTTACTATCGTAAGTGGGGACAAGGCAGATCTGTTCCTTCAAGATGGATGGCGGCAGCATTTATGCTCCTGTGATAATGTAAGTTGTATAAGTCAGTGTAATCGTATGCTCATCAGGCATGAACAGTGCACAAACCTGCTTTCCAAACATGGTGCTCAGTATCTTGTGAAGGAAGAGGATACCTATGAGCCAGAGAATGACAAGGATACTGGTAATTGAGGAAGGACTCCATTAACACCTAGTGCTGACATGCGGGATATGGGATACGCAGGCAAATCATTGTTAGATTTAGGTATGGAGCAACTCAATTCCGTAGATCGTGTCAAGGCACTCGAGGGAATCATGGCATTTCAAGCCATGTCAGGACACCTCCGCGGGTTTCTGGAAGAGTTCCGAAAGAAAGACAAGGTCGTTACAGAAGCTGATATTAGGCGCTTCTTTGCAGTAAGCTCCATTTTCATCATGCTAGATGCGGGTCTCATTCTGTAATGTAGGAAAAACACGAAGAAATGTCTCACCGAACAGAATAAATCAGTCAGTGCTGAGCGCGCAAGTTTTCAAAAGTACCCCATGTTTCTTCAGGAACTGCATGACACCCAGGTGCCTACCACGGCGGTTTTAACGTCTCATAACTCAGATTCGATGATATTGGATAGAAACAGGATAGTTGTGCTTCAGGCACACTCCTACTTGAGTATTCATGAACGCTCATCGTGTTAATAAAGAGAAACTAAGGAAGATAATATTTTGGCTATAAGCAGCGACACCAGAAAAAAAGCAAGATTTATATAGAACGGGCCAATTTAGATATTCAAGCGATTTTTATTTCTGTGAGGAAGCGCACGAAAAGCTCAAAGACGGAATTTCTTCGTTTGATAGTAGAATAGACTTGTATGCTTAATGGAAGATCTCGATGACCTGATTTCCAGAGCAAACTTGACTCACCTCAAGCAAGCCGAAATCAACGTAGTCGGCCTCTTTGGCTGCGTCCAGCAGCGCATCGCTCAATCTCATACGACAACAGCCGCTATTGCGAACCGCGTCGTAGGAACTCAAGTGTTTTCGACTCATGGTAGGCCTCATGCCAAACTATAGCAATGATCGCGAACCTTGACATGTTTGGGTCTCTGTTGTAGATAATGACGGTGTGGCTACGCAGCTGTCACGTGGGCTACAGCTCTATGTCGATGAAAAGTCCAAGACCGCGTATCTGTTCCTCAACGATCCTGTCAGCCGGATTGATATGAAAGATACTTCTCATAACTTGTCTGCATCGTTGCGCCAGCACCAAGCAGAGCACTTTTTGAACCTGCTTTTCCTGTTCCTCGTCTCACGTGTGGTTATAGTAAGTGATAAATAGGGCACCGTACCTATAACTAAGCACCTGTTCCTATGTAGCCCATTGTTCCACCCCGCTCGCTATCAGCCGACTTGGTGCTTGACCTGGCTACCATGGCTCAAGTGAAGCAACGTATTTATGCGCATTTGACACAGCTGCAGTCGATCCACTGGAGTCTTCTGACGTCAGGTTCGGAGGACCAGCGCAACGAAGACAAACACGCCCGCGATCGACCCGGTCACTCTGCTCGTGATGCGCCTGACTGGCCCACACCTATTATGGCCTTTATTGTTATCGATGTAAGTGACAATGCACGGCTTTATGTCATCATCATTAAGTCAGAGGCTCCAGGCACCCGTTCCCGTGGGTGACGCCCGCCCAAACCCTGGAGCAAGCATAAAGCGCTTTCAGGATAGCATGCAATCCGCCATCGCCCATACCCTCAACGCAACCTCGGTATCGCCTTGCGTTAACAACGAATCCAGCGCTTTCGGCGAATCTAGGTACACCCACTGCGCGTCCACTCGCTTGCTTTTGTCTTACATCCTTTGCACAGTAAAATCCTTTTCCATCTGAGTACAAACGGTCACCCATTTTTACATATTATACCCGCGGCGATCTCCGAGTCATGGCAAGACAGCGCTCAGGAACCCATCTCTATCAACTACTCGTTTGGTCATCCCACTTCGATCTCGGCCTTGCTGAACGAGCTTGAAGCAATCGATAGTCCGTCACGTCCCAGTACGGCCGGCAATAGCAAGCGGAAGGGGCCCTTGAAGAAGCAAGTCGCATCCGATCCTCTCCACGGCAGTGCCGCGAATGCGCTGCGCAACTTTGTCGCTCACTGGCTCAAAGTGTCTACCAGCCGCCAACATACAGGGACCCCTGCTGCGCGAAAGGGCGACATGGCTCGTCTTCCCACATCACCTCTGCCCAATGCTGTTCAGTTTGCTTCTATGCTGGTTGTTCTCAATGATATTCTCCTTCGCGGGCCCTCTAATATAGGCAGTAAGAGCGCATGGAGGGCATCCTTGATCCATCACTATCCTGGTGTGAAAAATATCATTCAACAGATCGATGCTGTCCTTCGCAAGAAGATTCGTAGCATCGTTGAGATCGAACGCGTCTTTTCGAAAAGGTAGAAAAAAAGCAGAACGGTTTCATCCATAAGATAGCTCACGAAATGTCCAGCCATTCCACGGATGTTATGCAAAAATGTTTGGAGGCATACAGTCAAGAATCTCCGCCGTGTTATGGTCAGCAGTACCACACTTGGAAGGTGAGTGTCCAACAAAATACCTATCATACGACTAAAAGTGCTGTAGAAAGAGAATGTACTGCGGATGTATCGGTGCTTGACCCGTGGTCCTTGTGCTGATGAGTTTGCAGGACGTCTTGAGCGCGAATGTGACTCAATTTGGAACCAAGGCCGAAGAAGCTGTGAGACATTAAGTTTGACAGGAAAACCGTGTCGTCTAAAGGTAACTTGCTATTTCAGTCTGCTCGTATCATGTTTCCAACACTGCTCAATAGATAGGGCATACAGCCAAGTCAGCCGCGAACGAGGCCATGCAAGACCGTGCATTAAGCGGTGCACACCACAGCAGTGGTGTGAGTATTTTCCATGGATGTACGTGCGGAAAATCGCAGCGCCTGCGAGAGGATCCCTTCAGCTTGCAGGTAGAGTCACCCGTGCCCGGCTGCGAAACGCAACAAATCTCATATTTGTAAATAGGAAGCCAATGTCGACTTCTACAATCGCTTTTCTTGCTGCATGAAAGGCGAGGAACGATACGCGATTGATATTGAAAAGACGATGGCACACACAGAAAAGACACCGGTGAAAATCCATGACTACCTGCCCCATTGTTCTCCTGTCTTGCTTTATCTGGGTCCTTCTGCGGCTTATCGGAACAGCGTGGGTTTGGAAACGTACGAAGGTTTCATGAATAACACGAGCTACCTCTTGCCATGGACACTGGGCACGGTAGCAGGAAGCAACGCCGCAAAAAATAAAAAGGACGAAAAGCAGCAGCACGCAGCGCAAGCACAAACGTCATCGTCCCCCCAGCCTGATGTAACGAAAGATACGAGCGAATGGCCTCTCCCTGGAAAGGGTGGGAACGGTAACAATAACACCATGGTACTACCTATCAGGGCTCATGCAATGTTTGTTCTCTCTGACAGTCAAGGCTCCCGCGAGTGAACCAATCAACAAAGCGGCATCGATTGCATCACTCGACGCGTTCCCATCTTTGGCAGACTCTCGAAACATGCCGGATGTCCCTACGACGAAGCTGGTCCCCAAGATCGCAGAAGAGACCCAACGCAAGAAGAAACGCGAAGGCAAGCGCCGCGATCGCGATCATCGCTTGGAAGGTCTGATCCGCGGGTACTTTGGCGCTGAATATGAATGCCCTCAGGGGCATCGCTTTTTAAGTTGTGGAGAAGGCAAGGTGTGCAAGTTGGGGCATAAGGGCCACCCCAAGGTACGTCAGCATTTTGTTTTTTCGGCCGAAATCTGCTGCAGTGTCACCTTACACTGACAAAATGCAAAGGATCATGCCAATCACGTCGTACACCAAGATTTGCCCATCTACGTGCCATGTCCGTGCAATTTCGGGCAAAGTGGGCAGCGACTGACTGCCACGGATGTGATGGCACAGCTGCAGCGCATCTATTGCGTATCGCCTGAAGCGCCGGTGTCCATCGTCATGAAACCCAAGATCAGAGTGAGTTCTCAGAAAAAACGCAGTAGTAGCGTCAGAATATGAGCGAGTCCTAACCCTATTCAGATATCTGCGGGGGGTACCATCATGGAAACCCATCTGGGGTTCGAAGATGACCTTGTGTTGCCCAACAATGGAGTTTATGTCTTACGACTACCGTATATCTACGCTGACGCACTTGGTAACCCCATTACCCCTGATGTTTCCGGCCAAGATATTCAGCGCGCGATATTGGAAAAAGACAGCTTTCGTGTGTGTCCTGTCGCATGATGATGGTTGGTGAAATAAATAAAAGACTGAAGTTGATCTTTCATTTTGCTGATCTGTCCTATAGTAATCCATATCAGCTAACCGTCAGCTTCATCCCCCAAATGAACTGGCAGAATAATGTCTTCTTTATTGATTAGGAAATGCAGAATCTCCGAAGGGTCCTTCGTTACACGTCGAGAACAGAAACGTTATTGTTCTCCATTGCGTATGACTTTTAGGAGCGAGCTTGTCCGACAGTCCATCGCTTGAAGCATCGAAGAATCGGTTTTTAAAAACAGAGACATAACTCTCCTGACCCCAGACCCCCCTTACTATTCCGATTCCGCCATTCTTTTGCCAATTCGATAATATATGGAGAGCGATTGCTTCCGTGGAAGGACCTATAACAATGTGACGCGGCAGCATATTGATTAATTTTGAGCTGCGACCGCGCAATTTATTAGCGGCGAACACTGGCGCGGGTCTCTGCAAATTATTTTGATTCAAAAGAGAGTAGCAGAGACGATGGTGTATCTTAGCAATGGAAGGAGATTAGGCAGGATGAAGTAAAGAGTGTCATTTGGGTAAGAAATTGTTCTCAAACTTTAAATCGGGGACGACTAACGATTGACACAGATATTGGGGAAAATAAACATGCCAGCGGGGTTGCTAAGCTGTAGAAATGAGATCGGCAATGCATTCTTATTACAGTGCAACGAGTCGCACAAGGCATAATGATTCATTTGAAGCGGGTTGCGAAATATGAAATCTCGATACTTTGGATGATAAGATAGAACCTGGTTCATTGATATTTTATATGCAGAAAATGTCGTTGTTGTGATGAAAAGGGCATAACTTTACAGGTGTTGAAATAATACAAAGAAGGATGGCATACAGAGATAGAAAGAGAGTGCGAGAAGTAACGAAACGAAAGGGAGGGTGGCATATATGTGGATAGCTATCTTACATATGGCATACAAGAAAATGGAAGAAAGAAAGGCAGAAAGAGGAAATGATAATTCAGATGATGTTACAGACCGAAGGCGAGAAAGAAAAGATATGAATGCAGTTGTTGTTGTTGATGATGATGTTGAGTGGTATCTTGTGGTATCGTAGGAGTCAATATGGCATGCTGCAGTTGCACAGATGTAAACTGGCGAATTACAGGCATGGGTAGACAGCACAGGAGGTTGTGCAGGAGAGACAAGCGCAGTCGTAAGATGTCATCATGTGCGGTGGCAAGTCTTGAGGAAAGGCGGCAACGGGCGGTGGCACCATAGGAGGTGCCATTGCCGCAGAGTAATAGTGGGCAGGATACGTAGAAGAGGCCGGGAATGACAAGGGAAGAGGTGATTCGGGTTGGCAGGAGGGCGTAGGGCAGTAGCTTAAGCTGGGCGTCGTTTCGTCGTCTTCGGCAAAAGAGGAGACGGGTGAATAGTCGTCCGGCTGCAGAGGCGGAGTGAAGTCTTGTCGCGGTTGCTGCTCTTCCTTGACACGCTGAATTTCCTTCTGCAGTTTCTGCATCCTGCGGTCGAGGTGCTTGACCTGAAGGCCCAGATCATCGTACGCAGTCAGGAGCTCTTTTTCCATGTCTCCCAAACGGGTTGCTGTGCTCGACTGTTCCATGGCGGATCGACCGGCATCGAAGGCATGGCGCAAGCTGTCAAACATGATGGTGATTGTCGCCAAAGAATCGCTTGACGAACCGAGCTCGCTCTCCAAACGGCGCATGGAGGAAGGCTGCGGCGTGCCATTGGCCTTGCGCGGGCTCGACTTCTTTTGCACTCGGCCGGTGAGGGCTTTACGTTTTTGCATGCCGCTGGGTGGCGCCGCGGTCGTAAATTGGGCAGTCCATTTCAGGCTGCGGCTATTGTTGACGGGCAGTAAGGGGCGAGCAGTAGCGGTCGTGCCAGACATTGGGGAATATAATCAGAGGGTATGAGGAAAGAAAAAGGGAGCAAGTGATCCGGTATGCTTTTTATAAGAAGTAAAAAAAAAAGTCGATCATGCATGATGAAATGGAATTGTACTCCAGGGGGGGGGGGAAAGAACTAGACATAAAAAAAGATATGCACCCAAGTAGCAACACAATAAGAAAGGGGAGGGGGGTGCAGTCAGAAGTAAGCGCCGCACACACAGGTGGAATAACCGATGCTGATTGGATCCAAAGGCTGGGCAAATGCTCCTGCTGCATCATTTTTTGACACAAGGGGCACCATGTCATTTCAGGACAGTGGTCCGTCTGTGTTCTGCGTAGGTGTGTGTCGTACAGTGCCAGGGGTTGTTGGATTCCCAAGAGCTGGGTGAATCTTGACAGCGAAAAAGAAAAGTCTGCAGCTTGGCAGGGTCCTAAAGCTTGGCTGGCCTCACCTGCAGGTTGGGCTATTTTTAAAGTTCAACTCGAGATGCTGATTGGATAATATTTCTTCTTGGCTCCGGCTCTTCCTGAAAAGGAACATATGCTTTTTTATCTTGGCGCCTAAAAAGGCACTCCCACGTGGAATCTGCAGCCGATTCATTGCGACAACGACATATGCACGCTGGCGTGACACCATGACGCGTTCCAAGCAGGGTTTACTCGGTCACTAAATTTTTTATGTACGATTGTTGGAGAGGGGATGTAGGTGACGTACATACGTTTTTTATCTATATGGTACATGCAAAGAGAAAAAAGGATAAAGAGGAGAAAGGATTACGTGCGAAAAGAGAAAAAGAATGCAGACGATTGACTCAAATGAGAGGACTTAGTTGCCGTTGGCGTCCAGCATGCGGTGGAAAACAGGGATGAGCTGCTGGGCGATGGTGAAGCTGAAGATCAACTTGGGACCGACAACCAGGATCTTGGGGGTCAGACCCTTGAAGAAACCACCAAAGCCTTCCTGCTTGATGAGGTTCTTGATAATGTTGACACCCGACTCGGGGTTGTCAAAGTTACGGTTCTGAATACGGGTCTTGACGACGTCGAGAGGAGCGGCCACAGTGATGGAGGCGACAGCACCACCAATCGAAGCGCAGAAGTTCTGCATGAAAGTTGCCTCGTTGTAATCCTTCAAGCTAAAGAGGTACTCCTTGACAAAGGCAGAGCCACCGAACAGGGCGAAAGAGCCAGGGGCGTTACGCGCAGCGGTCCAGCCGGCACCACTATTAGACATCGGCATGAGTATATCACGTGATCTCATACGTTTCATAGCAACTGTGCTTACCGGTAAAGACCCATGCCCTCATCCTTGATGATGGTCAAGAAGCCACGACCACGGAAGGCCTCGGGGTTGGTCTGACGCTTGATCTTCAAAACATCGAGAGGCAGAAGAGCAATCTCACCAATACCGACGAGACTATTCTCATAGTTGTCAGAAATCGTTTCCCCTTTTATATGCATCTTTTTTCGTACCTGCCAGCGGTGGCGTGCATAATCGTCTTGCCCGTCTTCTCACCAAAAGCAGAGGTGAATGCATCCTTGTGGTGCTGGTTCAAGTAGTCCTTGACGAAAGGCTGACCACCGAACTTGTAGACACGCTGGGCGACCTTGTAACCAGCAGCAAAGCCGAGACCAGGGAAGAGCGAAGCGTACTTTTGGAGGAAAGGCTTCGTGGCAGCATCCTAGAAGAGAAGTACACTGATAAGTCTTCTTATCGTAGTATATTTATATGATTTATACCTTGAAGATAACTTCGGAGAGGTTACCAGTGGCCTTGGCCTGGTTGCTCATGAGACGCTTAGCAACGGTGTCGACGGGGTGGAAAATGAGGAGCTCGAGGATACCCGAGCTGGCGGAGCCAAGGAAACGAGCGGTGCCGGACTCGGACTTGCCTTTGGTGGGAATGGCGGGAGACATGACAATGAGGAAAAGGGAGAAAGAGTGGACTTCTTGAGAGAAGGAGAGACAGGGAAAGGTACACTTTGACACAAAAAAAAAAAAGATTTCTTTGGAAACGAGTCACATCGAACGGCGGTGCATGGGTTGATGATCATTGTGAAACCAATCGCATCAAAAATCTTATTTTCTGGTTGGTATTTCCACGTTGAATCCAGGGACACTCACGTCATCCAGGCACCTCGCCCTATAAGGGATAAGAAGCGCCATCCCATTACCCACCTCATCTTAAGTGAACGCACCCAATTCTGTCTTTTCTTTTCTGCATGAAAAAGAAAACAACGGAACGTGAAAGGCAGCCCTGTCTTATCGTTCATGGTGAATGTCCGTTGTTCCGAAGTTGAACTCCGTAGAAACTCCTCCAGAGCAAGTAGTTAGCCAGGATTCATCCCCACAGTAATATTACTTTTGGACGGTATTTATTCCGTACAAGGTAGTGTCATTGGGATAAGCCTATGTGGCAAAGCCTTTTCCATTGCTGTGCTACTGTAATTCTATGAACGTCAGAAATACCACTGCTGGAAGTTTAAGTTGGAGGTATGCAGAGGGTCAAAATCACAGAAGCGAGTGCGTGTCGTGTTTGGCACCTTCTCTTGAAAATCCCTTCGCATTTTCACAACAGCTCTTACTTATAAGCTCATGCCTATGCTCCATAACATTGATTGTCATATACGTAAAATCAAAAAATCAGAGCATGTATGTATCATTTATATATTTAACTATAGCCAGCTGTATACAAGACCTTTTACTATGCTGCCCTTCTACAGCTTGCTCTCCTTGACGATGACGGAGTTGACCTGTCGGGTCAGAATGTCCTCCGCCTCAGCAGAAATACGGTGGACGAGATCCTTGCAAGTGGGGATATCATCGATCAGACCGACGACCTGACCGGCGGTCCAGACACCATAGTCAGGGTCACCGGTGGTATAGACCTGGCGGCCACGCGAGCCAGCGACGAGCTCTCTCACATCCTCAAACTGCAGATCGGGCTTCTTCTCACGCTTGTTGACCTCGACGGCAATCTTGTTCTTGAAGATACGCGAGGTGTTGCGGAAAGGACGGAAGACGAGGGTGGTCTGGCGTTCGTCGGCCTGAACGATGGCCTCCTTGATGTGCTGGTGAATGGTCGACTCGACGGTGCACATGAAACGCGTGCCCATGTTGATACCCTCAGCGCCAAGCGCAATGGCAGCAGCCAGACCGCGGCCATCACCGAAGCCACCCGAGGCAATGTAAGGGATGGTGAGCTTCTTGGCCGACTTGGCCAGCAGGATCAGGCCACCAATGTCGTCCTCACCGGGGTGACCGGCGCACTCAAAACCGTCCATGGAGATGATGTCGACACCGAGACGCTGAGCAGAGAAAGCGTGTCGGATGGCAGTGCACTTGTGGAGGACGACGATACCGGCATCCTTGAACATCTTGATATACTTGCCAGCTATGATTGGGTGTGACATGGAAATCTGAGTATTCATGCAACCGCACTCTTTTTTTTGCCTTCAAAAAAGGGGATCCCTCGACTTACGGTTGTTACCGGCGGTCTCGACGACCTTGATGCCCTCCTCAATGATAACCTTGGCATATTCGTCATACGGAGGCGGGGTAATGGCAGGAAGGAATGTCAAGTTGACGCCAAAGGGCTTGTTGGTCATGGTACGGCAACGGGCAATCTCCTTGCGCAGGGCATCGGGGGTGGGTTGGGTCAGGGCAGTCAGCAGACCGAGGCCGCCCGCGTTCGACACCGCAGAAGCAAGCTCGGCCACACCGACGTACTGCATGCCACCTGGACAGGACCGGACTGAATGAGCATAGTGCGTTTTTGCGGGTTAGATGGTGGGTATTCACCTTGGACAATGGGGTGCTCAATGCCGGTCAGCTCTGTCAACTTTGTCTTGAAAACCATTCTATATGTGAGTGTAGTGTGTGTGTCTGAAAAAGAGGAGAGTGCGGGGACGAGGCGGGTTTATAAAAGAAGAAGGATGGAAAAGGCTATGCTTGATGTGGATATAATGCCCCGCAGTGGATGTTGTTAAACCCGATGACAAAGCCAGAATTCACATGCAATTCAACGTGGTACAAAAATTCTTTGTTTTTTTTTTTTTTTTTTTTTCAACGACGCCAGTACTGAGCAAATTTATGGACAGTTTCCATGATTTGTGGAAACAGGGCATTGACGCTCTCGTCGATCAATCCTTGGAAGTACTGGATAGCTGCCTCTTCGGAGAGGTCGAGTCTGAATTTGTCCTTGACCTATGTATATGTGTAATAAAATGGAGTGTTACTTTGCTTCTGTGGTTATTTTCCCCACATCAGGGCCCCGCAATGCTTACCTTGATTACTGCTTTGTCAGGTTCAAGTTTAATGTCAGGCACGTTGGCGTCCACCATCAACGCAAACAAATTCAGTATCAGATTCGCGTTACGTCGAAGCGTTGAGAAGGCCGTATAGCAATGCTGCCTAAACTGGCTGTACTGAGGCGAGTCGGCACCCCCCATTGCTTCAATCATTTCTTTGCACAGTTTCATCGGAGGTGGGAATGGTTTAGGGTCATGTCCTAATATAAAACCGAAGTCCACATGGAATAAATGGCCTATTTGCATAACGTGCATATGGGTGAGTCCGCTTATACAATTTATCCCTCCTTTCAACAATTACCATCCGGCGCCAGAAGTAGATTGTCCAAATGCCGGTCGCCTACGCCCAAGAGATATGTAATGACACAGTATCCGGCTTAATTGTGTCATGAAATTGTTCATTCACGTAAGCTCCTCGGACCGCAACATAAGCACAAATTTTCCGCTTACCGCAGCTGCGGAGATAGGTCTCCATCACGTTGGATGCCACGCCCAGGACGCCATTTGCGGTCGTGTCCGGATGCGACTGCCGAAGGAATTCAAGGATATTGTTCTGGTACTCATTGAGTACGGCTGCCAGAGACTTTGACGGGATGAACTGCATCATGCCCTGCTCGTTGCCGGTCGCGAGCACCTTGTACGGCGTCAGTCGCAAGTCCAGGTTTTCTTTGCGGAGAAGTTTATCCATCAAGGTAATGATCTGGATCACCAGCTGATCCTGCCTCAGGTCGTCACCGCTTTTGAATATCACCTAGTCTCGGGTCAGGACAGATGCAAGCGGTTAGATCATTGTCTGTACCTGATATTCCTCGCCATCATCGCACACAAATGTCAGCTTCAGGGGTTGCAGGTTGCTGTTGAAAAAGGTTGACTTTTCTGTAGGTAGATATGGATCAGCATGAATGCCGCATTTGTAGTATACTTATACGCACCAGCGGCGATACCACATATTTGCTTCGTCGGTTCCAATGGCAAGGGTAAAGCACGTGGTAACATTGTCTTTTGATCTTTCAAAAGATTACGGAGCTTTTCCCTTTTTTGCTGTCGGCTTCCTTTCATAGAGCGAATCTCTTTGGAGATACGGTTGAGGTGGTTTACAAATTCGCCTTGTAGTCGCAACGTTTCGCGTCGTTGACGTCCGTTGGGAACGTTCTTCTTTGCGGCGCGATCGTGGTTAAAATCATGTCGGCTCTATAGCATCAGAACACATACCTGCAAGATAGCGCTATAGTAGTGATAGACTACCTTACCATACATCTTGCCTAGCTCCTTGTCACTACACTCCACCATTAAGTACCAATGCAGGTAGTTTCCCAGAACTTCGTTATGGATGGCCCGATCGATGAGGAAGAGTAGCAGAGATGAGTTGTAAGCCGCCGGGCCCTTGTCAATGAGGTGTTCGAATTTCAAAGCCTGTACTAGCTGCAAGAGGTACAACAGCAGGTCCTGGAATAAACATGTATGAGGCATGCTGGTGAAGAATGCATTGAATACTTCTTACATCATCGTCTGCCTTGCGCAGTTGATTCACGGCATAGGATCGTACGGAGCGGTTACTAAACTCTTTACCAAGCAGTTCCAGTGCATCATCGACGTCAATGTCTACCCACAAGGGCAGCAGGTCGATAGCTTGCCGTACTTCTGTCGGATCTGTCCACACCACGCACTTGAGGAACTTGGTGAGGGCCTACAGACACAAAAGATGAGTTGCGGCTGTGGTTATGATAGCATTACATTGATTTACTCTTTTGTCTCGGGTCAAATAGAAGCGAAACTTCCACACCAGATCCTTCTCCTCGGCTGAGAGAACTTGTGTCGGGGGATAGACCATGATTTGCTAAAACGTAGTACATTAGCATCTTCCGCGTCTTTTTCGTGGTGCATACGTTTAGTTCGTCACGAATTTTGGGATCGGGTTTGAGATCACGATCCAAGGGACCGTTACGATGACTTCGGACGAGTCGCCGATGCTTGTCTTCGACAATATTATCACGCACGATGTCTGGGTCCAGCACAAGCGGCAGAGGGTTCTGGAAATTACTAATGATAGCTGTATTGCTCACGTCCTTTTGCATAGGCTGATTCATGGCACTGATCAGCGCTGCGGATTGCTGTGAGCCCAATTCATTAGGCTGGGATAGAGTCACGGTGGGGTCGGGCAGGACGTATTCCTAGTGGACAGCCATTGAGCTAGTGTCCGATTTTCCATACTTCCTGTAGAATACCATTTCTCCAAAAACAACCGGGAAATCAAATTTGGGTAGTTCGACATAGAGGGCCATCTCGCTTGGCTTTTGCGATGCCTTTAGGTGAATTTGCTCAATTTGTCGAAAGGCCATGTTATCGAGCCAGGGGACAGGCCGGATCTCGCCACAGTCAAACCGTTTGACAAGCTGGATTTGATTTTGTATGGGTCAAGTCGCCACGGCATCGGGTATCCGTATTTATCGTACCTTTTCTAATTTATCCATGTCGTCGTCGCTTTTGACTTTGCTTGGTGTTGTGGTATCAACATTGCCATCTGCTTCGACGTCGGGCCAGACATGAAGCTTGTGTTTGCCTTTGCGAAGTGTACTGTGCGGCAGAAATGAGCCATAGATGATTTGAGTTATCCAGAATACATACTAGTGTTTTCCAAAGAGACGCAAGGTTGTGCCACCGATGGGTACAAGATGGCGTGGCCCGGTTGTGCTCCAGATTGTGATAGCGCATTGTGCCGAGGCGGGTAGATCACAGTACTTGATGGGTAGCGTCAACCACTCGTTCCAGCTGAGTATGCGTTAGAGCGTAATCCACTGAACCAGCATAAACTCAGTACCTGTGATGGTTTGTGAAGGCTTTATAGCTTGTGCGGGCAGGGACGGTCAACGGCTTGTTATCGCCAAAAAGTTGTACACTTGCATAAAAGTCTGCTTTTAGACTGTGCCTACGCGTTAGCTCGCCTGTTGTAATGAGTCGCCCCAACACGGCTCTTACTTTTCATTAGGTTTCCACGATGGATGGCGTGGATCCCGAAGTCCTTCCAGACAAGAACTGGAATGCGTGCCGGTGAGTTTCGCTTTCGTACTGTGTGCGCGAGAGAGAGAGAAAGAGGGGACGCTATGTATTCTCTGTATGCTTACATGCGGATCGACACAGGGATGGCAACATCGCGGGTTAAACAGTAAGAGAAGTCAGTGTTGTCTTCCATGAGAGGAGGATCGGCAGTGGAAAGAGGGTATACTGCTCGGATAGAGTCACGTTGACAGCGTGAAGCTCAAGCAAAGCAACTTATGCGTGATAAGAAGCGCTGATTTCTGATACCGCACTGTATAAATCGGTTTCAGACTCACCCGGCCGTATGTCCTTGACCACAAATGAAAGATACTCTCACAAATACACATACTGTGCTGTACTCTACTGTACAGTACTGTGTATCATTGTTTAAATGTGGTTCAGTCAAAAGAAAAAGATCTACATTGAAAAAAAAAGGTACATACTGCTACAACATAGACAAGAGAAATACAAATGTAAAGAAAAGAAGGGTAGATTAGGAATATGTGCATGTTATGACTTGAGTTTCTGCTCGCGCATAAAGATCCACTCGAGTTCAACGACTTCACGCCACATGTTGCTTTGGCGGCCAAACGTGCATGAGATGACCTCTTTGGCCAGCACAATCCAGCGGCGTACACCGCGCTCTTGCACGTTCTCCAGCCGCTTGGTCTGGGTGACCATCTCGTTCTGTATGATGGAATTCCATGCAGCCTTGGCGAGGAGCAGGAGATGCTGAGCCAGCATCGGGTGATAGGGAGGATAAACGATCGAATATTGCACGAGGATATACATGCCGAGACGGGTTGCGTTGCGCCACTTGCTCTCCATCATCTGGTCAAAGAAGAGGCGCGACGCGGCAGCGAGGGTCCGGATGCGGTAAGGCACGACGTCAGACAAAGGGTATTGCTGTGCCTTGGTGATGACACCCTCGAGGATCTCTTCGTAGGTCTCGCCTGGGTAGGGCCGGCAGGTGGAAGGCGGTGGGTCGTCGAATGTGGTGAGGGTACCGCAGCTGTTGGCAGAAGGCGGCGGCGTCTGGGGCGGTGAGCCACTTACAAAACCAAATGAAGCATTGCGTGCGGTCCAGAGGTAGGGCGTGAGTCGCTGCAGACAAAAATGAGTGTAGAGCGAGAGCGTGAGCGGCCGGTCGAGCTCGGGCTCGTCATTGTTTTTGCGGTTGAAGCGGCGTGTGTGTCCAAGGAGATCCCAGTCCTGAGACGCGGCGAGCACCTGCTGCTGGAACGAGTTGGACGGATCGAGGAGGTCTTGCGCGCGCTCCCAGTCCGAGGCCTCCTCGCCTAGCATGGCGTCTATCCGTCCCAGGTACGAATCGTCTGTGCAACGTGGGCAGGTGCATGTGAAAAAGTATTTGTCCTTGAGGCTTTGCAATCGCGGCTGGCGGGCGTGGGCAACGTCGACGTAGGCGATTGAGACCTCCTGGCCGGGCAAGATGTCCTCGATGGCCTTGATGATGAGGAGTGCGCCGTCAAAGATAATGGCAGCGTTAGGTCTGCACGTGTGATTGAACAAGGAGGCAACGGGGTATGTGCCCTCACCAATCGTGAAGAGCTGCTCGTCATAAATGGCGAAATTGTTGCACCGGAAGCGGCATTGATAGCGGATCAGATCCTCAGCGGAAGCTTCAATGTATGACTTGGCGAGTGCAGTGCGAGCCACTTGTTCATAATGCGCAAGGATATGCTTTGGATGGTCTTCCCGGTGCTCCATTAAGCTCGAAAACGCTTCCATGGTTACCTCCACTGTTTCGTCTTCCACTGCCTCCTCCTCGTCCTGCTCCTGCTCTTCCGCGGCCTGTGCTGCTCGTCGTTTTTTGTAGCGTGCGACATTGAGGGCCACCCGCTCTGTCATTTCCAGATCCAGCTCTTGATCGTCCTGATCGTCCGTGTCTTTGTCTTGGGTATCGTTGGCATTCGGGGGCTGGCAGACGAATTGATGGTAGCTGAGCCATGCGTTTTTGAAACACTGCATGTCGCAAAAGTAGGCCGACTTGCATCGTGAGCATCGCTGCAGGGCTGCGGGAGGGTATTGCTGGCCGAGTTTCCGAAAGCAATAGTTGCAGAATTCGTGACGATTGGCTTTGAGGGGTACGGCGCCCAAGGGCTGCGACGTGGTCACGACTGAGCCGCGTTTCAAAAGTGAGGTTGCTACAACGTTTCGACCTCGGTTGGACTCCTCTGCTGCCTGGAGCTCCAAGTGACACCCGCGCAAATACTGTTCAAGTGCGGTGCCTTTGCTCATACTGAAGCGTCAAAAAATAACAAAGACAGAGTCGTACGTGTATCAGAGAAATACAAGTGAGAAAGTTTGGTAATATAGAAATCAGACGCAGATTGTGACACGTCAAGCCGTTATTTTATGGGTTCGTGAGAAAGGCACACGCTGTCAGCAAAATAACTATCTTTTTTCCCCTCAACTCGCATTAGTAAATTCAGCTTGACATATTCATATGGGGTAAATCGCATATACAAGAAGAAAGAAACAAAAGCAAGACGATGATCCGTGAGTCCGTCCAGCAAACTACCCCCACGCCCCTCCTCCTTCTTCCTTTGCAACTGACGAGCACTCGT
Organism: Syncephalastrum sp. PYS2702; assembly: GCA_023630325.1. NCBI lineage: Eukaryota > Fungi > Mucoromycota > Mucoromycetes > Mucorales > Syncephalastraceae > Syncephalastrum > Syncephalastrum sp. PYS2702. The sequence continues at coordinate 323,492 of JAMAMT010000009.1, forward strand.
TGTCTCCATGGGAACACCGCATCCCTTCACAGATTTTTTACTTTCTTTGTCTCTTCTATAAGGAGGAGTTGAGACACGGACTGATTGTTTACATATGTACAGTTTTATGTGTTCATCTACGTATGTTGTTGACCTGCTGATCTTCGATAGACTGCATCAACCCCCATCTCTTCGCTCCCCCCGCCCGGCACGAAACAGATAGACTGTTATGTGAATGAGGTATGAGAACAAAAAAAAAAAAGAAGAGAGAGAAGTCGGGATAGCTCGCCCTGGTTTCAAAGTTAACGAAGGAACCCCTAGAGGGAAATGCACAGAAAAAGAAATACAAACCAAGAATAATGAACAAGTTCGCCGTGCAAGGGGTTTGCTTTAGTGATGATGTGTGTGTGTGCACCTTCCTGTATGTACCATACATACGTACGTACATAACATAACATAAAAACTTTCCGACCATCATAATTTGCCCTTCTCCCTTCGCTCTTGCTTTCTTTTTCCCCTCTCCTCTTTCTTCCACATACAACATTGGGTTGTGTGATCCAACAGGCGTGAATAAGCGTTCTGTGTGTGTATATATATACATGTGTATAGTCCTATATCATGATAACAACGACGACGACGATGACCGCTATGCCTTCTTCCTTCTTGACGGCCGCCATCTCTACGAACAGCCGACCCCAGCACCTCCCGTTCCTGGACTGCCGAAACCCAGTCCAACTCGGTGATTTTGCTGCACGCGTCGTTCTCTCGCTCTTTTGGATCCCGGATCCTGCTCAATCCCTCGTCGAAGCCGAGAAATCCAAGATGTCTTTTGTTTCATACAGCGTTCATCTGATAGCGACCATGCAGCTCTCCAGCTCATGTGTGCTCGTGGCCTTGTTCTATCTGCGACGCCTACATGCGGTGCGTCGTCATGCACCCCAGTCCGAGCGATGGCTCTTCTCCACTGCACTTGTTGTCGCAACCAAATATCTCGAAGACAGTCCTTACATGTGCAAGGTAAATCACTTATACTTGGCATGCATTCTTTAGAAAGAGAGAACATTCGCAGTCTAACCACGAAACGATTTTTTTTGTGTCTGTGTACATATGTATAGACATGGGCAGATGTTTTGGGGCTGCCTAATTATATTGTGACCATCAGGGAGCTGGACTTCCTGCGTGCCCTGGATTACAGTCTGCATATCAACCTCCATTCATTCTACGGCTGGGCGTGGCAATGCCAAGAAGCCGCTACGACGTCTGTCAGCAGCCGACGGTTCATTCCTGCTTCTGTCCAACCAGTACAACCGCAACCACAACCACAACCACAATTACAACCACAGCCACAGCCACAGCCACAGTCATCGCTTCCCTTAAGCAATATCCTGGCTATCCCACTGCCTACCCCCAATGTGGTATCTTGTCATTGCCAACCAGGCCCGATCGGAAAGAAGCGAAAGTTTGCTGATCGAGAGGAGGAGGAGGAAGAAGAGGAGGGGCAGGACCACTTACAGCAACAAGAGGCACAAGTCAGGAAACGACTTTGTCACCTATATCCTAGCAATAACACTTACATCGCCTCCACTTTGGCCGCACGGTACGCTCCACCACCTTCTGTGCCACTGCCGCATAATGAGCCCATACCAACGCATGTCCCTACAAGGGTGTCCTCCTATCCATCCAAGATCCTTCGGTATTCCAACAGCATTGCGGCTTAGCATTTTGGCTCAACAAACGAATGCACGGAGAAGCTTTATTTTCTATTTATTCTTGCCAACTCCATGAACACAATCTTTTTTTTTTCCGTTCCCAAAAACCCTCGTGATAGGCAAATGCTCCTTGATCGTCCGAAGGAGGCAAAGATTCAACACGCACACAACACACCCACACACGCATATGCACATACATATATACACATTTCACACAATCGCACCTGAGAAATATACAAATAAGAGATAACTCTCTCTGATGCCATATTAAGATAGTATTATAGTCTCCCGTACCATCTTGTCAACCCTTTTGCTAAAGAGAGTGTTGTGGCATTTATTCCATATACGTGATAACCAAGTATTATCTTCAGTGGAGGGTGCAATAGCGCGTACAAGTTAGTTGCAAGGAAAGAGATATTAACACTAAAGAGTAGCATTGTATGACACGTTACTTTAGTATGTGTGCGGATCGGGTCCCCCTCCGTTAAGCCTTAGTTATCGCACTGGGAACAGAGAGACGAACAAAGCAAGCAAAGACGACTTAACCGACTCGGAACTGTTCAGAACACGCGTATACGTACAATTGAAAGGGTGGCAGACATAAGGAGGATTCTAGGAGATTCAAAGTTGCTCTATAAACAAGACAGTTATCGTATGAGCGGATCGTGCATGGCGCACGCGCGCGTCTTGAACAGCATACCTGTCGTCATGGACAGAGAGAAACGAGAGAGAGGCTGTAACCGAAACCAATTAAATCCATTTCATTGTATCGTTGATCGCATTTGAAGATATGTGCATATCAATGAAGATGCCGTTTCTTTTTTTATGCATCTCTTATGCGTGCTTGGCAGGCAGATTCTGACAGACAATGATAATAGCTGATATACACGTCCATCACCATCACAGTTTTCTTTCTCATTTACTGACGTACAAGTTGTGATGACCGTCGTACACGTAGTTATAACAATCCTCAAAACTCTGGACAAAGTTTGTAAATGCAAGTATGAGCGAAACGAAGAAGGGGGGGCCTCTCGCATGTCTTGTCCGTCTTTTTCTTGCATGTCTGTATGTGTGCATATGTGGTGGTAAGTGGGTGAGCAGATGAGAGGATGGAGGATGCAGGATCTAAGCGAATTCAAACAGCGCACAAAGAAAAAGAAGGAAAAAAGGCGAGGCAACTCTTTTTTTAGCATCGAGTGACCAAATTGGTACGCTGCGCTATCCAAGTCAGGGAGCAACCCACAGGAATTTAGTTGTGCTGGTTTTATGGGCCCTAAACGCCCAACAATAATGGATAGATGGAAACAATTCAATTGCCATATGGTTCTCGATCATTTTTGCTCTAGCATGGTTACGCGAGATGACGACAAGAGAACAGGATCAAACATTTGGGAAAAGGGTCTCTTTTTTTTTTCTGTCCACTTTTGTATTTTTACTTTTTTGCGTAGTACGGCCCAGTGTTCTTGCCCATCTAAAAAAAAAAAGGAAAAAAACGCTGAGTACAAGAAAAAGCAGAAGAGAGGACCTCGGCTAGTACCGCTTCACCGCTCAAGCGGGATTGTGCTGTTGCACAGCAAGGACGCATTAGGGGAGCAGCAAAAAAAAAAAGTTATGAGTGCCCGAATTTGTTGTGCGAGTGCGTGAGTGAGTGTGTGCGTGTAGAAGTCAGAGAACAAACCTCTTCCCTTACACCCACTTTTATACACACACTTTCCCACTTAATTTTTTTTTCACGCTCACTTCAACTTTTTTACCATCACCACCACTCGTTTTCATCCTTTCACCATTTAATGCTCTGCTCGCTTGCGCTCCCTGTGCTCTTTTTGTGCACGGTTGCTGCGACCAGACTCGATAAGCGACAAGGTAGACGATTCCCCTTTTTACCCCAACCCAGCATGTTCCTCTCTTCGCCGATGCGCCATGCGATCTTGATTCTTATCGCTGCCACTCTTTTCTAGCCGTTGCATCCCAAGCGTGCGCCGCTCAACCCGTCACCCAGGGTATCTGTTCACCAGCAAGCACCGACGTATGGTACAATGGCAGCTACCACGAGTTTACTTGGAATTACAAGTACGTTGTCATGGAGATAAACGGCAGAAAGAAATTATGTACAAGACGACAGCTTTCTAATTCACAAATCAAAAAAACAACCTTTCTCAACTGAAACATAAAAATTCCAGTAACGCAGCATATACGGCACAGGTACGAGAAACAACAAAGATGCATCACGCGCGAATAATGCATGACTCAATGTATTGTATTTCCTTTCAAATACATTAGGACATGGTCGATCTGTATTTACTCTATGAAAACAACACGGGCCAATACGAACAAGTTAAATTATGGGCGAATCTGTCACGTACGCAGGGCGTGCTTGTTCAACTCATTGACGATTCATGGTATCCATCCCAGTTGCCTGATAACTCGGCCAACAAGACATGGAAACCCTATGCCTACGTACTCTCGCCGGGGCGCAACTACCAAGAAGAAATTGACAAATTAGCCACCTCTGAAACTTACTTCCCTGCACCTGTACAATTTACTCTGATTCGTAAGTACGCAAAAAAGATGAAGAGAGAGAGAGAGAAAGATAGGAGGTTGAATGATCCTACCCAACAAAAGAAAGAGAGAGAGTGCTAAAGAAGGAGGAAGTGAGGGAAGGGGGTTGAATTTATGATTTAGGGGATAATATGAATGGCGTGGATGATTGAATTTACCTTGTTTCCTTCCTTTAGAGAATGCACACAACACGACCAACGCGACATCATCCGGCCCATCCAGTGAATCCGGCGAGAAAAGTTCAAGCAGCGGGTTGAAGCCGTGGATGATTGGCGTGATTGTGGCTGCGTGCGTTGTCTTTCTCGCGCTGTGTGGCGCCGTGTTTTGGCTGCTTCGCAAGATGCGCCGGAACAAGGCCATGTCGGCGAAAGGCACCGAAGCGACAGGTGCTGGCGCCGCGGGTGCTGGCGCGGGGGCGCTGGCCGGTCTGGTCACCGCAGCGGGTACTTCCGAAAAAGGCTCGCGGCCGAATGTGGTGACCGACAACCGCGACATCGCATCGATCCACTCGTCAACACCGATGGTCATGCATTCCGGGTCACAGCGGTCGTCGCCTGTCCGCGACAAGGCGGGCGCTTTGATGCAACACGCCGAGGCACGGCAGTCCAGCTCGATCCTGAGCTCCACCGATGCGTTGATGATTGCCGACACGTTCCGGCAATTTATGCGCAAGCCCGAATGGACGGAACACCACGAAGAAGAGGAAGACGACGGATTACAATCACAATGGGACAACAAGCAGCAGCAACAGCAGCAGCAGCGCGGCGACGAGATGCTGCGCAGGCAATTGGCCGAAGACGGCACCCCATTACAGCAGGTCCAGAAACGACCGAGTCCTTTAAAAAATGACGACGAACCTTGAACGGCAACCTATTGATACCCCTTCCAGCCCTCCCACCAGCCTATTCTTCCAGGCACACACAATTGCAGACACACACATAACAAGCTCACTTTAACTCAATCTCTATTGCATCTCTACTCGTTTATAAGTATTTGTTCCATCTCCTTACAGCTGCATAATTCTTTTGTTGTCGTTATGGAAACCAGAAGCAGAAAAAAAAAGTTGCAATCCATGATTCGCTGCTACTTGCCTATCACCGCTCCCATATTATTTTTCTTCATACTGTCATGTTGCGCCATGCGTTGAATGGCACGTTTGCTGTGTACAAGCCGAGAGGTTACACCTCACGCAAGGTGACCGATATTGTGCAAAGGTCCCTGTCCGAGCAGCTGCTGGCGCGACAAGGGATCCAGAAAAAGATCAAACAACGCGACATGGTGAAAATCGGCCATGGCGGCACGTTGGTAAGAACGGCAACGAGTAGGAGGCTCTCCTGTCATACCCTACTGATGAAGTATGGTCGGGTTGTCTGTATTGGGGCGACGTAGGATCCCATTGCAGAAGGTGTACTTGGTGAGATTGGGGAACTGCAGAAAAAAAAAAGATAGAAAATCAAAGGTGTTATTGACCACTCGCACCTGCCGTCTGCTCAGTGTTGGGTGTAGGTCATGGCTGCAAGCAACTGCACGGTCACCTGAACAGTACCAAAGTAAGACAGGCAGCCGGCATGATTTCTGCTCGTGTTGTTATTGTTGTCTGCTGTTGTCATTGTTTACAGGTTGACTTCTTTAGGAATACGTCGTAACAGCCCAGTTTGGGTCTGCCACGACAACGTTTGACATGGAAGGCGAAACGACGCACACTGGGCCGACGGATGGCATGACGCGCGAGACACTGGAAGAGACGCTGCGCCAGTTCAGGGGTGAGATCAGTCAAACGCCCCCCATGTAGGTGCATTTTAAGCCTATTTATTGAGAGCATGCGTGTCGATAAGTTGTCAAAAGGAAGAAAAAGAAATTAACCTCATATGACATACGTTTGTGAATGCATACAAATTTAGATACTCAGCCTTGCAGATGCAAGGAAAACGGTTGTACGAGTACGCGCGACAAGGCCAGGCGCTGCCGATGGCGATCGAACCACGGCAGGTGACGATCCATCGGCTGGAAATCGAGTCGTTCGACGCAGGCAAGGCACAGTCGGCCTGGCGAGTGGAGAGCAGCAAAGGATGCTACATGCGGAGTCTCGTTCACGATGTTGGCGTGGTGATTGGCTGCTATGCACACATGATACGGCTTGAGCGGACGCGGCAGGGCAGTGCCACCAGTGAAACCGCCCTCGCCGTCTTGGACGCGGACGGTCAGCCCTGTTTGGCCCTGCCGGACGTGGAAAGTGCCATGATTGCGGTGTCCTGACGAGCGCAATAATAATGATTACAATGATATGATTGATAATAATAACAGCAATCCTTATTTTCTGTTTATTTTCCTTCTTTGTTTCTCTTGTGCTTCTCTCTCTCTCTCTCTCTCTCTCTCTCTCTCTTTCTTTCTACTTGGGCTCACATAAAGTACCCACTTGAACCCCTTCTTCTTTTTATATTATCATTTTTTTTTTTTTGCAAGAGCAGACACCCTCTCTCTCTCTCTCTTTCTTTATTTCCTTCTCTCCTTTTTTCCTTTCTTCTTTTTTCCTTTCTACACAGACTCATTCGCAGCATTGACATAACATCATGGCAACCGCACAGTACATTCCATCCGAATTGATTCTACACATTTTGAAATATCTGACGCATCCGATCGATCTTTTGAATTCGTCGTTGACCTGCAAATCGTGGAGTTCACATGCCCTCGAGCTGCTATGGTACAAGCCCAACTTTACTCGATCGACGGCGTGGCACAGTTTTTGTTATACGCTGAATCCAAGCAGTCTGTCGCTGCTGCCTTATACCAGCTTCGTACGAAGAATCAACCTGTCCTTGCTGGCCTCGGAAGTGGAGAATGAGCAACTGGCGACGTTGTCCATCTGCGAGCGGCTGGAGCGAGTGACGCTGACGGGGTGCCACAAGCTGACGGACGAGGGCATCGTGGCCTTTCTAGGCTCAAGCAGTCGACGGAGTCTGGTGTCGATGGACCTGAGCGACGTGGGCCGCGTGACTGACGTGAGCATCCACCGGATAGCCGAGACATGCCCCAATCTACAGGGCCTCAACCTCAGCATGTGCAAGGAAGGCTCGGACCGCTTCATTGGTGTCACTGACGAGAGCATCGTCGCCCTGGCTCAGAAATGCTCGGGTCTACGCAGGGTAAGCAAGCCATCCTCCCCCGCCCCAATCAATCATATCATATCATACCTTATTTCTATCATGCCATATTATATCATGTCGTATTATATCATATCGTATCATATCGTACCGTGTATTGAAAGCAACACTTGTTTTGTCTAGATCAAGCTGAACAATTGTGTCATGATCACCGACGTCTCTGCAAAGGCGCTGGCACAGCACTGTCCGGCCTTGCTTGAGATTGACCTGATGAACTGTCCCATTACCAACGACGCCCTGTTTGCGATATTCCAGCACAGCCGTGAATTGCGCGAGTTCCGAGTCAACCAATGCACGATGCTGACCGACACGGCCTTCACCCAGTCTGCGTTTTCGAACACCTTCGACTGCTCCAGCCACTACTACGACCAGCTGCGTATCCTCGACCTGACTGCCATTTATACCATCACCGACGACGCCGTCCGCCAGATCGTCGCTTCTGCGCCCAAGATCCGCAACCTGGTCCTCAACAAGTGCCACAGCATATCCGACGATAGCGTGCTTGCCATCTGCCTGCTGGGCCGATACCTCCACTACCTCTGCCTGGGCCACTGCGGCCGCCTCACCGATACCTCGATTGTGCAGCTCGCACGCCACTGCACTCGCATACGCTACCTCGACCTGGCCTGCTGCGTGCAGCTCACCGACCGCTCCGTGACTGAGCTCGCGACGCTGCCCAAGCTCAAGCGCATCGGCCTCGTCAAGTGCACCAACATCACCGACCAATCCATCTACGCCCTCACGAGCCATGCCCGCATCGCCAACTCGCTCGAGCGGGTCCATTTGAGCTACTGCACCCGCCTGACCCTGCCCTCGATCATGCAGCTCGTCAATTTCTGCGAGAAGCTGACCCACTTATCACTGACCCAGGTGCCTGCCTTCCTGCGCCCGGACTTCCAGCGCTTCCGGCGCACCCCGCCCAAAGACTTCACCCCACAGCAGCGCAATGTGTTCTGTGTCTTTTCCGGCAAGGGCGTGCGCGACCTGCGCGCCTACTTTAATACCCTGGCAACCATCACCGGCGACTCGCTGATACAGTCGAGTCGACCCGCGCCTGCATTCATGAACCTCGACGACACTCCGACCCCAAACGAGCCGATGAACAACCCCCTTCAGAATAATCACAACCCGGCCTCCCCAAGGCTCGACGCACCGGTGGCTGTTGACTTGTTGCATCTGGAACAGCCCGATGAATTCGTAGACGGAGACGACGTCTTATAAAACCATTTCTGATTCCCCCAACACACACACACACTCTCTCTCTCTCTTCTCAACTCATATCCACTCATATTATCCCTTCTTCCCCCCTCTATCATACTCCACTTTTTTTTCCTTTTTTTTTTGCATGTTTATACCTCTTTTACCTCTTTGTATGTCCTTGTTTGATGTTAGAAGACTCTGTGGTTACAACAAGAACGACACTAGTATTTCAAACATTCACCAATGCGTGTGACTTTTGAATTTTTCGCATTATTTCGAGATGATTCTTTCGGGCGTCGTTGGGTTTAAAGAGAGAGCGGCTCATTTCTGGCGCGTTCCTGTTTCTCTTTGTCTTTCTGTGCCCTTCATGCCCAACCCTCGCGTGTAAGTTCAGTCCCTCTACGCGACTCTGCCACTGCATACTAAAGCACTCTCTACTGTAGTTATTTTGATATCACCATCGGTGGTGAGCCCGCCGGTCGCATTGTCTTTGAGCTTGTACGTAATCTATACTTTCAACCGATCTTTCCGTCATCGCACACTTGACCGTGCCTGACCCAACGACGCGAGTACTAATAACTGTAGTAGTATAAGGACATTGTTCCCAAGACGGCCGAGAACTTCCGTGCGCTCTGCACGGGTGAAAAGGGCGTCGGCCAGTCGGGCAAGCCTCTCCACTACAAGGGCTCCACCTTCCACCGTGTCATCAAGGCAAGTCGGACAGCACTCACACATGGGCTTCGGTTTCATGTCTCTCTCTAACGCGTCCTTCTACAGAACTTCATGTGCCAGGGTGGTGACTTCACGGCTGGCAACGGCACCGGCGGTGAATCGATCTATGGTGAGAAGTTTGCGGACGAGAACTTTGAGCTGCGACACGACCGGCCGTTCCTGCTCTCGATGGCCAACGCCGGCCCCGATACCAACGGTTCGCAGTTCTTCATCACCACCGTTGCGACCCACCACCTCGATCAGAAGCACGTTGTCTTTGGCCAGGTCCTCAAGGGCAAGAGCGTCGTGCGCACCATTGAGCACATGGAGAAGGTCTCGGAGAAGCCCGTCCAGGACGTCGTGATTGCCGACTGTGGTGAGATCCCGGAGGGTGCGGACGACGGCGTGCCGGAGAAGCCCGCCGACGGCGACGCGTACGAAGACTTCCCCGAGGACCAGGAGGATGCCAAGGAGACGGATCAGATCATCAAGATCGCCGGCGATATCAAGGCCATTGGCAACGACTACTTCAAGAAGGGCAACTACCTCGAGGCCAGCAAAAAGTACCAAAAGGCCCTGCGCTACCTCAACGAGAAGCCTGCCTTTGACGATGAGGACGGTGAAGACGTGCGCAAGAGCTATGCGGCCGTCAAGATCCCCTGCCACCTCAACCGGGCCATGTGCGCCATCAAGACCGGCGGCTATGCTCAGGCGGTAGCGTCCGCGACAGCTGTGCTCGAGTATGACGCCAAATATACCAAGGACACCGATCGGACCAAGGCCTACTTCCGCCGTGGTCTGGCGCGTGCCTCGAGCAAGGACGAGACCGGTGCACTCAAGGACTTTGAGGAGGCTGCCAAGCTCGATCCTGCCGACGGTGCCATCAAGCGCGAGCTCCAGAGCGCAAAGCAAAAGGCCGCTCAGCGCAAGCAAAAGGAGAAGGCTGCTTTCTCCAAAATGTTTGGTTAATTAATATACATTTGTATTTAGGTTGCTCTTCTAGTATGCATTTAAAACAACCATGTGTGTGTATTATGTCATTGAGAAGGGGATGGGTGTTTCTTGCGTTTTGGCGTGATGAAGGTGTATGGGTTGGTATGGAGGGAGATAATCGTCTGCTTCACGTTTATTTGCATTGCTTGTCTTTTTCTTCGAGGGTGCGCAGCAAAAAGGAGATACGGTATTCAGCTTTGGCGTTGGCGGTCTGAAGCTTCTCAGCCAAATCACGAAGCTCTTTGACTTCGGCTGTGCTCGCAGAGGACGAGGACACATCTTGGGTGGAGGGTGCTGTGACAGAGAAGAAAGATACGTTCGTATATGAAGGCACGCTTAAAGGAGTGTCATTGCATTATTCACGTACACGTTTGCGGTTGTGCAAGACGCTTCAGTTCCTCGACCTGAGCCTGCAAGGCGCGAATAGCCACATCGACAGGGATATCGTCCATCGCCACAACAACAGCACAAAAATAAAAATAAAAAAAGTATAGGAAGAGCGGGAACGAAAAGTGTTCGAAAAATGCAAGAGCAAGAGAAGCCAAAGCAAAAAACGTGACTGTTGCGCATCCAGCAGGACAGGCTACTAGATAATGGGAGAGATGCGATTGGCTGAAGAACGGAAAGTGCCACTGCTCACGGGTTTGGGCGATGGATGGACGGGCTGGGGTCCAGACGCAGGAACAATTCTTCCCCTCCATGGTGTTGTGTTTCACAAAGTGCAATACCAATGTTTCTTGCATTCGTGGCAAGTTGCACCAAACTTTGTCCCATTGATTCGTCCCTTGCATCTTCCCATTCATTTTTTTTGTCCTAAATTATTATATTTTCTTTTCTTTTCATCTCTCTCTTTTCCACTCTCTTCAAGCTTCTTCTTCCCTTCTCCGTCCTTCGTTTTCTCTTATCTCGTCCATGACGCTCGAAGACACCCAAGGTCCTCCTTGTGCTGGCTGCAACATCAACATCGATGAAGGCTCCGTTATTGCCTTTGGTGATTCCATATTCCACCTGGACTGGTAAAGACCCATCGCCATCATTCTATGAAAAAGAATTCAAATCAATGACGCGCCTCGTAGTTTTCGATGCGCCAAATGCATGCGTCCCGCCAATTGCGAATCGAATCTACTACTGCTTACCGACGGTCGGCCTGTATGCGAAGATTGCACCTACAGCTGCGCTGTGTGCGGTGATCTGATACAAGATGAGGCCATCATGACGGGTACGTCCCTTGCATACAATAATAAGCAGTACACATAGGACAGGAGTCACTCAACACTGTCGAACACGCAGGCCACGATGCCTTCCACGCAGAATGCTTCCAATGCGTGGCCTGTCACAAGCGAATACAGGATCTCATTTTTACTCAAACGAGTAAAGTATGTGCCCTTCCACCCCCCCCCCTTTTTTTTTAAATGCCCAACCGTTTGCTTTGTTACTATAACGACTTACATTCCACTTTTCTCTCCAGGGCATCTATTGCACACCGTGTCATGAAGCACGTCGAGCGCATCGGCAGAAGCGTCGTGATGAGAAACGTAGGCAGCAGGAACAGCAACTCTCGTCCCTGGTGGACAAAACCTTGCCTTCTATACCATCTGCTTTTCCCGTAAGTAGCTTTGTGTTAACCGGTTCATATGAGTGATAACCTTAATATATACTTTATTCTTAGATGCCACCTACACCTACACCGCAACACAACCAACTACGCCAGGAAAAACTGTACAGCCGTCCTTACATGTCCAACCGTTATTCGAGCCGTTTATTCGACGCGCAGATGGTGAGCAACTATGTGGAACAAGAATCGCAAAAAGATCCCAATTTGCCACAGCCGCCGCGCCCGCTCGTGACGCAGCGCAGCTTCAGTTTGGACGACATGGAAAAGAGTCAGAACGAAAAGACAAACAGCCCAAAAGAGCATACTGTGCAACCGGTGGTGTCGAGGTCCGAAAGTCTGTTGTCCACCACACGCGCCAACAGTAACAGTCATAGCAGCAGCAACAGCAACAGCAACAGCAACAGCAACAGCAGACGGAATTTGGATTTCGCCCACAAACGCTTATCTTCCATTGTCGACGATTCTCTCTCCGAGTGTCTCCCCGAAATTAACTTTAGTTTCTTCGAAAATGACTCGGTGGAACTCGTCAACCTCACCAAAAGCCTGGGCGCCAACCTCGCGCTGGACACCGAAACATCCAGCAGCAGAGATCATTTGCGTGATACCATCCTCCAAGAAGCAGCCGAGGCCGTTCAGAAATCCGCCTTGTCGACACGCGCCATCATTGGCGCCACCCAAGATTTATCCTCTTCACTCCGAACAAAGGATGACAATTACAAGAAGCTGAAGGTAACCAGCATTCACGTTGCACAAGCGCCAAATTGCAAAAAAAAAAAAAAAAATAAGTTACTGACGATGGAATTTTACGTTTCGTTTATTTTTGGTATTCTACTAGAATGCAAGTCAACGTGCGCTGGATGAGTTTACACGTGCCAAGGAGGAATTTATTAAAGAAACCGCGTTGCGTCAAGAGCAGGAACTCATTGTGCAGGAACTGAAGCATCAGCTCTTGCTGATACAGCAGGCGGTCACACAAGACCCAGACCAATTTGTGACACGTGCGAAGCAAGAGCTCGAACGGCTGGCCCACGCGCGTGCCCGGCTGGAACGAACATGCATGGATCTGAGGATCTACCGTGATACGCTCTCGGATCAAATTCAGCAAAGGTAAGTCAATACATTAAAAAATGTGCCAATTTAAGATTTTAATGAAGCCTAATAAATGAACTCACGTGGTCGACCATGGGCGTAGATTTGAGGGCGCCCTGACAACCGAGCTGCAGTCCCTGCTGAGGGATAGGGATGCCCTGCGCGCCGAAACGAATGAGCTCGCCAAGTCACGGGATGATATCGTGAATGAGATGGTCATCCTCAACACCAAAAATGCCGAGCTCAGTTCGATGAACAATGATCTGTCGCGTCGGGTCACGGAGCGCGAGCGCGAGGCGGCGGCCGTCATGGCAGTCTTGCCCACCCGACAGTCGTCCGAGTCTACCACGACCCTGGCCAAGGTCACCTCGCGGGACAGTTTCCAGGGCACAGTGGAGCCCAAGGTGTTCAAAATAAAAAAGAAGGGCCTGGGTAAGCTGATGATGCCCCATCCTTCGTCGGTCACCAACCTCGTCAACGGCGCGTTCCGCACCTCGCCCGCATCCGCCACCGCACCCGCCTTGGCAGGATCTACCGTGTCCCTCGCAGCCACTCGACCGCCCGGAAACGCGCTCGGCCACGCTTTCCAGCCCATGTCATTTTTGAGGCCCGTGCGCTGCGACGCGTGTACGGAAAAGATATGGGGCCGATCCGAACTACGCTGTCAAGGTAAGTCATACAGAGTATATAGTGAGACATACACTCATGTCCTTGTAAGGCTGTGGTTATACCACGCATGCCAAGTGCTTATCCAAGGTCTCGCAAAACTGTTTTACAACCGCGAGCAACATGGACCTCCTCGGGCACTATGGTGAACCGACGCACGAGGGTCTTTTTGGCACCGACCTGACCGAGCGCGCCGCCATCGAGCATCGGTCCGTGCCGCTGATTGTGCAACAATGCATTGCGGCCGTCGAGGCTCGCGGCATGGACCTCGAAGGTATCTACCGCAAATCGGGTGGCGCAGCTCAGATGCGGACCATCCAGCAATCGTACGAGACCCAGGCGCCACTGGATTTGCTCGGCGACGATATCAATGACATTTGCGCCATCACGAGTGTCCTCAAGCATTATTTCCGCCAGCTGCCCGACCCGCTCCTCACGTTTGCGCTTTACGATACCTTTTTGGACGTGGCCCGGCTTGAGCCCGGCCAGAGCAAGGTCCAGGCATTCATACATGTCCTGAGTCAGCTCCCGAGTGCCAATTATGATACCCTTCGTCTGCTCCTGCAGCACCTCAACAGGTATGTCGTTCGCACCGAAAAGAAAGGACCTTTTCGACTCATTGTTGTTTTTTTTTTTTTTTGGTTATAGGGTCCGCCTGCAGAGCAGCGAAAACCTGATGACGACCAAGAACCTCGCGATGGTGTTTGCACCCACGCTGATGCGTGACCGAGATACCTCCCGTGAGCTCGCTGACATGAGCTATAAGAACGCCGTGCTCGAGTTCATGATCAACCAAGTCGACGCTTTATTCCCACCAAAGTCACCCTAATCCGTTGATGTATCATTGACCCTCACCTATGTATGTACCTTTATGTAGTCTATATAATTGACAACCAGCAAAACAAATCAATAAATAAATACATAATGCATAAATAACCCCTCATACCAGCAAAGTACTATATGCTGTTTTTCTTCACGATACCAGGTTCGCATATGCTGTAATCCATATCATGGCGCACCTCTTTTTTTCTATCGAATGGATGTTCGCAATGATGTCACTGACATAAACGAAATACAAGGTACGTTTTGTGAAATGTGCTTCTTGCCGATACGGTGGCAGGGCCATTTCTACTTAGTGGCCCGTTACTTTTTTTTTCATCCAGTATATCCGGTATGCATCTTTATCACCAACCGCAGTATGTTTTTCAAGAGGCAGTTGATCTGTATGAATATGCACTCGTATACATAGACATATTTCTTGCTTCATATCAGTGGCGTCAGTATGTTCACGTCATTCTGCCTGACTTGTCTCATTATTATCATTATCATTACGTACTCTGCTCCTCATTTTGGGAAACTAGTGTGTCTCTTGTATGCAATCAGCTGACGCTAGCTCTCGTAGGTTCACAAACAATGAAGTCTTCTTTACGCAGCGTGAGAGTACGGTGCCACCATAGCAGTAGTTCGATCATTCACAAACGTAAATGCATAGGAACCCATCGTGTACGATGTTTGTGTTGTTCATCTTAACGATGTATACGCGTTCAGTGATACACGTATCAATCAAATTTTCTCGAATAAAGTGCAGTAACATGATGTATACGAGGGAACAAAGTCAAGTACGTGTATACTACTTCTTGTATATGTAACAAAATTTATTAAATAAGTATAAAGGAAACATGGATAGATAAAGTACCAGGAGGATACGATGTACAAAGGGTATGATGTGTTTCTTTTTACTTTTTTGCCGGAGCTTTTGTACTGTTTTTGGTATTGTTTTTGTTCCCTTGACTTTGTGAGGTAGAGGGAGCGGAGGAGGAATGTGAGGCGCCGTGCGGGATAACAGCAGGTGCAGAATCGGATGGAATGAGAGGATTGCGTGCGGCACGTTTCTGGTTACGTTTATAGAGATGGGATTCTAATAAGGCTGCGTTGCGCGTGTTGCATTTGTACATGAAATCCATAAGGTCGCCTACGATAGGTACGAGACCAATCTAATAATATACAAGGTACTTTTTGTCAGGGACATCTCGAAAAAGCTGGTTGTTGGAGTGCGTACCAGGAAATCAATCACAATATTAACCATCATCTGGCTCAAAAGTGCCTGTGGCAAATCGACTTTGCTTGCGGTTTGTACCAGACGAAGAGCCAGGAGCAGACCCAGGAAATCACCAATGACTGGAATCAAGCCTGGATTTAACAGTGTCCAACAGTGAGTGAGTCAGTCGAATCCAGCAAAATGAAGTAATATAAAGTAGCTATTATGCATACCAATGATGGGATCCAAACCCACCGCGAAACCACAACAGCTGAAGCCCTTGTCGAGCGTGTGGGCGCGCGATTTGACCTTCTTGAGGATTCTGCGTTCATGGTCGGTCAACAAGGCGAAGCGATCGTCTTCCTGCTTCCTACTCCAGAACCAACGGCCTTTCTTTTTCGGTTCTGGCGGAGGCACAGACGGCTGTTGGTGTTGCTGAAGCGTGGGGCCGAGAACCTGTCGAACACCGTACTTGATGAGTTGGTCTGTCATTGTGCAATAGAGCAAAGAGGGGTTCAATAAAGCAAGCGAGAGGAAAATGCGGGTCGTTATCCCATTTAAATAATGGGAAATCCCAGCAACTTGCCACCTGCCAAGAGACGTCATACCGACGTTTGGGGTTTACTGCATTATTCACTGTCTGACCAAAATTATTTATAACCACCTATACGAACAAAAGACAGCAAAAGCCCACCCCACCCGCGCAACCCTACACAGATGGATTATGAGCCCTTTCCTCAAATGATGTGATATACTTTTAAAGTATCGAACGTAGACCATTTTCATCCTATGGTTGCCTTGGCAATGGGCAATACTCCTTTATCAAGGGCGGCATCCGTGTCTCAAAAGGTAAGGACCTGCCAAGATTTTGTGCCTGCCGGCATTCTATCCTTTAATGGGACATAACTCAGAAGAGGTACGCACACTCAGTCTGTCATTGGTACATGATCCCATTGACAAGAATTATCTTTGGGATCCTTTGCCCTATACACATGTTTCTATAGCTACCACAAGAAAAAAATAAAAATCATCCCAATGCAGCTGCTTTGATTTGTATGACCGGCTGATTTCCTTTTTTGAATGCCGCCCAAGTCAAAGCAAAAAAAAAATTCTTTTTTTTTGTATCAAGCTTTGATCTTTCTAGTGTAGTGCGATGGGTCAATTCAAGAAAGAAAAGGCCCGTGTGGCTCGAGCAAAGGACGCTGGTGATGATCGTGCCGGCAACGTGCGAGTCAAGGGCGAGAACTTTTACCGGGATGCCAAAAAGTTAAAGTATATCAACATGCTGAAAGGCGGCAAAGCCATCCGCGATTCCAAGGGCAACATTATCAAGGCCGCCGAATACCAGAACACAGAAGTCAAGACGGCCCGTGTGGCTCCTAACCGCAAGTGGTTCGGTATGTTGTCTTGTTACGATCCACAGACGAGAAGGGAGGACTGATCTTGTTTTTGTTCAAAGGCAACACTCGTGTGATTGGACAGAAGGCCCTCGAGGATTTCCGTGAATCGCTTGGAGCCAAGGTGCACGATCCGTACCAGGTGCTGCTGAAACAGAACAAGCTGCCCATGTCGCTGCTTCAGGACCCGGCCAAGCAGGGCCGCATGCATATCCTTGAGACCGAGTCCTTTAAGGATACCTTTGGTGGCAAGGCACAGCGCAAGAAGCCCAAGTTGAGTATCGGCACCATGGAAGAAATGATGGCCCGTGTCGACGATGTCCAGGAGACGTACAACCCCGACAAGGACAGCAGTCTGCTTGAGAACAAGGAGACCGACTTTGTCGATGCCGCTCGTGGGTGGTACTTGCAGGCCGGCCAGTCGAAGCGTATCTGGAACGAGTTGTACAAGGTCATCGACTCTTCGGATATCATTATCCACGTCCTGGACGCCCGTGACCCACTCGGCACGCGCTGCCGCAAGATTGAGCACTTCATCCGCAAGGAAAAGCCGCACAAGCATCTGATCTTTGTCCTCAACAAGTGTGATCTGATCCCGTCCTGGGCCACCGCCAAATGGGTGGCCTACCTCTCCCAAGACTACCCAACCCTCGCCTTCCACGCTTCCATCAACAACTCCTTTGGTAAAGGCTCGCTGATCCAGCTCCTCCGTCAATTCTCGGGTCTGCACAGCGACAAGAAGCAGATCCAGGTCGGCTTTATTGGTTATCCCAACACCGGCAAGTCGTCCATCATCAACACCCTGAAGGCCAAGAAGGTGTGCAATGTTGCGCCTGTGCCGGGCGAGACCAAGGTGTGGCAGTACATCACGCTGATGAAGCGCATCTACCTTATCGATTGCCCCGGTGTCGTGCCGCCCAACCCGGATGACAGCGAGGCTGATATTATTCTCAAGGGCTCGGTCCGTACTGAAAATATCCCCAACCCAGAGGACAACATACCAATCATCCTGAGCCGCGTACGGAAAGAATACATGCAGCGCACCTATGGCTTGCGCGACTGGAACGAGCCGACCGATTTCCTCGAGCAGCTGGCGCGCAAAACTGGCAAGCTTCTCAAGAAGGGTGAGCCTGATCTGCACAATGTGTCGGTGATGGTGCTCCACGACTGGCTGCGAGGCCGGATACCGTACTATGTTGCGCCTCCCGAGACCCGCGATGCTGAGGAGATCATGGAACGCAAGGATGCGGATGTGAATGTCGACCAGAAGTTTGCTGATATCCGCGTATCGGCCGAGTTCCTCGATGACGATCTCAAGAAGGAGCCGATTCCGGAGAAACCCGCCCAGGCGAACGAGGACGAGAACGTCAACTGGGACGATGTGTTTGAGGATGTCGTGGGTGAAGAAGGCCCGGTAACCAAGGCACCTGTCATCGAGGGTGAAGAGGATGAGGGAGAGGCGCAAGAGGAGGAAGATATCGACAGTGAGCTTGAGATGAGCGACGACGACGAGGCAGGCTCTGGCGCCGAGGAAGATGACGAAGACAAGCCTACCAAATCGAAGCGTGCTCGCGTCAGCAGCGGCAAGCAGCGCGCAGGCGTGCATTACTATGAGTCGGCAAACGTCAAGAACCGAAACCGAAACAAATCCAAGCCGGATGCTTCAGTCAAGAAGGTCCTCAACAGCCGACTCAAGGGCTCTGCCCAGGCTGGTGCGAAGCGCAAGCGCCATTAGATTCATCTCATGCTATAGCCATATCAACTCTTTTTCTTTTTCCCTCTTTTTTCCTCCCTTTTTTCATTGCATGTTCCATTTGTTTTATTTTTCTTGTAATAGTACTTACATCCACTCTTTCTCTCTCTCTCTCTCTCGCATTTATCGTATCTTGGTGGGGTGATTTGACAGACGGGCAAAAAAGACATTAGCGGTCACAAGTGACGTAGCACTGAATTGAGCAGTGGGGCCGTGGCTCCATTTTCGCGCAAGAAAAACAGCCTCCAGAGAAAATAAAACCTATTCCAACCCCCCCTCTCTTTAACCATGCTCGCGACTGGCGCCATTAAACGTATGCCTCATTAATAGACTATCGACATTACGCTCATTCTACAATCATACTCCTACAGAGGCTGGCTACCGCGACTTTGTCCGGGCCCTCGCCTCCCAGCAGACGGTAATCTCATCGAATATTATTTATCTTCATGTATACTCAAACCCTGTTTGTGGATAGCGCACCATCCACGATTTGTCCATTCGCAAGAACCTGGGCAAGCCCATGATCAAATATGGTCGTGGTGGCCGGTAAGCTTTCTATACTTGTATTTTTATACAATACAGGCTTATTTATGAACGTCATAATATAACAACAGCTCGACCACGAACGGACACATCGCGACTGTCTTTGGTTGCACTGGTTTCCTCGGTCGCTACGTCGTCCAGAAGCTTGGTAATTCGCTTCATTTTACAACACCAATCGGTTTTAATCGTGTTTCATTTCACAGCGAGACAGGGTACGCAGGTTGTTGTCGCCTACCGTGATCCCGATGAGGCACGACACTTGAAGGTCGCCGGTGACCTGGGTCAAGTCATTCCTCTGGTACGAAAACTCAACGCATCGCAATCTCGACACTATGACTGACACGATCCTTGCAGGAATTCGACCTGAGAAACCGCGAGCAGATCCTCGAATGTGTTAGACATTCCGACATGGTCTACAACCTGGTTGGCCGTGACCACGAGACTAAGTAAGCCCTTGTCTGTACCACAAAAGGCATGTTCTTATACAGCTATCAGGAACTTCACTTTTGAAGATGTTCACGTCGACGGCTCGCGTGCTATTGCCGAGGCATGCGCTGAGGCTGGTGTCGCCCGTCTTGTCCAGATGTCGGCTCTGAACGCCGCTGAGGACTCCCCCTCCAAGTTCCTCCGCACAAAGGTAAGAGACTGCGCTAGGGTCTAGAGTGACACTGCATACTGATAGTGTACAGTTCTTGGGTGAGCAAGCCGTCCGCGAAGTGTTCCCCGAGGCTACCATTGCCCGTCCCTCCATCATGTGGGGCCACGAGGACCGATTCCTGAACAGAATTGGCGGTACGTTGTGTGTAGACTTGGAAAGCGTATACTGATCCTTCCTCTACAATATAGGTGGCGATGGTTTCCAATACTGGGTCAACGGTGGCCAGACCAAGATTCGCCCCGTCTCGGCCGTTGACGTTGCTCAGGCAATGGAGGTCATGTTCCTTGCCGAGTCTACCATTGGCAAGACCTACGAGCTCTACGGGTATGCACCAACCAAAAGATAAGAAAAAGATATGCTTACATGAAACCTGTCTAGTCCCAAGGAGTACACCTTTGAAGACATCCACAAGCTCGCTCGTGAGATCGTCATGAAGCCCCTGCCCGTCCGCGACATTCCTCTTCCCCTCATCAAACTGGGCGCTACTCTTCTGGACAAGCTGCCTTACTACCAAATGCCCAGCCCCGACCTTATTACTCGTGTAAGAGCATTAAAGCTGGAATGCTAGAAGGTTAGAAAGAGGCTCATTCCCGTGTTTCTTAGATGACCCTTGATGACAAGCCCACGCCTGGTGCGCTCACCTTCAAGGACTTGTACATTGAACCCGTCGCCCTCGAGGCTGTCGCTATCCAGTTCTTGCGTCGCTTCCGAAGCAACGCCGTCTTTGACCTGCCCTTCGAGAAGGGAGAGGGCCAGATCAAGAAGGGTGTCTACCACATCATTGACTAAATATACAAAAGTTCTCTCTGCCAACTAGATAAACAGGAAACCATCGCAATAAATTCACCACTCACAGAAAAAGAGATCCAAACAGTGACTGAAACTGAGACAGCGTTTTATTCCAGGATACAGCTGACCTCACTCTCAGGAACGGAGTGCTTGCCGGCGTCATAGGTGGCTAGCTATGGGAGTGTCTTGATTTTGCTTAACTCATTTTATCTCTTACGTCGTGTTCATCTTATAACAAAATTACATTCCGTACACCCGTAATTACATAAGCAGGACGCTGGAAACCGGGATTCAATTCCCGTCAGGGCATCTGCTAAAGTAGACCACTTTTTGAGACGTCAACGGTACCCAACGTCAATTCTCTCAAGGCCTTTTTACCTGAGTTCTTCGGTGAACGTGAACCGCGTGATGGTTCTTTTTCTCATTGGCAGACGCGCTTCATGTTATCGCGTGAAAGTCCATCGATGTGGATCCATTTCATAGAAAGACGACTGTTTTCTCCCACGTCTACATTTTTTTCTACTTTTCTTTACTTTGGTCAAGTCTTATTTCTAGCAATTACATACGAAGGATTATGGTTATGGGTATAAACTAATGGGTGCAACATAGACCACTGCGTTCCCCCAAGCCCTCTGCCCGTGGTTGATCCAACCCAGCTGCACCGATGTGCATGGTAGCAAGTTGTCGCGTCAAGAGTACATGGTCTTGGACGTCACTAACCTTCTTCTGATATATACTTAGCTTGCTGTCTTCTTGCTCGTCTCTTCTCCTTTCTTCTCTTCCGTTCACACCTCTTCCTCTCTTCCTCTTGCTCCCCCCAAATCAGAGGTTTTTTATCCGCTTTTTCCTCTGCCAGTAAGTGAAACAGATTCAGGTCTATGCATTGAATATGAGACATTGAAACCCGTTTCAGATCCGCTCCTTTTTCGCTGCTCCGCTTGCTCTCCCTCTCCCCTTCTTCCCTTTCTGCGTACTCCTAGCCTAGGCGGTCGGTGGTCGGATCCACCGTTGAAACTACACCCCCCCCCCCATAGACATGTGCCCCCCCGCCAAATGTCTGCTCCACTCCCACCGGTAAATATTTGTTGGATGTGATCTTGAAGTTGTGACTCAAAAATGCACTCAGCCTCAGGTGAGACAGTGGCCAACACGCCAAGAGCGTGTATCGACGAACCCGGCTTCGGCCGCTCGGTATGTGAATAAAAATGAAGCGTAGTCCGCGAGAATTGATTCCGGAACGAATTTCGTAGGCTAGTTAGCACAACCCGTATAAATATAATTAGATGGCAGAATAGATTCCACTGTTTATTTGGCTTTATAAGTAGGCGTGTGGTTCTCTTGGATGTGCCTTTGCAAGCCCCGAAGATAGCAATAAGCCCTGTTACAGCCATCATAAGGGCATTCATGGATCGCTAACTACGAGATGAACTCAAGATTATGAGTGCTGGTTTTGAACCTGAATTTGAGCAGCATACTTCGGGCTTGTGCGCCAATACAATATGCCTGGTCAGAGCCGATTTACCGCGATAAGTTGTCTCGCAATTAGATGCGTTACATTTATAAAGCTGATGTTCGGTCCTTCTGCGCTCAGTTTTCTTTAGTTTCATCTATCATGTGGTGGAATAAAAGTTGCATTATTCATTAGCATACTACATATTTGAATGATAAGGAGACTGCATATATTTTCCTACTTACTTCGGCATAGTAAGCAGCATGCTTTTGTCGCATGTGCTGTTGTAAGATGTGAGCAGTAGTATAAACCCTATCACAGCCATCATAAGGGCACGCATGGGTTGCTAACTACAACAATTAATTTTCATTTTAGAATCGCTGGATTTATATTTGAATCTGAGCAACTTACTTCGGCCTTGTGCACCGCCATGGTATGTTTGGTTAAAGCCGACTTACTGCGACAAACCGTTACGCAGTCGGATATATAACATGTATAAGACTGATGATCATAACCGTAATTTCTTTTGATCTATTGTTGGTGCCATAAAAGGTGTAGCATTCATTAGCATGTTACATACTCATATAATAGGTGGCTGGGTATGTTCTTCTACTTACTTCGGCATAGTAAGCAGCATGCTTGTTCCGCATGTGCATTCGCCAGCTAGCAGCAATGTTATAAACCTTATCACAGCCATCACAAGGGCATTCGAAAGCTGGTGACTACAGGATGAACTTCAGATTAAGAGTGCTGAATAAGTGAGTCTGAGCAGCTTACCTTGCTCTTGTGCACCACCATAGTATGCTTTGCTAAAGCCCATTTTCGGCAATAAACTGCCTCGCAACCAGATGCATCACATGTATAAACCTGACGTTCAGTCCTTCGGCATTCATTTTCCTTTAGTTTCATCTATCGTGTGGTGGAATAAAAGTTGCAGTATTCATTAGCATGCTACATTTTTATATAACAGGGTGGCTGTGTGGATTTTCTTACTTTTACTTCGCCAGAGTAAACAGCATGCTTGCGCTTCATGTGTCTTTGCAAGCCACAAAGAGTGAAATAAATCTTGTTACATTCGTCGGAAGGGCATTCGTGGGTTGCTGACTAAGGAGATAGAATCTATATTAGACAGTGCCACATTGCACATACATTAGCGCAGCTTACCTTAGGTTTGTGCGTTTTTTTCATATGTGCCGCCAAACTGGATTTACTGCGAGAGACGTATCCGCAAGCAGGTACACCACACACAATGCCCTGTAACAGTCGTGTTTGCATTGAGAATTTCGAACTATAAATTGAGCTGTGGGGCTCACTTGGAAGTGGACAAGGGCGACATGCTCGTGTAATTGGGCCCTTAGCTTGAACTCTTGATTGCAGCCGCTGTATTGGCACATGACCAGAGGACTCTAACGTTCGTATTAATGGAAGACAAATGCTGTGAGTGGCTCTGCATGCATTTAAGATGTGTCTCCGTATTTACCCTTTCCGGAACAGTATGGTAAGCCAGATAATGGCTGTTTAAGTCGGCTGCGGATATGAAGCTCCGCTTCGTGTTGCAGCTAGGGAAGGGGCACGTCAACGACTATAGCCGAAGGGTTTAGTCAGTACTGGTGTTTGTACTGGTATGAGCATATCACTGCGCAGTATCAGATTGTGCAGAGCGCTCTGTTTACGTACCAATCCTCCCACAGCTTTACGTGTATATTCTATAGTGCGCTGGTTTGCGGAATTTTCATCATCGTCATTTGCCTGCAAATGGGTTTCGGTATTTCCCTGAATTTGTTTGAGTACACATAACTCTTTCCAGTATCTCTAGTACATCGACGAAGTATAATATATACTACGAACAATAAGAGTCGAAGATAAGTACCTCATATACCAAGCAACTGTGCTCTTGAAGATTATTTCTGTGTCCGAAGGTCTGTTTTTTGCGACCATGGACGAGATTAAATAACTACATATAGAAATAGCAATTCAGGTTAATGTGAGTATATGACTTTAAATATAGATTGAGATATGCAGACATACTACCTTCTGAGGTTTGTAATCGGCGATCTTTTGATTGCCTGGAGGAACTCTTCTTTCACAGCACTTGTAATATTGAACCAGGGTTTTTTGCAATGGCGTAGCATGTTGTTCTTGCTGTACGTTTTTGATGAACCGTATAAATGCATCCAGATCAAAGTCGTATATGCTCTGCAGCTTAGTTTTTTGAAATCCTACAGCGCCCAGGACCAAGTTTAATTCATAAAGATTCATTCCAGTGAAATCCCTGATCATGTAAAAATATTATTACTGTCAATTCTTGCGTGTATACGGAGCCGACTTACTGGGCCACAACACAGCTGATTGGATCGTTGATGTTTTCACCAAGATATTCATGGAATGATAGCCTTCTCGGCTGCAAAACATGAGCCGGGAGATGACCATCCTGGCTAAGGAACGCCTGCAATAGCTGTAGCTTGCCGCTCAGTGGTATTTTGAACTCGGCGGCGATAGAGAAACCATCCTTGAGTATGGTGTTGCTTTTGAGCTCATTTGAAATCTTCAGCTCAAATACTGTTCGGTGCCTTCCACGTCCTTTAAGCTTTATATAGAGGGCCAATCCGTTGCAGCCCAAGAGGCTCAATTCATGGTACAACCACTGGAGGACCCCAAGATCAGTAGAAGATATCTTCGTTGCCTCGTACCAGGTTTCTTGCTCTTGACGATCACACGAAATATCAAAGTATGCATTTGCCATCATGTAGCCCAGTAGAAATAAGAGGAAAAACCTGGATCTCTGCTTTGAAGAATATTCCGGAAGGAAATTCCGAAGAAGCTCCGGATCCGAGCTCAGTAGCCTACCTGTCGGTAGACCAAGCTCTGCCAGCGCTGCGGAGGAATGCTTGAGTGGACAGTAATATGACCATACGACCACAGCAAAGAATCCGGCTTTGTATCGCGCCGATATTCGTCTGTTGGGACAAAATCTGAATAAAAAGGACCGACAAAAATTATTGATTATCCAAAAGATGTGCGAAAGGATTGCCTACGAAAAGCTTGGGTATTGGACACCACAACGACAAAGTAGTTTGTACAGAGCAACGAAATCAACGGCCCTCAAGTTTATATAAACACTAGGGATCTGCCTTACAGAACCGTTGCCTGCGTAAAATCCCAGAAAGAAGTATCGCGTTGGGTCACCCTGATCTCGAAAATAACCTTCTGGAAGCATGTTCGCCAGCCTCTGTTTCTTCTATAGCGTTTGTCAGGGAAATAAATAGGGCCACGAAAAATAAAAAGGTAAATATACCGTACCTTCACAATATTAGCAGCAAATGCTTTCCGTTCTTTTACATCGCGTAGCTCAGAATGGGACTTCTGGGGCTCAGTAATGTTACTACCAGATGTCGATTGACTGGCGTCTGATAGAGAGCTACGGCTTCCTTCCTTGGCTTGACTGCTGTCCAATCCTCTGCGGAAGGATTCTGTATGCTGGTTGGTTTGTATTTGTGATATGGCGCTGGAAAGCCTGGCGCTCGCGAAGAAAAAACGGCATCGCGGCCTCCCTTCGTCGTCGGACCTCCCGGTCTCGTTCGGGTTTTGGTCGGACTCCTCATCATGGAGCCTGTCGTAGACGTCGTCTAGGTCGTCACCATCGATATCGGTATCGTTGGATTCATTTTTTTTAGGTACGGTAAGCAATCCACGCGACTTTTGGACAGTCTGGCGCTGCTTTGTAGGATGGGTTTCTCTTTTTGTCCGTGTACTTGAGGCGGCAATCATAGGGCAAGCGGGTTTGAGGAAAAGAGTGAAAGACGCGTTCACTCTTTTGTAAACAGAGATTTTTTTTACGAATGAATGCATGCGAGTGTCACGCGTCAGTCGCTCCTTTATTTTCCAGTTTGCCTTTTTTTTTCCCTTCAATTAAATTAGACCACGAATGACAACATTTGTTGCCTCATTACGCGAAGGTGATAAGGCTGGGTGTAGGGTTTTTTATTGGTTGTATGATTAGCTAAAGAGCCATACTTCCGCAGCAAAGGGTAAATCATAGTAAATGTACACAAGGGCGCGATATCTTTCTG
The DNA here is from genome assembly GCA_023630325.1 of Syncephalastrum sp. PYS2702. Classification (NCBI taxonomy): domain Eukaryota; kingdom Fungi; phylum Mucoromycota; class Mucoromycetes; order Mucorales; family Syncephalastraceae; genus Syncephalastrum; species Syncephalastrum sp. PYS2702. Next base: position 349,872 of record JAMAMT010000009.1, read on the forward strand.
CCAGAGTTGTCAGATGATGGTGCCGAAAAGAGGCATTGGATTGCCAAAGAACACATCATATTTACATGCAACCGATTGGGCACCCGTTGGGTCGAGAGGCAGCTATTCATAAATCTGACACGTTACGCGTTCCTGGCCTCGGGTAAAATAATTATCACATCAAAAGGAAGCACATGCTCGGTCCACGATGCTTCTTTTGTAAATGTACAGTATGCACAATTTCGGGCGCTCAACACAGCCTTCATAACTAAACAATATGATAATTTTATAACAAATGAAGATTTATTCTTTCGTAAAGTAAAGTGAGATGGACCGTCCATGGGAGATGCAGACCATTCGCCTATGTAGTCGAGAATGATTAGGAACAACATTCAAATGACAAGTGAGTGTCAGGAAAGGGCTCAGTGTAACTATGACTTCAATTATAAAACTAACAGAGCACTGCGTCGACCAAAACGGTCAACATAGAAGTGCTATAGTATGTTTGGTATCATCACAGCCCTTTCCGTGCACCGTTTTCAGGATATGTACCTTTTGTGAAAGAGTCCATCCATCCATTCGCTTTTATTCATAGATACACAGAATGGTGTATCCATGGACAGAAGGATGGATGGATGGATGAATCATGATTGGGATGGATGGATGACTTGGGGATGGATGGATCCAGCCAAGTAGGATAAAGGTAAAGAAGATAAAAGGTGGTCGCGTGAGCAAGCACATGCATTTTGTAGTTGTTGGCATGCTCAAGTCCGACATATCCGCTATCCAATGGCAACAGGAAGACGCGAAAAAAAGGGATCAACTCAGAAACAAACTACGACGGCAACAGTCGCAACGAAGCATCCCATTCTACATGAATTCCTCCAGATAGAGCGAAGAATGATAGCTGAGCTTGAGCATAATCGTTTTCCTTCGGACCCTGCTGTCGGGCCATGTGTTTGGAAATAGGGTTTGCTCCCTAGTACTTTGCCTTTCTTAGAGAAAGGGTGCTCCAGTAGTTTGCGAGAAGGTGTCGTGTGAATGCGCGGTATTGTTATGATAGATGTAGTTGCTGCACACATGACAGCGTCCTAATATACATACATGGAAGCGTATCGATATGTGTATTTAGAATCTGTAATGGACCATACTTTTATAGGGCACGACAAGAAGCGGCACACGTCTCCAGACGGAGTGCACCTTTCTCATGGCACGGTGCATCTCTAGTATAATATAAGCTTTCAATGAGCAAGAGGAAGTACAGAGAATAGATAATGCGATAAGGCTAGCTGAGATGATATCATTTACAGTAAAGAATGTGAGACCTGCGATGAGACAGGTAGTGCCCCTCAACTGGATCTGTCTACGAGGCGAAACAACAAAACCGGTCGGTGATTCAAACACCCTCTTTTTTGCTCTTCTTTGCTCTTTCCCTCCTTACAGTTATACAGCACAAGTGCCTTGCGGGTCTCTGCAATGGCGAGCTTTATTCAGTCCATTCTAGACTGGCTGCGAAGCCTCTTTTTTAAGGTATGCGATGTGTACTTTATGTTCCATAGTCTGACAATGGGTGTCTGCAGACCGAGATGGAACTCACCTTGGTCGGTCTCCAAAACAGCGGCAAGACCACGCTTGTGAACGTCATTGCTGTAAGTACCAACCTATGCATTCATACAATGTATACTCTTGCTATAATCGTTTCTGTCGTCGCTTACAAAAATGGCATATGTATATACATATTCTACAGTCTGGTCAATTTATCGAAGACTCAATTCCTACTGTCGGATTCAATATGCGGAAGGTCACTAAGGGAAACGTCACCATGAAACTCTGGGATATCGGCGGACAACCTCGCTTCCGAAGCATGTGGGAGCGATACTGCCGTGGTGTGAATGCCATTGTGTAAGTTTAAAAAGCTGGGAATGCTTCAGTCGATTCATCTTTATTTTCTTTTCTTGATTTGTTAGTTTTGTGGTGGATGCAGCCGATCATGACAAGATCGATGCGGCACATACAGAACTCAAGAACTTGCTCGAAAAGCCCCAACTCGCCAACATTCCACTGCTTATCCTAGGCAACAAGAACGATTTGGAAGGCGCGCTTACTGTAGACCAGCTGATTGATACCCTGTAAGGAAGCCATAGAAGGAAAAGAATGATGGACTGATACGTATGAAAATTAGGCGCTTGAAAACGATAACCAACCGAGAAGTGTCCTGCTACTCTATCTCTGCAAAGAACCATGTCAACATTGATGTGACACTCCAATGGCTCATCAAGAAGGGTAAAGGTCAGAAGTAATCCGCTTTTCTTCCTCTAGTACTCTCTTTTCATTTCTCTCCCCTCTACACCCCCAACCCTCCTTTCTTCTTTTCTTCCCATACACACACACACTCCCATTTTTCTTTTTCCTCTTAACCTTACGCGATGCCCTATATCATTCAATATAAACAAAGTGTTTAAAGAGACCTTCGGGGCAGCATTGAGCGTATCTATGCAACGCATACAAGCCCCAGGTGTCCAGGTCATGCGATAATGACAGATTGATATCCAATGCAGGACTTGACGTATTTGGTACCTGCCGCGTGATTTCCAGAAGCGGGTTACCGAATGCAGCTGCTACGGCAGTCAGGGTGGCGGGCAAGCTATGACATATAGCTCGCGCTCCATGTACGGACTGTTTCACAGAGACACTCGAATGCATACATAAACACGTGTATTTGATACGTGGTAATCTTGTCGTTGTAGTCGTATACTGTATACATGGAAACAGGTTGCAAAAGCCAACCAGTCCTGATTTCTCTTCGTACTAAGATACATATAGTAATTAGTTACTTTGCTACTCTTGGAAGACAAGGCTACATACATGCAAGTGCTACGGGCCTTGTAAGTACCCAGAAGAGGAAGGATCTCATGCATGCATGGCCCGAGACCAGAAGGGATGTGCTTAAGAAGGAATATGCGTATCACCAAGAGCGTCTACTACCTGCTATGCTTGTAGAATTCTGAGCTAGAGACCTGCGAGGGCTATGGATGGTATTTGATACATGTTCAAATCAATCGCTAAACGTATAAAGTGAAAGACGAACAGTGTTATTTTATGAGTTGGTAGAGAAGGCATCGATTTCTATGTAAGCTGTCACACAAAATGAAGGAAGGACCGAACAATCCAGTCGCGCACGCATATTCTGCAGAGTATCACTTTTCCCTTCGCTCCTCCCGTATGAATCACAGCACTGTGCCCAACATCCCTGGCATTCCTGTTAAAGATGACCGTCCTCTCAAAGAGAAAGTGACCGATCTCTTGAAAATGAAAAAATACAGGTGATCACGACACAGTCTCCTCTTGCCGTTTGCGTTCATCGATCTAACGCCCTTTCGTGCCATTCCAAACTGTGTATTAGGTTTCCAGGTGCACAGCCTGTGAGTTTTGGCTCTTCACAACTGGAGGAGCTGCAAAACCATGAGTACGTCGTTGTCTGCACAGCACGCCCAAACAGCAGCAACACGACAACACCAACGCTGAAACTTTATGTTTAGTTACTTTGTGGCCGAGAAGTCTGACGGTGTACGGTGTCTTGCCCTTCTTACCGTCAACAGCCACAAAGAACCAGAGGTCTATCTGGTAAAGGACATTGCATCTCTGATATCTTGCATGCTTAAAACATGGCGTGTTATAGTTTGATCGGAAAAGCAACTTCCACGTTGTGCAGATGCGCTTCCCGATCCCCAACGACCCCACCTTCCGAAAATGCCTGACGGATACCATCATTGACGGCGAGTTTGTACTCGACAAGGAAGCAGACGGAAGCGTGAGTTTCGGACCGAATCGCGGTACTCGGCCTCCTGTTGCTCCTGATGCTCATACTCGCCTATAGCTCCGATTACGGTTCTTACTTTTTGATTGCCTTGTGATTGCAGGCAAACTATTAACGACGCGGGACCTCATGAAGCGCCTCGGTGTAAGACTCTTCTAGGATGGCATGCGCCCTGTTTCTCTTGTTCTGATCCAGCATACGATAGTATTTGCGAAACGACGTGATCCGGCCTCATAATGAAATGATTCGAAAGCGCGAGGATTTGCGTGCCAAGCAACCCTTCAGGTAGAGGATGCACCTCCAATGGACCTAGACACGAAAGCTGATCTCAGGTTCTTTACAGTGTGGAGTTCAAAGAGCAGCAGTTCACATATCATCTCGACGAGGTGTTCAACAACATCATACCAAACCTAAAGCACGGCAATGACGGCTTAATATTTACAGCCGTCAACGCGCCCTACTCCCTCGGCACTTCCGAAAAGATGTAAGCCTCTGACGATGCACAACCCCATGCATGGCATCCAATCCGTTCCTCACATCTGTCTGTCCTCCCCCTCCCCAGTATCAAATGGAAACCTGCCAATGAAAACTCGGTGGATTTCAAGGTCGCTTTACATTTCCCAGGCAGCACAACCTTACCAGGCGTGAAAGACTATAACGCGGTACCACGGGTGGAGCTCCTCGTGTGGCAAGGCGGCAGTGAGTATAGGCATTTCGATGATCTGGGGATTACGGCCGAGGAGTGGCGGGAACAATTCTCAAAGAACCCGCGGGAGCTGGATAATCGGATCATCGAGTGCAACTACGATCCGGAGGCGCAAGAAAAGCTCGGCCTGAGATCACCGTGGCGATTTATGCGGTATCGGGATGACAAACCTGATGGCAACCACCAGTCTACCGTCGACAAGGTCCTTCGAAGCATCCGGGACGGCGTATCCAAGGAAGAGGTAAGGAGAAGCGAAGGGTGTTTCTGGGCAGATAGCACCTTGGGTACTTACTTTGAGCGCTAGTTAATTGAGAGAATTCCCGCAATACACAAGGCATGGAAGGGGCGAAAAGCATCGGCAGACTAATCTTCTCGCAATAAAGACATATTTTCCAAAAATGGCTCTCATCTGCTGTGTTCTTGACAGTGCTTACCGATAAAGGAAACAAGAGACAGTTCTTTACATCATCCGTCAAATCGGTCCGAACTGCCAATGCCGCTATTCTTTACCAGGTCCACCTGCCTATCCGCAAGAATATCAGGGGTTACCAGAACCTCTACAATGTCAGCCACAACGTTACGAACGTCGTCGACCTTATTGCAGACGATTATTGCGGTTTCATGGCCAAGCTATGCCGCCACCAGGATGATTCCAAATCCGATACAGGACCTGCAGCGAAGCAAGCGCTACGTAATTTTCACCACGAAAATAAGCCTGCTCTTTATGAAAGCTGCCACTCACAACTTAAAGTAAAGGGGACGATCTGTTTATGCGCTTCAACAGCAGAGATGACATCGAATCCTTCTTCTAATTCTTTTTCCCCAGTGCAGCCGAATACCTATGCCGGTTTCATCAAAGTACGCGGATCTCAAGCTGCAACGAAAAACGTAAAGTAATGAGCGCATCATTCACAGCAAAGACCACTGCCACAAATGCCAGGCACTGCCACAGGATATTATTTTTGATTTCATTTGTAGCACAATGAATCGCCATCCTCACATGAAAGGCAGCTACATTATCATGGATAATGCGCCAATACATAAGCGCGGCAATTTCACTGTAATAATCTTCTGGTGGGGAGTGGGCTATGTCTATCATTCATGTCGCGGGCAGCTTGTTGGCATTGTGCAAATAATCTGCTGACCGGCATTGCTTGAGTTCTTGCTTGGACTCGTGTTCCCACTACTTGTGTTCGTCATTTCGTAGACTTCATCGGCTAAACGCCCTGCGACTTCTGTGCGTCCATCATTCGCTTGCTTAATACCTTTATCAGCAAGCATAGACAAGAAGCGAACGTAGTCTGAGGAAATGATCCAGCACTAATAGTTCGCTAATCCGGTTTTGGGGGCTATCGTGTAGAAATATGTCGCGTTGGTGATGATATTTTTGAATAGCGCGCCTCGTTGCGTCGATCGAGAAGCTCGAATTTCTCCATGAATCGCTTAACAGAGACCAGATTTCCTGCATCGATGCACCATTACGTTGTCAGACACGACTGTCTTGCGCTTTCTCGTTGTTGAGCCTGCTGATTGAACCTGAGTCCGTTTGCCAGCCATAAAAAAAGACAATATAAAGCAGAGAAGGCAAACTTCTTTATTTTTCCCTAACCCATATTATTTTTCTCAATGCAAGAGGTGGAACCCTTCGCTTCATCCAAGAGTGACACTTCGATCGCGTTCCGGATGTAATTAAGCCTCTTCGCCTACGGCTACGTGTCAGCACAATCACCACTTTAATATCTGCCCCCGTGTCATGGTGTCAAAGCGTTTAGTCAAGTGCACCAGCAATTTCGCTATAAGTATCTCGTTCTTGAGGCAGCCTTGGATTATGTTAAATGTTGTGCCGTTGCGGCTGATCTGTTCGCGAGGTGCTATGAAAAAAGGTTTTGGTGGGAGCACGAAGCTTCACATGTACGAACTGGTTTTGCGTCGACTGTCTCGGATACTGCATTATCACATCGCGATCTCACATGTTCCTTAGAAGTACGTCACCTGCGTGTTCGAAGGTTCGACGAATTGCCAGAAGAGCAGTTCATCCTGAACGATCTCCTTGGTAGATCTTTTCGAGATGCGAAAAGATCGGCTCAATTGGAGCACTCCTTGTTGAGGCAGACAAGAAAATGCTATGGAACTGAGTGAAGAGATTATAAAATCAAGAGATAATTCAAAGGTACAGGAGCTGGGAACCAGCGGCGAACACTGCTCTTGATAATCGCCTGTGTCATATACACGATGTCACCTGCGCGCGCCCATAGTGACTGAGAATTGAAGAAAGAAGATAACAAATGCCTGCTGCACACCGTACTCCATCAGACAACCACTGATGCGCTTCATATGTATATTCATTCAAGAAGAAGCTGAGTGTCGATAGGTAATACGGTGAAGAAGAACATTAACAAAGAAGAGTGAGCCACATATTGATTCCTATTTGACTGGATAAAGACACTGACACAATGGATACACATATGTTATGCACGTCTTCTATTCTTATATACGGTTCGTTTTATTCGTCGTTCGTTTGAATCTGGCTACTGGCTCCATATGCAGCCGTTTACACTGAGGCATGTCTTATTTTGAAAGGGTACTCAAATGGAACCTACATCAGGATGCAAACTGTCATCTTGATGGGAATACTCACGTCTAATGCCAACTTTACGGATAGGCTTTAGTGGCATAAATCCAGATTGTCTGTAAAAAGTTTTTAAATTTAGTTGGCATATGCCTGGATCGCTTGACGTCGGACTGCCAGGACACGAAACAAAAAAAAAACCAAACAAAGGGCAATCGCAGATGGGGTTCTGAATAAGATCCATCTTAGTCTATGCTTAAATGTTCTTTGAAAAACTTGACATATGTAGTGGGTGACACTGATGGATGACACACATCGTCGCCTTAGCAATGACCCAAGAGGTATGTTGCAGCTCCTCTTTAACTTTCTAGGACTTTGGCGCACAGACCCCCGGTACCCCACACATTGAAACCTTAATATTAAAATGAAACATGAAACGCGTACATCTTTACCTTCCCTCACCCAGTGCACACAATACAGGCCGCAGAAAGACGTACAAAGCGTCGTTGAGTCTATACACAAAGCATATAGAAAAGCTTAAGAATATATATCAAAGCAACTCTTGTTGTCGCACGTTCTTACCCAAAAAAGTTGCCGCAGTTACTATGACGGTCGCTCCGAGACAAACGCAAGCTCATGAACAATGGGCATGTCTTGATCTACCTGATGATGAAAATCACGCTTCCCTCCCACAAGTCGACTTTCTCAACTTTGTACTGCGCCTGACCGCTGGAAAGGGAAATACGGAGTGCCAATATTTTCTCAAAAGCTATATAAAGGGTGCCTTTTGCTCGCCCTTTTTCTTCTTTTTTCTTTTTTCTTTTCTTTACTTCCAGGCGAGCAGGGGGTTTGGCAAGCCCCTACTACAGATCGAGTCTAACGACTCTCTTAAATGCTCATTGGGGCCAAGGTATCCGGCTACCTTGGTCGCAGTAAAGAAAATCGGAGCAGTTGGGGGTCCTCGTTGCTGGGGGCTCGGTGAGGGGAATCCCGCGGGAGCGGCATCACCCCTTGAAGGCTGTTTCAAACCCCCTTTGCCAGTGGCCGGCCTGGCGAATAGTACGAATGACAAACCCGGGGAGCTTGAAGGCGTTGGGGAGCTTGAAGGCGCTGGGGAGTTTGGAGGCGTTGGGGAGTTTGAAGGTGCTAACGTCCTGTGCCAAGGTTTTCAGACTTGCCTTATGCGAGTATGATGGAGACCAGCTATACTGGGCGGAGATACGAATACCATAATACTATATAGTGTAGAAAGTAGAAATGTTAAAGAACAATAAATAAAGAAGAGGCGGGCTTTTATTGCGTTTTTTTTTTTTTTTTGTTCTTGTTACGTAGCAGCAAGTCGATGATGCCTTTGGCACATGTGAAAGCAATGATAAAGCGAGCCGAGAGCCTATGACGCTCAATAATCTGTTTACAAAACTGCTCTTTATGATCGGTACTTCTGGTACAGTGAAGAAGTTACAAGACTGAAGCGGTTTTCCCATGCGCCACAAAGAGCAGCATTCCATAGTGCAGTGTCTTTGATCTTATTATTATGTACCGTCTCAGAGTCCGCTGGACTACTTCTTTCAAAGTCGGTAATGCTCGTGTCCTCTCGATCTCAAAAAAAGCGATCGTAGTGTATTTCTTGCTGCGCTGTCCTCAATACAGCCTTATACGAAAGTTCGTATTGCCTGTACCAATCCTGAGAGCTTTTTAGATAGGCTCTCAGTCGCTGTTCATTGCTGCCATGGTACCATATCGTCGTAGGCTGGATGCATCAATTAATTACAGTGACAATAAATAAAGGCTGTAGTACAGCTCAAATAAGAGGTGCGTTCCTGAAAGGTATACAGCTCAAGGTACCCAGCTCAAGGTCCAGGAGCCTCAGCAAAGGTCCATTTGTCATTGCAATGTCTTGCAAAATGGAAACATTTGCTTGAGGTTTCTGGGGTGGGTACGAGGGCACATTGACAGGTGTGACCGAAAGCAGAGGACACGAGACAATGAGAGAACAATCTCAGCGCTGAAACTGCCTGCTCTATTTTCTGAAGAATTTAAAGCAAAAGAAAGTGCAAGGACCGTGAATGTCTATGCCCGCCGCACTGCGATTCAAGCGGGTCATCCCCGATCAGCTCTCGCCTCTCCTTCAATGTAGCCCGGACGTGATCCACCCACTCTTCCGTGCAGCCAAGAAGCAGGGCCAGCTCTCGTTGTCCCTAAAAGAGTACACGCATGGCAGCTTAGCACAGACGAGTCGTACAGCGAACATACGTTGTATTTGGTGAACAAAGGTCAGTCTACAACATCAATTGAAAATATTTCATGTCGTGCTCATCAATAAATAATATGAATAGTGCAGGTTCCGATTGGACTCGAGGTCGCTTCCCTTCCCTACCTGTGTCGCGGTGGCTACCAATACACCTCCAAGGTCTGGTTCGCACAGTACCTTTTCTACTCTTGATTGCTTCGACAAGGCACGCGTATCATGCTTGGGTACCCGGGACCAGCAAATTTACACTCCTTCATGGTGGCGACAAGTACCCAAAGCTACAGAAAGACAGGCAAACAGCACGGGGCCATGTGTGCAAAAAGGTATGCATTCAATCGCCTTCGTACAGTATTAAATACTTATATTATGCCTGGACCACTGACAGCGACACAAAGATAGACGGGCGGACGCACCGGATCTCATGACGAAGGACTACAAGGGGACAAGTACGGCAGATGATTACACAGACAGCGCAAAAACATGTGTACAAAACGGTAACTTCATCGCTGACAGGGACGCATCGGGTCAGATGGCGACTGATTATGAGGCAACAACTACCACAAATAATCACACAGACAGCACGGGGACATGCATACAAGAAGGTAAGTCATTGATTGCACCCGGACAACCATATCAAATGCTGATCCAATGGTGATTCTATTCGCTGACCGTGCGCTAAAACGAAGCCAAAGTACATCATCACATTTGGCGTAAAGCAACTGCATATGCCATATACCGCAGACCCCGAAATACGATCATTCCTTCTTCTACATGGACATTGGTGCGCAGGCGTCTTATCCTGCTATCTTGACCATCGCAACCTACGTTTTACGTGGCGAACATATCCAACATCCTGCTTTGGTAGTTCTCAATTATCGTTTTCAGGATGCTGGAAGCACCTATGGAAAGGTGAGCGTATCGCACTTGACGTGGCAATGATCTTACTGTTTCCTATAGAGTATGTACCGTATCTGGTACTCGACGCTCCTGCGCATACCATGGACAATCGCTTTCTCGCTACACGCATTCCGAGCTCGAAGTTATACACTGCTCGGGTGGACAAACTGCTCTCTGGATGGAACATCAATCTGTGCTTGACTTATCTCGGCTGGCTGCAACAGCGAAAAAAAAAGGGTCGTCCGGCCCAGACATTAATGGTAAGCAAAAATAACAGATGATGATCATAGCCATGTGCTAAATTCATCTTTGCTCAACGCCTTGTTTAGATCACCGGACATGGTAGACGGACACATACATAAAAGTCCCTTTCTACAAAGCCCTACGAACCAGTAGGCATACCCAAAGCAAGCAAAATCTCACTTGATGTTTTCACAAGCACCAACTATCAACGGATGCAAACCCAGCACAAGCCCCAAGGAAAAAGAAAAAGAAAAAAAAGAGCAAGCCGGTTATACGATGCGCGATCCAGCAGATGCACGCGTTCCACCCGGGTAGCATGGCCTAGAGCTCCTCTTACAAATAAATATGCGACCCACTTTATATCATGATATCCTTGATTCTCAATGCTGACTACAACAACTCGTATGCATTTAACTCAGGCACCTTTTGTATTCATATTTTTATAGCGTCATCATCATCATCGCTTGCAACAGGAGTCAAATAAGTTCAAGATTTTCCAGTATGACAATACGCGTATGACGCGTCAATGCGCCTCACAGCCAAGAAGCCATGGAGAAAGTAGCCAAAGAGGTACGGGCATCGTGTCCGTAGAACCACCACAGACGCTTCTTTTAGTGCATCCTGAGACAGATGAGTGGCCGTTGTGATAACGAATTATCTCTCTAGTGGTCGTGTCCTCATCATGATTATTTCGTAATGGGATATACAGTTGCTTCACATACATTTTACATCATCAAACCTCTTCAGAGTCAACAACCTCTCCCCCCGCCCCCTTGGGGAGAGCTATATGCGTACGAGTTGCTGTAGTCAGCATAAAGAATCATCATATTTAGGCTGCGACAGTTACTGTGGTTGAAACCGATCCTTATTTGATTGGAGAGACGGAGGTGGCCGATCAATTACCCCTAAAAATGTTGTCAGAAGCATAACATTCCCTTTTCATATCACAACAAGCGCCTTTCTCGTCCACCTTACATCCGCCCATCATCCGTATAAATAGCCTTCTATTCTGTATTGAATAAATCATGAGATTTTCTTGCCATATTCTATCCTAAAGCTCCCTTGTCCTTATCTCTTGTCTTGTCTTTGGTCGCCTCGTACGTCCCTGGGCCTTTATGAAGATGAAGCATTTTGATATATAATCTCCTGTAGAGTGATTCCTGCCTACCGTGGCATGGTAGGTACCTTGTCTGGCGGCGTAGAGTAGTGCTTGAACACCCTTAGCATCGACGCACCGAAGAGACAGCAACAGCAAGAATAACAGCGACGGCGAGAGCAACAGCAGAGGCAGAAGAAGCAGCAGGAAGTCCAAGAACTGGTGCGTCGCCTTGACCACGTCTTCCAGGAAATCAAGGACATCCAGCAGAGACTGCTTGGAAAATGGCAGCAGCATGATTTCTGTGGCAGTGCCAGCGGCCAGCGCCCTTCGCCTGCCCCAATGGGCGCCGTGGTGATGCCTTCCAGGAGCGAGGCGGCGGTGTCTTTCGCGGGACATCGTACTCTCCCAGCCAGGTCTCGCCAATATGGCAACAGCATTTTCAATATATATGTTTAACTAGTATACGACGAGGACGGGAGTGGCCCGAAGTCCAAGTGTAGGTTGTGATGACCCGAAACCGCAGACGAAGGGGCTCACTCACATCCGAGACGTATGGAATAGCAGCTATTGGTAATCATTTTAAATTAGTTATAACACAATATAATTATATTCCAGATATACAAAGTTTATGAATGAGTACTTGGGACGTAGGGCAAGGCTCACGACTGGACGAAACGAAGCGTGCCGCAGGGCTAGTATATGTTTAAATATATAGTTAAGATATTGTCACGACCAAAACACAACCACCAAGTACTACCTTCCTTTTGACACGTTATGGGTTTTTAGCTGAGTCCGTGTAACACTTGGTAGGCTCGTGTAGTGTGTATGGTTAATGATAAGAAAGAACAATAGTAGTTATATGACAATAAGATACTATTGTTTAGGACGTGCGAGGACCAGGTCCCGCTGGTGTTGCTGGTGTTGCTGGTATGGTTGGTGTGGTGGGTAAGATTACCAGGGTTAGCGGGGTGGATGGATGGGTTCAAATGCTCCAAGTCCAACTTTCGGCGTTCCCTACTACAGCTCCCTACTACAGCTCAATGTGAGGTCAGCGACGTCTTCCTTTTTTTTCCCTTTATTTTCATTACAGTGGTGGATTATCAAGGTCCATATAACTATGTCGCCTAATACCCAATGGTCTTAACGTTCCAGCTGGGATGATAGGAAATAAGGTCTGTATGTTATGGCGGACGTCGTTATATCCAGTTTCTCTTCTACATTTGCTCGAATACATTACTTTTCACATGTCATTCTTATGCATATATTGACAAAAAATCGGGGTATTTATACAAGCTTTGCAAAGTCACTACATTACTATACAAGTTTGCCGCGGCTCGTTCTCATTGATTGTGGAGGTATCATGCTGTTGCTGCGCGAGAATCTTTAAACGCTCTTGCGCGCCGGGGTGGCCCTTGGCCGCGGCACGTTGGTAGAGCTGATACGATCGGCTGTATTCGCGTGGGACGCCAAATCCGATTTCGTAATACCATCTACAGCATCATCAGGATATCGAGGAAAAAAATGATGAAATATTTTTGAGGAACTTACCCTAACAGATAGAGCGCTTTATCGAACCCGTTATCCTGTTCGACGGCACGGCGGCACCAGCGGAATGCCTCATCCTCGTTCCGAGCCGACGCGTCCAGCCAGCCAGACACGTCCTGCGCAATATGGAGGGGTTCGTCGTCAGGGCCTTCAAAACCGCCGTTGTACAGCCTGCTGAGGCCGAGCATGGCACCCACCGACTGGTGATGGGCGGCCTTGTCATAATAATCAAAGGCCTTGGCGAGGTCGACCGGGTACTCGTACAGACCATGCTCATGCACCCAGCCCATTTCGGTCATAGCTTCCGGGTGGCCCCAGGCCGCGGCGCGCTCCCAGTAATGCGGGGCGGCGTGCGCACCGCCGTAGGGCAAAACGAGCTCGCTCGGGATGTCGGCGCGTGGGTAGGTGTTGGCGAGGACCTGACCAAACAGGAAGGGCGACTCGGGATGCGCGTCGGTGGCGTGTTGCGCGGCCTGCGCGAGCAACGCCAAACCGGTTGTCATGTTTTGGCGCTGGTCGAGCTGACCGTGGAGGTGAACTTGGGCCATGCGATGGACGGCCGCCACAAGACCCCGTTCGGCGGCTGCCTTGTAGTGCGCGACTGCCCCAGCGGCGTCTCCCTGGGCTTCGAGGTACTTGCCGGCCGCCAGCATGGCCTCCGGCTTGCCTTGGCCGTGCGCGGCCGCGACCTCGTACAGACGGAAGGCTTTGGGCGGGTTGGGTCGGAGGCCGTAGCGCTGCGCGTCGATCCAGGTCGCGTACATGTATGCTGCTTCGGGATGGCCTTCGCGCGCGAGACGCTTGACCCACCGCACCGCTTCGTCTTCGAATTCGCGCCGCTTCTCGGCCGACGACAGGTCACCTCCTGTGCTCGGCGTGGGTCGGTGGAGGCTAGCACGGCCGCGCTTCATCATACCCGACAGGCGCGAATCTAGACTGGCAAAGGTGTGCGAGGTGTCACGTGCAAAGGAAGGTCGGCGTGCGTTGAAGGTGGATGCCTTTTGTGGGTTATTTTCGGGGGAGTCATAGAGACTGGCGATCTCGAGGAGGTATTTGGCATAGCTCAGCTGGACCTCGGGGCTGTTGGTTTTTTCGGCCATCTCGCGGTAGAGTCTCAGGGCATCGCGATTGTTTGTTAGGCTGTACGAGGCTCGGGCATAGCGGGAATGTGGCGCATGCGTTGACATGACTGAGGTCTACCCAAGAGGGAAAAAAAAGGGGTGGTTACCCAAGGACAAATAAAAAAAAAGATGAGCATCACTCGTTTTTAATCTTCTTGGCGAGAGACGCTGGCAGACCCTCATATACACACACACATACACACACACACACATTCTCTCTCTAACTTACCAAAATGCTATTCCCACTCATGCTTTGCCCGCTGACAGAACGATTTCCATCGGGCGACATGGCACCGTGGTGGAGACTGGAAGCGGGCGTCGCAAAGACAGGTGGTGGCGAGAAGGGTGGCAAAGTGGAGGGAGGCGAGTTGTTACACGTGGAAGGGGCATCCTCCTCTGCATGGATGGTATTTATAGGTCGAGAGACGTCTTGTTGTGGTGGCGCGGGGCCAAGTACGACACGTGGAAAGGTCGCAGTATGAGGATGCAGGACAGTTGATGAAGTGGCAGCAGTGGTAGCAGTAGCAGTAGTAGTATTGGTGGTGGTGGTGGTAGTGATGGCAGCAGGTTGTTCTGTTTCCAGTAAGGACAGATCAAAGGGAACAAGATCGAGAGGGGGCAAGAAATCAAAAGGCTTACTGGGACCAGCAGTAGACGTTTTATGGGTCACGGGCTGAGGCACATCCTCCAGCATCATTTCCGTCTTGGACTGCTTGCGTACGAGAGGCGACGCTGCAGGCGGTGTTTGCGTATGTGTTTGTACGGCATGATTCAAGTGCTGCTGCTGCTGTTGCTGCTGCTGCTGCTGCTGCGGAAGGATAGCTGAGCTGTGGAGGGACAAGGAAGATACCGAAGGGGAAGGCGCAGTGGAAAGAAATTGCGAGACGTACGGAACAGTCTGCGAGGCATCGAGAGGCGCATTCTTACTTATTTCGACTTTGACAGAGGAAGGCGAGGCAGACAGACTGTGGCTCTGACTCTGACTGTGGCTCTGACTCTGACTGTGGCTCTGACTCTGACTTTGACTATGACTCGGCTGGTCTTGCTCGTCTTCTATTTCTTCTTTTTCTTCGTCGGATTCTGAGGAGGAGGAAGAAGCAGAGTCGGGATCAGGGTTGATCACCCGCAGCCGGTACTGACCCTGGCCGAGCTGGTTGCTGATAGAGTCGGTGTCGTCGTCGTTTGAGTCGGTTGAATCGTGGTTGGCCGAGATGGGCGTGCGGCGCTCGTGCTCTTCGGTGACGGGCGTTGCCGTCGCAGGCAGCCCCGTGGTGGGATCTTGGTTGTGTTCTTTGGAGGTGAAGCGGAAGAGTGAATTGAGCTTCTTTGGCTTGTTGGGGTTGTCAGGCAACTTAAAGTTGAGCCCTCGAGACGAAGTGTCACTGCGGTGCATGACAACAAAAGAAAAGCGCAAGAAAAGTAGTGGAGAAAGGAATGGAAAGGGAGAAGGACACAACAGCACGTTTCTAATACGTTGTAATACTTGCGTATTACCCACTGCCCTCTTTTTTTTTTTTTTTGTTTTTGGCGTTGCACACACACACGCACGAACATTATCGTCTTTCTTTTCCTTTCTTTTTTCATTTAAAGTCACGTGCCTCTCCGCTTCTCTCCATTGCCCGGCCAGATTTTCCAGCAGCTGAATTTCACGCTTCTTTTTTTCCCAACTCTTAGTACACTCTTAACACACACCATGTCTTTTGGAGCTGCCGTACGACAAGCCGCCTCCAATTCGGCACGAGCGACTCAACAAGCTGCGTCGGGGAGCTCTCGACTTCGACTGAGAAAGGCTGCGCTTACCTTGGTAAGTGCCATCGACGTTGTCCATGCATCGATGACTCATCCTTGCGCTTAGACCCCCACTGCCGTTTCGAGATTAAAGAAATTGACCGAGGGTCCTACTCCCCAATATCTCCGGGTCGGTGTACGTCAAAAGGGATGCTCTGGTAACTCGTACATGCTCGAGTTCACTGATGCCAAGGGCAAATTCGACGAGATCGTGCAGCAAGACGGTAAGCAAGAGAATACAGCAGTGTTTACACACATTGCTATTTTTATGGTTTGCGGGGTGGGGGACTCATGCCAGATTCAATTGTTGATAGGTGTCACTGTACTTGTGGACTCCAAGGCATTAATCACTATCCTTGGTTCAGAGATGGATTATGTCGAAGACAAGTTGTCCTCTCAGTTTGTCTTCCACAACCCCAACGCCAAAGGTGTCTGCGGCTGCGGTGAATCTTTTGCCGTCTAATCCTACAACACCCTCTCTTTTCTCTTTCTTTTCTTTCTTCTTGCATACCCACGCACACTATCACACAATCAGCTTTACTTTCTTCTTGTTGTTTCGTCACACGCAACTCCTCCTCCCTTTCTATATTCATTTTACTTTTTTTCTTATCTTCCTCCTCTCTCCTCTTTATTGTAACATAGATTTATAAAGCAAATTGATAAAATGGATGCTTCTCAAGCAGATGCAAGACCACCGAAAACAATCATCGAAAGTGCGAACCAGATGGGCACGGTCGTCTTCAATGCACTCGAGGGCAAAGGCTCAGGGGAGTGGGAAGGGGTTGGGGTGGCGCTGCTACTCATGGAATGCGACATGGATGACATGGTGGCACGCGTCATCGTTGTGCTGGTCATCGAGACCGACGCAGCAGGACTTGTGTGAGTAGGAGCCGTTGTAGGAACCACAGTGGAACTCGTTTCGGTTCCACTCGGCACGGGAACAGGCACCTGCGCCTTGGAAAGCTCCGGATTCACTTGACCTGTCGAGGGCGTAGCATCACCTTGCGCCACCGGCTGCGGCTGCTCATGCTGCTGGACTGGTGCAACCACGGCAGGTGTCTGCGGTGGAGGAGAAGCAGGAGCAGGAGCGGGAGCGACGCCATCTTCTTGCTGCACAGGTGCTTGCTGGGGAGCAGCAGGCGCAAGCGGAGCACCTTGGCTGGCGGGAGCAGGAGGAGGCGGCGGCGTGGCGGGAGCAGCACGCGCAGCAGGTGCAGCCGGAGGTGCTTGCGTTGCGGGCGGGACAGCTGGCGTGGCTGGCATGGCAGAGGCGGCATGCGTAGCAGGCGCCGCGGCAGCCTCCATGATAGAGACCACATCCGTGCTCTCCATGCGACTGAGGAGCGGTGAGCTCTGCCACCCAGTCTCGGCAGCGGACGGCGCGACGTGCGGCCTGGCGTGGACAGCAGCCATCACAGAGTTCAGAAAAGCACTTATGACTGCAGCATCGAAACGGGATGCGTCTTGCTGGCTCTGCGCTGCATCGGACGACGTTCTAGGATGCGTTTCTTGGGCCAGCAAGGGACCGAGGCACAAGGCAGCGAGTACGATGGAGCGACCAAGGATCATTGGAGTAAGGGTCAAAAGAGTGTGTCAAAAACGATAGAGGGCCGTGTTTTGGACCTTTTTGCGTTTATATAGATTTCGACGTTGCGTGTGTGTGTGTGTGTGTGTGTGTGTGTGTGTGTGTGTGTGAATGCATGAAAGTAGTAAGGAGATATAATATATCAATGAGCGAGTGATAGAGTACAAGGGGAAACGAGGATATGATAAATGTCAATGGTGAGCACGCAGGCCAGCGATCGCCGTCGTGATGAGTAGCTATTATCTGCGTGCGTTTGGTTATTATTACTGCGAAGGTCATCACGCATGATCAGCTGACTTACACATTAAATAGAGAATGGGTATAGCCCCAGGATCGCTTTCGCTTGAACAGGGGTTGATCTATTTATCTTTTTCTGCATCCATCATGGCCACTCCTGGCGGTGTCTTCCGACTACCCACAGCGCCAAAGTCGGGTAGGACGCTAAACAGTCATTATATGATAAGAAGGGTCAGCGGTTCTATCAATCAAGCTCTTGTTATTCTTTTGCGGCTGTTTACCTCTTGATCGGATCACCATTGTTATCATATTCAGGAGTGACTTCTACGGTGGGCCGACCCGTGCATCTGATAAAGTGTCAGGCCCGTTAAAATAAGAAAAGAAAAAAAGGGTTGAAGAAACGTTACCGTAAGAAGACGCGTGGAAATGGGTTGCATTCAATGTGGGTAGAAGTGACTTCACACTGATATTGGACAAGTTCATAGAGTTGACAATGCTCTTCCTTGGGCCCGCCTAGATCGGGCAAGGCTGTCTTTGGCTTGTCAACATTGTCAACCATGACTACAAATAAAAAGGGAAAAGAAACGAGGGCAGCGGAGGGAAGGGACTTGCCCAAAATTGGGGGAGCCATGTCGCATTGTTTTTCGCCTTGCTTGTGACTTTTTGACAGCTTCCTATGGCTCAGAGCTTCCGTGCCCTCCTCGACCTGTGCAAGCGCCGTGGCTTCTTGTACCAGTCTGCCGAGATATACGGTGGCCTTCGCGGTGCGTACGATTACGGTCCGTTGGGTGCCGAGCTCAAAAAGAACATTTTGAAATCCTGGTGGCAGCGGAACGTTTACCTGCGAGACGATGTCGTTGCCTTGGACACGTCCATTCTCACCCCGGCACCTGTGCTGAAGGCCTCAGGCCACGTCGATGAGTTTTCCGATCTCCTTGTGGATTGCATGCTCTCCAAGGAGCGATTCCGTCCTGACAAGGCACCTCAGCTGCAATTGACAAAGAAGGGCGATATCGCGATCGAGGCACCCACCAAAGAAACTGCCACGGCCTGGAAGACCCACATTGAGGAGCAGCTCGCACCGGGTGCGCTCGTGCAGCAGGAAGGCAAACAGCTGCTTTTGGCTGTGGATCGGGTCGAAACACCTGCCCAGGAAGGCGCGGAAGGCCGCATTGTTCTCAAATCAAACGCCCAGCCGATCACGGTGCCTTACCATGGCTACGTCGAACCGGGCAGCAACTCGCCTTTTTTGACGGCCAGCCGCCCTTTTAATCTCATGTTCAAGACCTTCCTCGATCCTATCGACCCCATCGACCGTGTTATCCAGGTCACGCGATCTCATACCGGCCCTGGCCCTGTGCGCCAGGCCGTCGACGGTGCCCTCCTGCCGTCCACTGTGTACCTCCGGCCCGAGACAGCCCAAGGTGTCTTCATCAACTTTGAACAGGTCGCGCGTACCATGAACAAGAAACCCCCCTTTGGCATTGCTCAGGTCGGCAAGTCCTTCCGCAACGAAATCCGCCTCGAGCACGGCATCTTCCGTACCCCCGAGTTTGAGCAGCTCGAGCTCGAGTACTTTGTCGCACCTTGGGAAGCCCATCACTGGTTTACATACTGGCGCAATCAGCGCTTCCAGTGGTGGCTGGAGCTCGCATGCCACAAGGAACGCTTCCGTCAGCGCGACCATGGGACGAACGAGATGGCCCACTATGCTTCGGGGTGTACCGACGTCGAATACGAGTTCCCCTGGGGTTGGGGCGAGATTGAAGGTGTCGCCCATCGCGGCAACTATGACCTGACCCAGCACATGCAGCACAGCAGCCTAGCCAACTTTGAAGTCCTTGATGACAGCCCACGGCCGTCGTCGGACCTCGTCGATACCTGCAACATGCCCGACACACCTACCCGCTACGTGCCCCACGTCATCGAGTCCTCGTGTGGTCTCAACCGCGCCATGCTGGCCTACCTCTGCGACGCGTTCCACCAGATCAAGGACGGCAAGCAACAGCAGCCGCGCAGTGTCCTTCGTCTGCATCCGACCCTGGCACCCATCAAGTGCGCCGTGATGCCCTTGACGGGCAAGGCCGACTTTATGCCCTTGGTCGATAAGGTGACCCGCTCGCTGCGTCGACGCGGATGGTACACGGTCGTGGAAGCCCAGAAGCTCAAAATTGGCAAGCGGTATTACCGCCATGATGAAATTGGTACCCCATGGTGTATCACCGTCGATTACCAGAGCTTGGAGGACGAGACGGTCACGATCCGTGAGCGCGATTCGGGCGAGCAGAAGCGCCTCCACTGGCGTGAGGTTCAGCAGTTTGTGGGTGAACAGCTCTTGGGTGACGACGAGTAAGGGGCCGGCAGATATCATCTTGTACTATGCTGTAGATATATACACCATGACAACAACACAACCACTACTTACGCATTTGAATAATTTCTTCATATCTGGTCATGCACACACACACACAATATTCTATTACACTCTTTTTAATGATACCAGTGTAACTGATTCCATGGGAAACAAGATGCAAATGCTTGAGAACCAAAAAACGGGCAATATTCCGGGGAAAAAGGATAATAACGATGTGGAAAATTTCATGCGAACCAAAATCCCAATCCTCCATGTCCGTCCCTGAACAATGGTACCACAAGACCTAATTGCCTTGTCTTGAATATATATAAAAAGTCGGCACAATGCAATTGAACAAGCCCAACTGCTAAGCGATGTTGTTGCTTTCCACGCTATTAGCGCTTTGCGTGTGCACTCTTGTCTGGGGCGCGCCTCAAACAAGTCGCATTGTTAAAGTGAGTCAACATGGAAACGGCCACTACAAAACTGTAAGTCATTCTTTTCTTGACATACCCATTCGATCCCTACTTGAAAACCTTATTTCTCCACATGTGTAGATCGGCGAGGCACTTCAGTCCCTCCCGGAGGACGGGAATACGTACGAGATCGAGATTGACGCAGGCGTTTACAACGAACAACTCGTGGTGAATCGCACGGATATCATCATGCGTGGCAAGACGCAGGGCAGCCATCAAAAGACGACTCATAGTGACAATCTGGTCACGATTGCTTGGAACCAAAACACCGGGGATGCATATGCCGGCAATAGTGACGAAGCGACTTCGGCCCTGGTGGTCAACGCCAACAACTTTAAGGCCCTCAACATCAATTTTAATCAGACGTGGGGCCTCAACTTCTCTGGACCTCAGGCCGTGGCCGTCACTGTCAATGGCGACAAGGCTGTCTTTGACCAGTGCCTCTTCACCAGTTATCAGGATACGCTCTTCGTCGGTATGGATGGCCTTCTCTCACAGAGGCTTAGTGTGCTCATGACACTTTTTTGCAATCTCTAGGCAACCGGTCTTATGTGAGTCGACAGTACTTTAAAGACTGTTACATTGCCGGAGGTAAGTCGGACTTCTTCAGTGCTACGCGCGTTAGTGGACTCACTTCCACGCGGAAAACGCGCACCCGCAGCTGTCGATTTTATCTTTGGTAATGCATCTGCCTACTTTGACCACTGCACCATTGCGTCAAACGGCCCTGGTCATATCAGTGCTCAGAAGCGCCAGTTTGATGACGAAGACCAGCCTATCCCTTCTGCGTTTATTTTCAATGGCTGTAATGTGGTGCGAGACTGGGATACGAATGGCGTCAATATTACGCGCAAGTGTGATCTGGGCCGTCCCTGGCGCTCGTATGCCAAAGTTGTGTACATGAACTCATTTATAGGTAAGCGTGAAAAATACGTACAGGCTTGTCTAAAGGGAGACTTACCTATCGTGCCAAGACGACCATATCATTGCGAACGGCTGGGGAAACTGGTACTCAAACACTTTGGGTGACTATTCTCATGTGTATTATGGTGAATACAACAATACCGGACCAGGATCATGGGAGGCGGTAAGTGCTTTATCGTACATCGTCCTATGTCTCACGTTTTGCCATTTATCATTCGCTGTGTTATATGTAGAATACCGGTGGAAGAACACTGAATTATACGCAGTCACTGAACGCTTCAGAGGTGGAGCAATACAGTTTAGCCAACTGGTTTAAGCACGACTTGGACTGGACAAAGACCAGCTGAGATATGCTCCATATACAATACAGATAGGAACTGGTTGCATGAGTGATTGTTTGTTATTTTACAGATCGATTTTTTTGAAAAAAAGAAAGTCCGGTGGATGGACTGGGTGCCTTACGTGATGGAGGCTCTTTACAGTGAAACTCCTGCAAGATACGATATATCGTGATTTCAGCTTTACTCGCCCGAGATAGTTTGGTACACATAAACGTCACATGCTCAGCGCTCGTTTTATACATATAGCGAGAGAGTAACTGGTACTGCTACTTGGATCTTTTATTGAATGAGGTATCTACTTCTGCTTGGCACAAAGAGATTCTGGAGAACCAAAAAGAGAATAGCATGGATCACATGAACCCAGCACAAAAAGGACCGAGTAACGATGAAACCTGACCTGTTGTGGCTTTGGAGGCCCGCACCAACACCCGCACATCCATTATTATATTTCGCGTCTCCCGGGCAGCACCCGACCCTACTTTTTGTTTTTCTCTTCTTTTGTATATTCCACTATATTCTCATCCCTCATGTCGACCTCTACGGAACCCATTCAAGACATTACGCCTTCTCCCGTCACCGAGAACGTCCAGGCTGCGATTGACGCTGCTGTTCGGGCTTCCGCGCTCCAAGTCGGCCAAGTCCCTGACGCAGCACAAACCACCCCTCAAGAGGCCGCCAAGGAGGCCGAGCAGGAAGAGACGCCTGCTGTGGTGGAGGACGCGACCGCGCCTGCTTCCGCTTCCGCTGAGGCTACTGAAGGTTTGACCTAGAGATGAAATCCGTGATAAATACGCACACGAAGGGACTCAATGATCAATCACATGCAGACACACCCGCCGAGCTGAGTGAATCGGCCGACAACACGACTAAGGTGAGTGCGAATGAGATCAACGGGGGGAAGGGTCGTGTGGCAAACGTGCGTAGCTGACAAGAAGGAACACTAGGAGGTGGCTCCGGCATCCGAGCCTGTCGCTGTCCAGCAGACCGAATCTGTCCAACCTACGGAAGAAGTGCCGGTTACCCACGCCCAGGAAGACGCCAAGTGCGAGTCGAACCCGGCCATTGCGGCTGCCATCGCAACGGCTGTCGGGGCCTATAACATTGATGTCGATTCCATTGTGGAACAGGTGGTTGCCGAAAATAAGAAGGAAGCCAACCCCGCTCCTGTCACTTCCGCTGCACCTGAACCTGCCAAGGTCGAGACTTCCGAACCCGTCAAAGAGCCTTTTGAGATCAAGCCATTCGAGTCTACCCCCGCCATCGATGCCGCCATCACGACTGCTATCGGTGCCTACAATATTGACGTCGACGCTATCGTAGAGAAGGTCGTCGCTGATACCAAGGCCGCTGCTGAGAAGGCTGCCGCTGAGAAGGCCGCCGCCGAAGCCGCCGCCGCCGCCGCTGCTGCTGCTGCCGCTGCAGCTGCCGCTAAGGAAGCCGAGGAGAAGGCCGCCCGCGAGGCTGAGGAGAAGGCTGCTCGTGAAGCTGAGGAGAAGGCTGCCCGTGAAGCTGAGGAAAAGGCCGCCCGCGAGGCCGAGGAGAAGGCTGCTCGTGAGGCCGAGGAGAAGGCTGCTCGTGAAGCTGAGGAGAAGGCCGCCCGTGAAGCTGAGGAAAAGGCCGCTCGTGAGGCCGAGGAGAAGGCCGCCGCTGAAGCCGCCGCTAAGGAAGCCGAAGAGAAGGCTGCTCGTGAAGCTGAGGAGAAGGCTGCTCGTGAAGCTGAGGAGAAGGCTGCTCGTGAAGCTGAGGAGAAGGCTGCTCGTGAAGCTGAGGAAAAGGCTGCTCGTGAAGCTGAGGAAAAGGCCGCCCGCGAGGCCGAGGAGAAGGCCGCCCGCGAGGCCGAGGAGAAGGCTGCTCGTGAGGCCGAGGAGAAGGCTGCTCGTGAGGCCGAGGAGAAGGCTGCTCGTGAAGCTGAGGAGAAGGCTGCCCGTGAAGCTGAGGAAAAGGCCGCTCGTGAGGCCGAGGAGAAGGCCGCCGCTGAAGCCGCCGCTAAGGAAGCCGAAGAGAAGGCTGCTCGTGAGGCCGAGGAGAAGGCTGCCCGCGAGGCCGAGCAGAAGGCCGCCAAGGAAGCTGAGGAGAAGGCTGCCCGTGAAGCTGAAGAGAAGGCTGCTCGTGAAGCTGAGGAGAAGGCCGCTCGTGAAGCTGAGGAAAAGGCTGCTCGCGAGGCAGAGGCAAAGGCACCGGCTGGTAAGAAGATGTCAGATGGTCATTGGGAATCGTATTCTAAGGTTTATATAGCTGCCCCTGTCGAGCCTTCCGAGCCCAAGGAAATCCAGCGCCCCGAACCCAGTGTCGCTGCTCCCCCGCCATCAAGTGAGGTCAACCCCAACCTGCCTGCCCATGAACAGCCGCGTGCTGCTGCCCCGCCTGCCGAGACACAGCCCCAGGAGCACCAACAACCTCCCGCTGCTCCCCAGAAGCCGGCCGAGGAGGAGGCTCCCGCCAAGAGCAAGTGCATGATCATGTAATTTTCTCTGGAGTACATAACGAAAACACCCATAACTTTTGTACATGTCACCACATATCAAAACCCTATGCTTACCCCTATATCGACGGTTGCTTCTCAGATCACACATTCTATCTAATCAAAATGTAAAAAAATACTATATACAACTGTCACCTTGAACACTTCGCATTGGCTTGTTAGAACTACTGTATATTTGTGATAAATGTAAAGAAATGAGATACTCACTTGCCGTTCGAGGACTAGGAAACCAGAACACCATTTTTAGCGTCTTTCGTCATCAAAATATGGGAGGAGTTGTATAGGCAACGCGTCCGTCAGGATGACTGCAAAGATGCGCAACTGGGCGTGTTCATCGACTGGGGCCCTGTCGATAACATTGGTGCGAGGTTGGAGGCGGACAGCTGAAAGGTATGACCGACAGCTGTCTTCATATCTGATACCATGAAAAGAATTCAGCTTATCAGCGCCTCTTCACCAAATTAACAATATTCTCTACTGAATACAACTACAATACTGGTGGACTTGTTACCTGATTGGGATCAGAAGTGTTTGCAGATGAAACAAGCTTCCATATTATACAGTATCAAAGTTTTATATTAATATATGTTTCTCGATGTAACCAGCCCAAGAGCACCGAGCAGTAATAAGAGCGAAAGGGTAACGATACTAGAGGCACGAGGAGTCGATAGGTTGAAGAAATCTGCGTGTGCTTCTTGCAACTCGATACAGACATATTTTATATAGGGTGAAACATCACATGCTGTCGGTCTCATTGTCTTCAACTCACTGCTTGGAGATCTCCTATTGGCATTAGAAAAATCAGAACCTGTCGACCAACCACTACATTAGTTCAACAATATGTACCAGTAACGTATCTGTGTGATAAGGGACTGGACTTATTGCACACATGTGATAACTACTCTATCATCATTCTGTCTCATTGTCTCCTTGCTTCCTGAGATATATATAACATGTTATTTGTCGCTGTTATGACACATCTCCATTTACCGGGGAAGACTTTCTGCTTGATACAATTCAAAAAGTTGGATATTATATAACATATCGCACGAGCGACGGACTTTACGGAGCATTCTGACTCTTTATATAAATCTCTTCCGCATCCCATGAGTTCGTATCAGTGATTAAAAAGCAAAAAATCGAAGGACAATGTAGTAAGAGGTTGCGCCTACATTTTTGTCCTATCATTACGGTGTAGCTTCATATGGATAGTTTCAACCAGTAAAGATGCATATGAAGTCGGCCTTGCAGATAGCAACCTTCCTTGATACCAGGATGGTGGCTCGTTCGACTCCAGGTAAGCCTCTGTAGTAGCTCAAGGCGACATCTTACAGTATCCACGGTAAGGATTTGATAGCACTGTATAAAATATAACATAATGGCCTTAAACATGAAATATTAACAGGCACATATGAAAAGAATCCTGCGAAAAAGCACGAATCAGCGGAGTGAACGTGCTGAAACTGTGCCTATTTTGGACAATAAACTTTGTCTCACTTCTTCGAAATTCAGGAAACCCGGGAAATCGTGTTTTCGATAGTACGGTGCATATCAAATTGACTGAACGCACACATGCATTCTTTTTTATTAAAACAAAACAGTTGAATGGTGTCGAATAATATATCATCATAAGCTGAAGAAAAAGCGAAGAAAAAAAATACGCAACAGCAGCCATAGAGCTATGTGGCGCCAAGACTAGAAATGAGGTAAAACGGATTTATTCTATTTGTCAAAAAGTCAAGTGGGTGGAAAACGGGTTGATCTGCCGATTTGCCGCTCAGACCACGTTTTTAAAATAGAGAGTCGACCTTTTCCACTCCTTTTTTCCGCTTTCGTCCTTTTTAACTGTTTTTCGACAACCTCGCTCGTTTGCATGCTTCCTGCGGATGAAAAGGCTTTGGAGCATTCCAAAAGCGGTAGCAGAGACCCCGACATTGTATACGGTGCACAAAACCCGTCGGATGCAGTCCAACACGCAGCGACGCTCGAATACGATAGCAAGGAAGCGAATGCATCAGCCGAGCGAGTGGACAGTGTTGTCATAACAACAGCGGAAAAACCCGAGCCTGAGCCTGCAGGTGTATCATGGCGGCTCAAGTGCCTTATTTTGATTTGCATGCTGGCTGTACCTGGTAATTTAATTTCCCCGTATTTTTTTTATCGCCACTCCATACACGTGGCACTGTTGCGAACAATGGGCAGTGACACTAGAGCATTTTTTTAGTCGGATCACACTATCTCGAAGCTACCATGGGAACGCTCAAGACGTCTCTGAAACATGTAAGCAGCAAGCGCTGAATTATACGATAGACCATTGACTCGCCAGCAGACGATGCACATCAATAATACCCAATTCAGTATCCTCATGTCGGCCGTGACACTTGTCGGTACTGTCCTTCCCCTTTTTGCTGGTATCCTCGTCGATGACCTGTCCGGCGTGGGCTCGATTCGTGCCACAACGATCATTAGCTTTGTGATATTCGTGGGTGCGTTCCTCGTATCGATCGCTGCTGTCCGCCTGAGTTACCCGCTCATGGTGGCAGGCCAGGTCATTTACGGCCTTGGAGGCGGCATGATCGTGACAATGCAAGAAGCCATTCTAGCGCGCTGGTTTCGCGACAAGCAGCTTTCGATCGTGATCGGCCTGGTTGTGTGCATCGCGCGACTTGTGAAATGGGCAGCCAAGATGGCGTGTTATAACGTAATCCAATCTGCCGGAGGTCAAATGGCGTGGGCAATCCATGTGGCGACGATATTATGCGGCGCAGGCGTCGTAGCGAATTGTATCTACTGGGTTGCGCTGGTGCGGTACGGCTGGGCCACCGCCTCCGGCAAAGAAATCTCCCGGCCGCATGAAGCCTATTCAAGTCAGTTATTCGAGGATCAGGAGCCCACCACGCCCGCCAATATCCTCAGCAGGCGAAACACGACGGCCACGAACCTATCTGACACCCGCTTACAGTCCAGTTCCTTCAAGTACTCTGTGCGTCTCTTCTTCTTCGTGCCGAGTACGTTCTGGATGGTGCCTTGGATGCAGCTCTGCATGTCCAGTGTTCTTTCCTCTTTTGAGGATATTGCTACGTAAGTGTCTCTCTGATTGTCATGGGGACAGCATGCATAACAAAGAAGCACGCGAATGATTCACACCTTTTTTTTTTTTTTCGTAAAAACAGCGAATTTGTTCAGTTCCGCTTCAAGACAGACAGCATCATGGCCGGTTATCAAAGTAGCTTGACACAGGTCGTGCCGATCGTGGTGGCGCCCTTGATGGGCGTGGTCATCCATCGGTATGGCAAGCGGCTATGGAGCTTATTAAGCGGCGCGATCATTTTGGTGGCGTCGTTGGCGATGTTGGCTTATTCATGGGCTGCCCCGGCGGCGGGCATGATCCTGTTCTCGTCTGCACTGGCGCTGGGCCCGATCGGTGTGCTGTCATCGGCCCCTTTACTCTTGCCGCAAGAACTGGCAGGGACAGGCATGGGGTTGCACAAAATTGCGAACAATGTCGGCACCACCATTGTTTCCATCTTGGTCGGCTACGTGCAGGACCTGACCTATCACGATGGTAACCCCCACGACGATACCTCTGACCTTGGCAAAGAGTACGATGGTGTCATGATCCTGTACATGGTACTCGCCTGCATCTCTGTCCTCGGTGCTCTGGTCTTCTGGGTGATGGATCGTCGGATGCTGTCTGGCTGGCTCCAGGCAACCAAGAAGGAGCGTGACCACCGCGTTGCAGAAGTTGCTGAGCTCCAGCAACAGCCTTACCGCGATTGGGAACGCATTGGACAGGCACTGCGTTCCATCGGCTGCCAGCTGCGCAAGCGACGGTCGTTTGTGTATGTCGGCATCTTTGGATTCTGGCTTGTCGTCTCATGGGCCGTCTTCTTTTCATTTGCGTTGATGCCCTTATACCAAAACTATTCCTCGTGACAATCATAAAGTTTATACATGTACTACACACATAAACTCGCAATGACGTATGACCGCCCCTTTAAAATGGGGTCATGCAGCTGCAGTGGCGGAGGGCGATTTTTGCTTTGTCTCTCTTTTTGTCTCTCTCTCTCTTTTCCGTATACCACGTTGCACATGTCGTCTCCATTGCCGGCGAATGCAAAGCAAAACTATCACCACCGTGAAGACGAGGACGGCGAGTTCAGTCACAACAATGAGGAAGGCGTGCTGTCAAGCTCCTTTGACAGGGCAGCGTCTATTGCTCGTCTCGGGTCGCCTGTGCCACACAATGCCCTGAGCAGCTCGCCTCCACGGAGCGAGCACTCGGTGCGGTCGTATGGGAGTGCGGGTGGGGCTGATTTGGAGCACGTGCCGTCCATGTCCAGCGGCCTCTTCCGGCCGTTGTCGAATGCGACGTACAACTACGATGATAACACGCTGTCGGCCGGTCTGCCAGAGGACCAGGTCGCACGCGTCGTCAAACGCCACCTCGTCGAGACCTCGCCTGCTGCCTCCATCCTCAGCTCGTCCCTGCACCGCGTCGGCACGCACCAGTCGTCTGCGGCCGCGTCGACCCACTCGCACGACGGCGCCTCTTCCTCAGCGGGCAGCAACAGCAACCTCCCGCACAAGACAGTCCACCAGCTGCCGGGGGGCGCCATCACGCACGATATCTACAAGTGGGCCGAATCGGCGGATGCAGAGCAGTCGCGACGGGGTCGGACGCAGTCCATGTACATCCCGCGTCAGGAGCCGTCGGACCCTGCATTGGCCCGCCTCAAGGACCCCGGTGGATTCCGCCGCCATTACGTGTACGATCAAGCCGCACGCCGGGGTCGCGAACCGCCGCACTGGATGACACGCACCTTTGTCGATTTCTTGGCTCTCTACGGCCATTTCGGTGGCGAGGACCTGAGTGACTATGAGGACGAGGACGAGGATGAAGACGCCATTGATGAAACCACCGGTTTGCTACGGCGACGGCGGCGACGCGGCCAGGACGAGGACGAGGACGGTGATGACAGTGCCTCCCGCCTGATCCGGCGCGCGCAGGCAAACGCAGTCCAAGGCACGGCCACACCTTCTAAGGCCGTCTTCTTGCTCTTAAAGTCCTTTGTTGGCACAGGTACGCCCAAGTGTGGATGGATTTCAATGAGGGGGATTTTCTAACACGTACTGTGTATATTCTCAGGTGTCATGTTCTTACCAAAAGCGTGAGTTCCCTTACATTGTTTTAAAAAAAAAAAGAGAGAGAGGGCTCATTTCTCACGGATATCTCCAGGTTTCACAATGGTGGTCTCTTTTTCTCGAGTGCATTGCTTACAGGCATCGCCTGCATATCGCTCTACAGTTTTCTGCTCCTCGTCCAAACCCGAAACATCATCCCCGTCTCCTTTGGTGACATTGGCGGTATCCTGTTTGGGCGGCATATGCGTTTTGCCGTCTTGACGGCCATCACGTTTTCACAGGTAAGTAATAAGGTTCATTGCGTGTTTCAAGATATTGATCGCATCACGTCATGATGGCTTTTTCTGTGTATTTTCTAGATCGGGTTTACGACTGCCTACATTGTGTTTGTTGCCCAGAACTTGCAAGCCATCATCGAATCCGTGTCCAAATGCGACGTACGCGTTCCGCTCGCATACCTCATCCTCGGCCAGGTGGCGGTGTATGTCCCGCTCGCCATGATCCGCAAGATCCAAAAGCTGTCCTCGTTCGCGCTGATTGCGGATTTATTTATCCTTATGGGCCTGATCTACCTGTACTACTATGACTTCTTGACCCTCGCCACGCAGGGAGTCGCCGATGTGGAATGGCTCATCAACTCAAAGTCGTTCCCCATGTTTATCGGTACGGCCGTGTTCACTTATGAGGGTGTGGGTCTCGTGATCCCCATCACCGAGTCCATGAGGGAGCCCGAGCGGTTCCCCAAGGTCCTGTCAGCCACGATGGTGGGTATCACCACCATCTTCCTGTCCGTCGGATTCATCTCGTACATGGCCTTTGGCAGCAAGGTCCAGACCGTGATCTTGCTCAACATGCCTGCCACCCCGGTCGTCAACATGGTGCAAGCCTTATATGCAATGGCCATCATGCTCTCGATCCCGCTTCAGCTCTTCCCCGCGATCCGTATCATTGAGAACATGTTATTCTCGCGCTCAGGTAAACACAATGTGGTTGTCAAATGGGAGAAGAACGCGTTCCGCTTTGCCGCCGTCCTGGGCTGCGCAGGTATCGCGATTGCGGGTTCCAACGACCTCGACAAGTTTGTTTCGCTTGTCGGCAGCTTGGCGTGTTTACCACTGTGTTTCCTTTTCCCGCCTCTTTTCCATCTCAAGGCAGTGGCGCGCACATGGACTCAAAAAGCAATTGATTGCACGATCCTCGTCTTTGGCGTGCTTGCCATGATTTATGCGACCGGTATCACGATTTCGCTCTGGTCTGCTGGAGGTGCAGAAGCACCCGTCTCACGGTGTCCAGCGAATGGTCATTAGAGACAATCATAGTATCTAATCTTTTCCAGACAGCATACCCTACCTTTTCTTATCCTTTCCTCGGCCGCGTCCCCCCTAAAAAAGCCCCCCCCCTTTTCCACTTATTGCATGCACAGCTAGTCAGCAAATGTTATATAAATGAATTGCTGTTCTATATACAGTCTAAGCAATGGGTATGTACAAATAGTATCAAAGTACTAGGCAAAGAGCACACTAAAGCTCTCTTGGTCAAACTCCAGCAATGCTTTCTTGTCAGCCTGGGCGAAACATAATGTAAACATACAGCCTGAATGGAGCCTGTGCTTCATCATCCTTACCTGGAGACTCTCCTCTCCCGTGATATCCTGGAGCACTGCCATCAATTCGCGAAGCAAGGTATAAACGCGGTCGTCTTTCTGCTCTTTGTAAAAATACATCCAAGCTGTGCTGATGGCCGCCAGTATCCGCCCTCGATAGCGCGGTACACTTGGAAGGATGAGCAAAACGTGTGGATGGGAAAATAGCTGGCTTTGTTTTCTTACCACGGCCGTCCATTCTGGAGAACTACCTTGAGGGAAGTGATGGCTGCGATGCTCAACGCGCGTAAATCCTCTGATGATTCGTTGTGAGGTGTTCGTTCGATCGTATCACAGAGAACTTCTACAAGGACCTATGCCAATATATATATATCAGTCACTGGACCATAGGCATTATTGGGTGATTGCTATTACCTTGAGATAGCGAATACCCACAGCACTCAAGTGGGCATAGACACGCGGTAACTGACTGTAGAGGAAAGCTGCCTGACGCGGCTTTCCATGGACATAGACCAAGGCCGCAAGAATGGCATCAAGCACTTTTTCGTAGGATGCGACGTGGTTCCGACTTCCATACTCTGTGGTCTTGTCGATGAGATCCATCGTGCAGTCATAAGCAAGCGATGCAATCGGTATATCCTTGTCCTCAGTGACAAATTGGAGATGTCGATACAAAACCTTTTCCCCTTGGCGCGTCAGTGACTGATAGGATGAAAAAGCATGAAGCGCTTACATCGGAAAAGACGAGGTGGAGACCGCGTTTCGTTATGTCTTGGCCGGGCACTTTTTGCACCAAGGCGTGTAAGACCTGAATGCCCCGCAGTCGGACTGAGAGCTCGCTGCTGGAGTCGAGAATGCGAAGAACGAATGGCACAAGCTGAAGGACTTGGTCCGTAGGACCATGTTCGACAGTCCAAGCAAGTACAGTAACAGCATCGTAGCCGTTCTCGACGTGCAGCCAGGCCGGATCCGGATCGTCTTTGTCGCCTTGGAACGGCGGTCGAATCAGTCTGGCAACCACTTCAGACCAGTGCTGGGTGGCAACATGCAGGGAGGGATCGTCTGTGGTTTGCCCGTCAGGACAACATTGCTGACAGTAGTGCTGCAGGAATGACGATTCCATCACACTTTTTGGCGTACGGCGGGCAGAGCAGACGACGAATCAATTGTAATTTGCAACGCGACTCTGAACCAGAAAAGTAAAAAGCCCGCTTACTCTTTTTTTTTAAAAAAAAGTAGGAAAACCTGTCCTGGTTATGTATAGTTGGTAAGGACGTCTAAGGATGAAATTATATATTTCAATGAAGAGGGAAAAAAGTAATAAAACAGCATGCTATATGGAAGTGTATCAGAGGAATCGTGCAAGGTCACTCGAGCCAAGGTTCAGCTCGGGCTTTTGTGAGTTAAGCGCACGTAGTAACTCGACGAGTTCGGCGCGCGTCTTGGGTGTCAGCTGCTCTTCGTCAGAAAGCACATGCTGGAACACCTGCAGAAGATGGGCATTGTTCATCACGTCAGGATAGTTCGACCGGAAGAGATGGAAAAGGAACTGGAAGACGGGCTCGTTCTCCTCGAAATCGGCCTTGAGCGGCAGCACAGACAAAAAGGTCGGCAGCACCTGTGGCAGCGGCAGTGCCTCGGGGTTCGCCAGTGCCAGTCGTGCGACAGCACCGGCAGCATTATCGGTGACGTTGGGGAGCGGTTGATTACTGAAGAGAGGGTGGAGGGCGGTCAACAGTGTAGGATATTGGCTGTTATAATAAAGTAGAAACAGTGTCAGTGATTACATTTCCTATGCTGCTATTTGCACTTACGAGCTGAGGTTGATTTGAGAGTGTGTGACCAGAATACCGACGGCGAAGGCAGAATTACTGCGCGTCGTGGCATCCTCATCCGCACAGCCCTTGAGGAAGAGCTGCAACAGACGCTCGGTGTGGGGTGTGATGGCTGACTTGACACCTGTGATGCACTCACCAAGGCATCCGATGGCCATGGCACGCTCCGAAGACGACTTGGTCTTTTTCTATAAGGGGCAGAAATATCAGGATAGAGTCCCATAGATTTCCTTCGTCGACTTACGTAGTATTTGGAGATAAGCGGCAGGAACACGTCGCAGTAGGAGGAGAAGCCTTCACCGATCGCCTTGCAGAGCGCACCAACAAGGTCGGCGGCAGCACCAATCAGGAGAGACTCGGACTCAGCTTCTTCGTCCTCGTCGACGAGTTCGTCGTCGTCCTCGACCTGTTGGCACATGGAGCGCTTCTCAAAGATCTCGAGCAGACGGCGTGCGATTTCCTCGACATCTATCAAAAGGTCAGATCTTTCACGTTT
This sequence comes from Syncephalastrum sp. PYS2702, assembly GCA_023630325.1. NCBI lineage: Eukaryota > Fungi > Mucoromycota > Mucoromycetes > Mucorales > Syncephalastraceae > Syncephalastrum > Syncephalastrum sp. PYS2702. The sequence goes on from JAMAMT010000009.1 coordinate 383,364, forward strand.
CCGTCGATGTATTTTTCCCTTTTCACTTACGTTCCGCAGCCACAGCAGGGCCAATAAGGTCAATCGCCTCCTTGATCTCGACGCAGATCTGCATCACGACCATACGGTCCTCCTCGTCCGACCAGATGGTCATGATGGTCGTCATGGCCATGTTGATCATCTTTTGCACGTTCTCGTGGACGGGGTAGGTCACAGGCAGACCGGCCGTCCAGGGACCGGCTTCCGACAGACCGTGGAACGCCTTGAGGAAGGCAAACATGGTACCCACGACGGCCTTGCGCACGCCATCGACAATGTGGTACGAGAGCTCGGTCAGGACTTGGATAGACTCCTCGACGTAGGGCAAAAAGTGACCGTGCGTGTTTTCAAAGAAATCACCCAGGGCATCCACCGCAAACTCCTTTTCGTCCGCCATGGCATTGTTAAAGTTGATGGCCTCAAGAGCAGCATCTTCGTCGTCCTCGAAACCGCTCGCGTTGAGATCAATCTCGCCGAGGAAGGCCGACTCGTCCTTTTCTTCGGCACGGCAGGTCGAAAGAATGTGGGGCATGACGGTGGGCAAGTACGGCGCAAACTGCTCGCCAAAGACACGGGCGAGGACGCCAAAGAAGGCGTAGGAGCACTCGCGGAGGCGGGGCGAGTCGAGCGTGAGCTGCTGGACGGCGAGCTGCATGCATTCCTCGGCCCAGGGATGGAACGTCTCGGCGCCGGTGGCTTCGGCGATCGCACCAATCGAGTCGGTCGTGACACCACGCAAGAACAGCTGATCGGTACCCTCGCTGAGCATCATGTACGTGCGCAGGCGGGGCATGACTCCGGAGAAGTAGGGGGCAAAGTTGGTGCCTGCGGCGTGACCGGCGCTGCCAATGGCGGCAATCACGGTCGCCTTGGTCTCCATCTGGGGTGCGCTGTCGAGCAAGAGAAGCAGCTTCTCCATCAGCATGGGCAGATACTGCACAACCTCATCGCCGAGGCCTTCGAGGATGGCATCAAGCGCGGTGCAGGCATGCTTGGTGACCTCCGGGTTGGCATCGTTCATCAGGTTGAATACCAGCGGCAGCAGCTTTTGGTGGTGCTCCGAGATCTCACCGGGCATCTCTTCGGCGAGGCAGCCCAGTGCCAGGCAAGCAGCGCGGCGGACCATGATCTCGGGATCCTGCAGACCGGCCATGACAACTTGAAGGAGGTCGTTCAGCTTGTCGCTCATGTAATCGGCGCAGCCCTCGACGACGACGGCAAAGGCCATCATACCCGCCTTGCGGTGGAACGCGTCCGGGTTCGACATGTAGCTGAGCACCAAGGGCATCACGACCGGGAACACCTGCTGAGGCGGCATGTTGGTAGCCAGCGCGTTCAATACCTTGCACGAAAGCTAAACAGACAGACGGTGAGCTTCTGCCTTCCCAACCAAATCCTTCCAAGTTTACTTACGCGCGAAGGAGATTCTTCGTCGGCATCTTCAGGATCCTCCTCTGTACCAATGGGCATCAAGCCCTCCACCAGGAAACCAACCAGCTTCAAGCTTCGGATCTTGTTTGTTTTGCTACATATCATGGTGAGATGATGCTCCTTCATCTCGATTGATCACAAACTTACTAGACAGCGGCCCACATGAGGAAGGACAGAGCCATGACACGAATATTATCGCTCAACTCTTGGTTCGCACCGACGGCGAGGAAGAAACGGATCAAATCCGCGAGGTGTGCCGACAAAAGAGGGGCATCCTAGACCACAGGATCAGCCCACCCAGGCAATGAATTTCCGTCGAAATGCACTTACCAGCATCAGAAGCGTATCAAAGACCTCAAAGATCTCGCCTGCACCTTCCTCATCGTCCTTCTTGAGGCATTCCTCGAGCACGTTGACCATGGCGGGGAGAAGGTCACGGAACGCTTTCTACTCGACTCAATTGAGAACCCATGTGCGGTAGCAGAATAATGACTTACGATGTTGTTCTTGTCCTCAGCCTCAATAAATTCAGCGACCTTACCGAGCACCCTAGTGTGTCCATGTTAAATCCAAGACCTGCATGCACACGTATCCAACTTACTTGACGGTAGTGACACGGACGGTGTGGCTCTCGGGATCGACAATGGACTTTTGGAAGAGCTCATACAGGGGAGCCATGTTGTCCATAAAGAAATCGGCAATGACCTCAAACAAGGTGAAGAGAATGTAGGTGCCGACTTCACGGTGCGAGGCCGTGGCGCTGCCGCAGGACTCGCTGAGGAAAGGGATCAGGCTGGGCCACTTATTCTGGGGGATGTCGACGTTGGCTACCGAAGACACGACGCGTGCCACAGAGTGACGCACCAGTTCCCTATGTCCTATATGAGTGACAAACCTCGCGTGACTTTACTATGGCACATACTGTTGCTCGTTCAGGGTGATTTGCAGCAGCTGGTTGCGAATGGTCTCTTGAGTGGCGGGATCGACGTCGGGCCACCATTTGCTGATCCGCTTGCGCAGCTCGACTGCGGCGAGTTGTCTGACCTGGGGTAGCGGCGAGCGGCCAATGATCTCAACGAGGGCCGGCACGCAATTGGCCGTACCATAATACTGCGTGTTAAGCGTGGACGTGACCTGGCAAGTCACTTGTTGTCAGCATAGAACAAGTAACTCTGTTGTCTCGATCGAGGCTTACATTACGGAGGGTCTCCGAGTCTTGGGCATTCGCACAGCGAGTAAGTAGCTCGTCGAGCCCTGCCAGATATTGCTATAGTAAATAATATATACATATATAAGTCCATGGCGTGTTATCGTAGGTGTGCTTACCTCCATGTGTGCAAATAGCAAATTGCAGTATCGAAAAGCAAAGCAAAAAAAAAAAAAAAAAAAAAAAAAAAAAATATTTTAAAAATAAACCCCGAATGGCTTGCAACCCCCACGGGAAAACCCCCCGGCCTGTAAAATTTTTTTTTTTTAATCAAGGCACA